>OY294038.1:37935491-38310251 GCA_958510855.1 Rhagonycha lutea
TGATGAACGTATTTCATTATTAACATTAATTGACGTATTTTCCAAAATATTTCTTAATTTAAAAAATTAAATTAATAAAAATTAAAAAACATTAATTTCACAAAATATTTGAAGTGGCGATAATTTATTATTAAATCTAAATAACTGGTAGAGTAAAGTGACCATATATGGAATAGGCGCCTAATGTGGAATACCATTAAATTTTCGAAACGATTTTCGAAATCGATGACGATTTCTGAATATCATTTGACGTTTTCTGAATTACAGTTGACGATTTTTAAATATCATTTGACAAATCTGAATTACAATTGACGATTTCTGAATATCATTTGACAAATCTGAATTACAATATTGACGATTTCTGAATATCAGTTGACAAATCTGAATTACAATTGACGATTTCTGAATATCAGGTGATCTTTTCTGAATTACAACTGCAAAAGGTGTAGTATTCCATTATAGGTTACCGTTTTTTTGAAATAGCAAAAACACAATTTTTACATTTTTATTAAAATTTGTTTTATTTTTCAAGCCATTTTTACGAAAATGCTAAAATTGCATATGTAAATTGCATATGTAAATTGCCTGTGCGTCTACGTCACTAATTTCTGATTAAGAAATGACGTACTGAATATAATGTAGGACGTCGTTCAGCTTTAGTAAAAAGAGTACAAAAACATTTGCATGTCTTGTTGACCGAAACTAATAAAAGTCGTACGTTACTAATATTGCACATTATAGAAACAAGCAATAAAAAATTAGTATGTCTGAGCTATTACCATAAATAATGGGTAAAAATTTTTGGTTTACGTAGTTGTTACAGTGACATTTATATTATGACAAGTTGTGGTGAAGAGAGAAAGTTACATTAAATTAAAAAGAAAAGATGCATTTTAAAAAGCACTCGTTTGACTCATGTTTTCCCGCTTGATTCATACCATTTTCAACTATGACGTAGACGCACAGATATTTGGCAAGGACTATAGTAGTCTGTCTTAACACGTTATGCAGTTTTTTCCAGAATTTTTTAAAAGTACCAACTTTTAAACTTTTATTGCCAAAAATGAAAGTGGTATTCCATTATGGCCACTTTACTCTAATATTAACTTAATAAAATTTATTATAAGTAAAAATTTTCTAAATGAACATCTTAGCGTACATCCATTAGCGTACATTTCTATTGAGCACAGATAATATTAAACTCATCCGATAATCTTTTCTATACCAACGGAAAATTTTACTATATAAGTAAAACCATACATAAAGTTTAACTTTTTTAGAACGTAACTTTTTACAAGTAACATAAACAAGTTATAATGAAATCAATCTACATACACACACACACACAATTTCGGTTACATATGTTTTTTGAACCCTATATACCCATTTTATTTCGTACACACACAATTTCGGTTACATATTTTTTTTGTACACGCTACCCATTTTATTTCGTACACACACACAATTTCGGTTACATGCTTTTTTTGAACCGCTACCCATTTTATTTCGTACACACACACAATTTCGGTTACATATTTTTTTAAATTTTTTAACATGCTACCGATTTTACAGACGTTTTCACGTCAAAAAATCGGGAAAGTTAAAAAAACAAGGATCACGCTCCTGTGTTATCTCTTGGGGGCAGCAATTCAATAAAACTTGAGATGAGCAAGAACAATATTTAATCATTGAAAAAATGGAAGTTTTGTGTTGTAATCTATGATCCATAAACCAACAAGTTATTTTGTAAAATGTTTGGAACCTGGAACTATCACAAGCCCCGATCAACCCTTCTCTCGCTTGTGCAAGGAGACATTTTATTTCAAAAATCGTGTCTACACCTTGTAAGGTGTCTTTGGGTAATATCGCCCGGTCTGAAATATCACCCACTTTTAAATTTGGCGCCTATGTTGCTTGATTTCAATCGGCCAACGGGAAACTAGTTCGTAATATCGCACTGTTTTTGACCAATTGTTACGGTTCAAAAATTTAAACATTGTTAAATTTTCCTACATTCAAATTTAGTTTCGAATATTTATAGAAATCTTTCAATACTTTGTTGATTTGCCGTTAAATGGCATCATAAGTATCAGTTTGCATATTTTCAAAACGCCAGCTGATACAAAAGGCATTGATAAGATTGCATTTTTATTCGTTGTTAACAAGTTAAAAGTTAAAACACCATTTTATATTCGATCGACATTTTTACGTTTTTTTTTGTAAAACTTTCTGAGGACGGTGAGCGGATTTTGGAATCATTTTTTGGACATATTTCGTCCTATCCATATTTTGGGATACATTTCAACCGCTTTATTCGGATTGCTCCTGGGTACCGACTTCTTTGAAGTAACTTTTACCAAGAGAATCCTAACTTCGTATTTTGAAGGATTCAACCAGTCCCAAGTTTTTGACCATCTCATCGAATAGTGGCTGTTCGAGCTTTGACAGCAACCCTCGACCATCTGAGGTAGTATTCCTAATGTTTTTGATTTGTAAGGTTATTTATTTGACTTTGTTTCCTTTAGGGTTTTTTCTTTTAGTCCCGAGTTTTTCACTGGGAGTTTTTGTTCCGGTTTCCTTTTATTTGACTACGAGTTCGTTTGTTGTTGGCGACCACCTGCCATACTCTGGATCGTTCTAATCGTTTTATTCATCTTGCACTCCCCCACAACACCTTGGATCAGAAGACACCGCCAAGATAAGCCTTTTGTATATTTTTTTTTAATATCTCTGTATATTTTATTTTACTGTGCGGAATATTTTGGGCCGTTCCCTTGCTATTTTATTTTACATAAGTGTGTTCAATTATTACCTGTGATTTTAACACAGAGGCGTGTATGCAATATTGTACGCCGAGTATACGTATACCAGGTAAACCAAACACCAGTTATTTTTATAACTACATACGTGTAATTTTACAATTTAACTCGTATTTTATTTTAAGGGTAAGCTCAATTATTGCGACAGGTTTTGTAAATTTAATGTTGATCATTATATCTAGATCAAGACGAGATAATACGCTTTTGTTACTGGAGGCGATTTACCCAATCTCCTCTACTTTCCCCTACTCCAGTACTCCAGCTTTTCGTAGTTTTTTCTTACAGGGAGTACTTTGCTGTGATATACAGGGTGGTTCATCAAACTACGTGGCGCTCTTTTACCAACAGTTATCGCCTTGCTCTTTGAAGCATAACCTTTCGGCGTCCCCCCTGTATCATCCATTTGTCAACAAGGAGGGAGATTGGCACATCGCTTTATTGCCTCTTGCGTACTCCGAGCTAGCCAAGAGGGCACTTACATCTTTAAATTGCTACAAGCCCTGAGTTTTCGTTTTTCAGGTAGCACAATACAAAACCGTTGGTGAAATTTGCGCAGTTTAGTGGCAAACAGCGTCTGTGTGTTTTTTAAAAGTTTTTTATAAGTTTACCAGTTTGTATATTAAAATTTTTCGAGGTGTAAAATTGTTTCTTAGGTAAGTAATATACCATACACGATTTATGCATGTTAGTAGAGAATATTTATTATATTTGTTTGATTGTTTATGACAACCAAAGAGGATTTAGATGAATTTAAGTTTCCGGACTGTTTTTCGTATTTTAAATATAGTGTGAGCGATATTTCAGACCTTGTGGGCGGTATTTAAGTTATGGTCCGAAATAACGCCCGTTTTTGACTTTTTTTTAAATTGGTTATCATATTCACCATAAAGATGTTTTTTAAAATTTTGTTTAAAGATTATCCAAGAATAAAGTATGTGTTTGAAAGTTGTTTTTTTATTTTCCTTCTAATCCAATTTTTTTTCTTTTTTATCAACAATAATCTGTTAGGTGGACGGTATTACCCAAACACACCTTACATATCGTCGCTGGTTTGTAGTAAGGGCGAATAAGCCATTTTTTCGAAAATGGGATTTTAATGAAAAAAAATAATAAAATACATTATCAATATTAATTTAATAAACAGATAGCAAGTGCAGAAGGAAAAACGTTCAAATTTTAACAATGTAGGTATGTACACTGAGAGAAAGGTTTGTTAATAATAAACAAATTTTATTTGGTGTAAAGAAATGGTAGTTTTGAATAGAGAGAAACAAATATTTGTTTAATATTATAAACAATGCATTTGTTTGACCAATATCTTTACAGTTTTATATTTATTAACTTACTATTAACTTATGAGATTGTTAGAGAAACAAATATTAAATCAACACAGATACAACTCTTTCTTTTAGTTTGGGATTTATTATTTTTTATTAAAAAAAATATACTTGCAGCCATCTACAGAACTCCAAGACACCAGTCTATAGTGTATTTTTAGCTGGTAAGAGTGAAAGGTAAATAATAATAATTAGATACTATCAAATTGAAAGAAACATGGAATTTAAGTTTTTTATTTATTTATTACTAGGTTACTTCTATTCTCTCAACACTTCCGGATTTACGTAGCTAAAACCTTTAAACGGATCGCTATCGGTATTCTGTACCAAAAAGAGTTCCGAATCCAATCGTGGATTAGGAAGGTTATACTTCTTCCTTACAACTTTCCTCTTAAATTGAGGTGGAGACTCGGAGCATTCCAAAACTATTTTCCAGCATGTATCACCAAAATATTCATGTGATTTAATTTCGGAAGCTCCGCTATACCCCAGCCTATCTTCAGGTTTGAATTTTAAGAAACCATGTACCACACTTTGGGCTTCGTCTGATACATGGTCCGGTGCTTCGTATTCTGAAGCTCTCATCAATTCAACTAATTCTAAAGGGTTTCTGGTGTCTGGAAATGGCCGGTCGTACATTAACATTTCATAAAAAGTTACGCCTAGTGACCACCAGTCCACTTCTTTGCCGTATTCCTTCCCCTCTAATACTTCTGGAGCCATATAGGAAACGGTTCCGCACATGGAAGAGGTTCGGCACGTGCTGGATATATTTGGTTTACATAAACCGAAATCCGTTAATTTTATGTGACCGTTTACATCTATTAGTATATTTGACGGTTTGACGTCGCGATGAATAACGTCATGAGTATGTAAATACTCAATCGCTAATACCAACTCCTGCAGATAAAATGCAGCTAACCCTTCAGTTAGTGCACCTTTCTTGCAGATAAGTTCCTCCAAATTCCCTCCACTTATGTATTCCATTATGTAATAAAGCTTAGCTGTACTGTGGAAGGAATAAAATAAATTAATAATAAAGGGATGATTAACTGATTCCAAAACACTGCTTTCCGACATAGCGGATTTCAGTGTTTGAGGATTGCCAATAATCATCCTTTTATTAACAATCTTCATTGCAAACATTTTGTTTTGATTGTTACCTTCTTTTTTGCGCACTAAAAGTACCTTGCCGAAACTTCCGGCATCCAAATACTTCAATAAATCGAAAGATTTTGATGATAATCCATTATCATCACAATCATCAATGCAACTACTAGTTGGGAATTGTAAAGCCTCTCTTAAATTTTTACTAGCGGAATCCATTACTAATTGTACAGTAGATGACATTTAAAAAATATTACTTAAATTTTAATATGATTTCTAAACCTTTATACTGTTAATCGGTTAATCAGTTAATCGGTTAATCGACTTAGTAAACAAGAGATTAAGCGATAATGAAATTTAATCTTGAAAAAGAAGAAGAAAAAATTGAATGGAACTAAGTAATGATAGGATCAGGAAAGGCAAACAAAATATAAACTGTTAGAGACCTAAGGCTAAACACAAAATTCAAAGAAACAAGGTAAAAACAACAAATCTTTATAAGGAAAGTGTCAGGTTAGTGCGGTGTCGAATTTTTGCAGTTGGCAAGTGTTTTATCACAATAATAAGTGAAGTTATCAATATTACAATCAAACAACAATTAATTGCGAGTGATTACAAACTTTAACGATTAGAAACCAAGTGAATAGGTTAACACAGGGGAAAATGATTGCCGAGCTGACTTTTCAAAGATTAAATAATGGCGACGATTGGACTATAGAAACTAATTTTGGAAATGATATTATTATGGAAATGGACTATGAAGCCCCCAACATAACTGACAATTTAGTACCCGATAAAGATTTATTCGCTTTTGAAGATGACACAATGTGTACCAACTATGATCCTAATTGGTTAGATATTCAGGAAAAAGAATATACTACCGCAACTAACGTAGATGCAGGTGCAGGATGCACATTATATCGACGGAAGTAATCAAAAAAAAATCGGGATCCTTCGGATCCGAGGCTATGTTCAGGAACATAGCCGTTAGGTTTTGCGTCATCGCAGGATACACATCTTATCTGATAAAATGATGAACGTATTTCATTATGAACATTAATTGACGTATTTTCCAAAATATTTCTTAATTTAAAAAATTAAATTAATAAAAATTAAAAAACACTAATTTCACAAAATATTTGAAGTGGCGATAATTTATTATTAAATCTAAATAACTGGTAGAGTAAAGTGGCCACACTGAGAGAATTTTTAGGTCTTATTTATACATAACGTAGTTGTTGTGAGATTTTCATATAGTATACAATGTTTTAATGTAAATATACTTAAAATTTACTTATGCATTATAACATCAAGTATTTTCCAATACTATATCAAAATGGTATCAGTCATAATGTATTACATAGCAACGTTCATCTTTATAAATACACCAACAAATTGATAAACAGCAATATTATATTCATATCTCGTTAAGTATGATATTCCTTACAGGAAGGAATAAAATAATAACGAGTCTAATTTTCACAACTGTCACCAAAAACCAAAAACATTGTCACCAAAAATACATCTCACTAAATTTAATTATATACAATAAAATGTTGTTGTGCCTTTTTACAACAACGCACAGTATTATATTTATATAGCATGCTCGCTGCCCGCATCATAACGTGAATGCCATCTGCGAAGAACAAAATTTCACTTCTTTTATCTAAAACGACTTCAAACTTTAGTTAGGGCCAATAAATATTTCAATATAACTCATAATTGTATTGAATTTGAATTATCCCATGTCATAAAAAACTTAAAAAGGTGTATTTCTTAGACCGATTTTTAGACCGATCAGGGTTATATTTTATTGACTTTGTATTTTAAAATGTATGTACTTCCTTGAACAAAAGAAGTAGTAAAATGTAGAAGAAAAATATTATGTATCTACCTAATATTATTTAAATTTTTTAAAAGTGCATATTATTTTGTATAACATTTTATTAATCAAATCTGCCCCAAACATAACAAGTTGCCTTTGCAAAGAAACAAAAAGTAAGCTTTTAAGGCCGGAGTTCACCAATGATTTAACCCGAGGGTTAAACTAACCTACGGTATAAATGTTGGGATAGAATTGTTATCGTGTAAGTGGGGCTTTGAATAAATTTGACGTTTAATTTCCAAACGCCATCTGTCATCTGTTGCATAGCGCAATAATTCATACATGCGTGCAATTATAAAATAATTTACATAAAAATCTTATTATTTATGTGTATATAATATATATATATAATATAATTAATATGTGTTTAATATAATATAGCGAATTTAAAATTTATTAAATTTCATCTCAAGTAAGTTTAATTTACTACTCAAAATTTACTATAGTATGAACGTAGGTATTTTATGGGTCCTGTGTGAACGTAGAAATGCGGACGTGATGCGGTCATGCGCGACAGACGTAGTAAAGATTACGCCAAAAATAAAAAATGTTAAATTGCGAGCTACATACATAATTCGGTATTTAAAAAAGTTCAAAGTGACATTTCTAATTCATAGTTCCAGGCTCCTGCTTATATTATAATTTGGTAAGCCAAAATCATTTCATTTCATACTTCAATACATAACATATGACATTTTAGGGTGTGTCCAAGCATCTCAAAAATAATGTTGTACATGTTAGAACGTACAGCCACGTTTCATATTATGCTTCTAGTTTTTACAAACGCCTTTTTGAATGCAATTGGGTTACGTTACCTTTCATCGTAGTTACTGAAAATAACCGATGATGTATCGATTAAACTTAGCCGAAGAAGTATCGAAGAGAAATTAACTATGGTGAACAACCAAATTCAAGAGAACGATGTAATAAATGAATTTGTTAAAATATTTTTACAAGGTACAATAATTCTTTTTGTAATTCTAGTAGTATTTCACATTCTAACTAATCATCGAGTTGCATTCAGTGCAAAATCTGTATGATTACCTTAACGACAATGATTTCAAAGCTAGATTTCGGTTTAACCAAGAAACAAGCTAAACATATTATATAGTCTAAACGAAAAAATAAAAGAATACAGAACAGCATGGAGGGAACACCTGGATAGGATGGATAAGTCCCGAATACCGAAGAAGATGTTCCAATATAAGCCCTGAGGAAGAAGATCTGTAGACCAGCCCAAGAAGATGTGGCGAGATCAGTTGTTTTGAGTGACGTAACGGACCGCTGATCTTCAACGAGTAGATCACCGATGAATGTAGCTGTCACGTTAAATTTGTTTGGGGAAAACAAATTCAATTCGAAAAGAAATCAAGCAATACTGTTAAATATGCTTCTAATTACTCATCGTTTTTATGCCATGGGCTTCTTTTCTAATCAACATCGGTTTCTAAAGGTTTTTAAATCCTGTAACTTCAGCAGAAAGAGGTATAACAAAGCCGGATGAAGAGTTAATTCAATACAAGGTACATTTAAACTGTTTTTATTTATAATAATTCCTTTTGTAATTTTTTAATTCTTAACTCTAATAGAGTACATTCAAGGTCTGCTTTGCGCTTTTTTATATTTTCATCCTGCTCTGCTTGGCGTTGCATGATTTCCATTTCCTTTTCAGCTTTTTGAATTTTTATTGCAAGATCAGCTTCCAAGGTTTTCTTTTTTAATATCATGATTTCAACATCAATTCTTTCTTTTTCTTTTCTGTATTTTAATATTTCTAACTTTTCTTCTTCTTTTGTTTTTTCAGGTTTCTCCAATAGTTGACAAGTTATTAGTTCCTGCTGTTGTTCCAATATTTCACAAGTTGGAGGTTGCTCTTGTTCCAATAATTGTATTTCCTGTTAGAGTTTATGTATTAAAATATGTATATTACAAATTTTTATTGTTAAATTACTTGCTCTTCATCTATGTACGATGCATGGCCAACTTCGACGCGATCTTCCACTCTCCGTTGAAGTAGTACATCTAAATATTATGTAATATGTTAATGTTGTAGTAATAAATAATAAATCCATGTATGTACGTAACTAAAAAATAGACAAACTTACCCAGCGGAGTAGTGGAATCATAAATAGTAATTAGTTCAACTTCAGGTTGTTCGCTGAGTTGAAGGACCTTCTCTCCAATGGCATCTACATGCTTGATAGAAGGTCCTCCACCTGTTTTGTATACTTCCATCTAAAATATTATTATAGTATACTATTTATTATAGATAAATTATTAAAGTAATAAATGATTGTTTTATTTTATATTAATTTTAGAAATACAGTAGAACCTGATTATCTGTGGGTGCGTTATACATAACGTGACCAGACGTCCCGTTTTTTGATTACCTGTCCCGAAAATGAACTCCGGGACGCAAAATTGTCCCACCTGGAGCAGTGGACGTGCTTTATTACCGCAAAGAAATGGAGATATTTTATTGGACAGTTTTAAAAAAAGTACCCACATGGGAAGACGTTCAAAAATCTCTGGATGTATTAATTGAAAAGAAATATATTGACTGTAATAAAGATACAGAAGGTTTTGACGAATTTTCATTACTTTCTATAACTATATCACATCGCTAAAAAGTAACCAATTGGAATAATCTAAAATGTTTCCACAGAAACTCGTTGGGTTGAAGTATTCAAACACTTTCACACCAACAATCTTCACCGTGTGTTTTTTTTGCCAATTTACTGATGAGTGGAAACTGAGGGGGGGTGGTTGTCCCGTTTTGAGTCAAAAAATAAATGGTCACGTTAGTTATACATCGATCATCCGTGTTCTGTTTACTTCAGAGCTGCACTTCGATTACATACAAAGATGTTTAGTGTATGTATTAATGAAAAACGTCAATTATTATTATCTGTGCAACGCAAGGCACAGATAATCGAGGTTCTACTGTAGGTAATTGAAATCAACTTACTTTGTCTTCGGCAACATCCTTCTTGGCCTTTTTTTTTAAAGTTTCAAAGAGCCCCTTCAGCTGTACACCAGATCTCTCGCCACTGGAGCAAGTTTCATTGTATATTTTTGCTACTTGCTCCCATGTCGCATTTTTTTCTTTTAAATTGGCCGAATCAGTTTTTTTATTTAATAATATGCTTTGATATTTCGTAACAAGATCTACGATTGCCTCCTTCTCTCTCTCTGTGTAATTTCTACCTCTTTCTTTTTTCATTTTGCTATCATTTGCCATTTTCAAAAATATAGGTACGCACTTTAAAATTAAATTTAAATTGACAGATGTCAATTGTACATCCAAAGCCACCTATGTAAAACAATTGTGGGTTGAATGTTTTCTTATTAGCTACGTCCATTTAAGCTTAAATTAATAAAATATAACATCATGGAAAGTGAAAAACGTAACTGAGATAAAAATTACACCGACATTGAATTGGCAATAATTGTAGATATTGCCTCTTCTTTCAAAGAAATAATAGAATGCAAGAAAACCGACGCTATCAGTGTAACGCGGAAAAGTAATGCATGAGACAATGTAAAACGTATTACTTGCATTCTCCAAAAGGAAAACGCGGTCTGCGTTAAATAAAAATTATCAGATTCAAAAATCCACCAACTTCGTTATTAACTTAACGTTAATAACCCTCATTAATTAGCCTCTGCCGTCGAGTGCTCTGAATTGCTTCGCCTGTTTTGTTATTGATAGCTAGTATCTCGTATGTTGCCAAGAAGGGGCACGTATTGTAGCTCTTGCTTGGTCATACTTCCTGTCAAATAAGTATTTAGGGTGGATTCTATCGGGTTCAAAATGCAGCAGAGGTATTCTCTTAGAGCATTCAGGATATGCAAATGTGCCGTAGTTCCTCACCTATTGTTCCATATCTTCCAACTATGCAGCCTAAGAGCACCCCTAACCGCTCATCTCCTGCACAGATCAAATAGTGGAAGGCAGCGGAGAGTCTGGCCATGCTTAGGTTGCCGTATTTTCAAATCGATGAAATTATACTCCTATATAACGGCACTAGATTCCTTCGGATTTTCTTTGCAAATTGCTGAATCATCAAAATCATATTTTCGATTTTGCTCAAACTTTGTGGGAATGTTCTTTAGGGTTCCAAAGACCAAAATTCAAATGGATTTCCGGTCCACATAAAATAAAGTAATTGAAAAGTCTTATTTTTGTGCTTAACGGTTTTAGCCGTAAAATTTCAAGCAAAGATTTTTACATAACAATTGACTGAACGAGTCAATTTTAATTTTTTATTCTCTTAGAATATGTGCACTTTGATGTGTGAACCAGAAGTGGCGGGTGTGAAAATTAAATCCTTTTGGATTGTGGTCTTTGGAACCCCAAAAAACATTCCCACAAAGTTTGAGCAAAATCTAAAATAATGCAGCAACAATTTTACTTTTTTTTTCGATGATTTCATACGAAAGGACTCTGCTGCGTCCAGCTGCATTCCGTTTAAAAGCATTAATAAATATTCCTATATTTGGCTGCAGAATCTGAACATATTATTTCAACTTGCAATGAAATGATTCACAACGACCCTTTTTTAAGCCCTATTTTATAATTAAACCATTATTTGTCTGCATGTCAGCATTATTTCGCAGACCACTAAAATTACGCTACGGACCACCGGTTGCCGACCGCTGATCTGTAGGACTGAACACTCAAGAAAGTTAGCGTAGAACGCGCAGAATCTCGTGTAAATTACTTTGAGTATTTGCTTTGAGCTTACTGCTTAACTGTTTTTACTGTTTTATGTGTGGTTTATATAAAATTCGAATTCGAATTAAAAATTTATTACATTTGTATCGCAAGCCAGTTATTACTAAAAGTTAAAGTTATATAATATATTCATTTCATTTTTAGCATTTCCAATTTAAGGTTAAAAATGTCTAGCGTCAGTTCTGTCAGTTCAGTTGGTTCAGTGTCGACTGTTGTATCCTTTGATTCCTCGGATGAGTCCATCGAGTTGAATCCAGTTGTGGAAGAACGACCAAGAATTCCACGTGTATTGCGAGACAGGCAAAATCCGTATGATACCCTTAGCGACAATGAGTTCAAGGTTAGATTTCGGTTTAACAAAGAAACTGTAGCTTTCACATTAAATCTGATTGAGGAAAACATCAAATACAATTCAAAAAGAAATCAAGCAATATCGCCATTAAATATGCTTTTAATTACTCTTCGTTTTTATGCCACAGGTTCTTTCCTTATCAACATAGGTGAACATAGCAACGTTCATTGTATCCGGTGGAATGGAAGTATGGGGAGCAATAATATCCCAGTTATTCAGAAGAGAAGATATGGCGGACTCCTTCGAGACATTCGTAAACAGGGTATAAATATTTTGTTTTTCTACAGATTCCATAAGTTACACAATACAATATTTTAATTATTAACGTTTACAACAACAATATTGTATGTGTAACTCATCGAGGAAGTATACTTATATACAATTTGTATAGTATTGCTATTCATCTTTATATACATTACCAAATTGTTGTTGTAATATATAAACTTTGTTATTGCCAGCGCCTATTCTACAACAACATATTGTAATCTACACAATATTTTTGGTATTACTGACGATAGTGTTTTCTCAGTGTAAATATTAAATAAAGACTAAATCTCCTCCAGCAATAAGTATAGATAACAACGATTATCGGGATATTGGAGACGCCCAAATAAAACAAATAATTTGTCAGTCGACGTTTCGGCTCTATTTACTAGAAAACCATCCTCAGGACTGTGGAAGGAAAAAATTGATTATAGAAAACGCCAACACTAAAAATGCAACAATCACTCTCTCACCTAACAAATACAGATCTAGAGTGTTTTCTGAACAGGTGTGGGCTACCAAAAGATAACTTAGAAATAACCCTGATTTGATGGTTTTAAAGGCCGATAAAGGAAACTCCACCGTCATAATGTATTGGGAAGAATATATTGAAAAAATGCTTGCATTACTCGAAGATGTGACTATGTATAAAAAACTGCCTGGCAATCCTACCACCTCTATCCACGGTAAATTTAATAGAATGGTCAAAAGACTG
The DNA here is from genome assembly GCA_958510855.1 of Rhagonycha lutea. NCBI lineage: Eukaryota > Metazoa > Arthropoda > Insecta > Coleoptera > Cantharidae > Rhagonycha > Rhagonycha lutea. The sequence goes on from OY294038.1 coordinate 37,948,709, forward strand.
CACGAAAGGGGCTATATTGATGATAACACCAGAAAATCAGTTACAAAATATAATTGTTTGTATCCTCGTGTCTATGGTTTACCAAAAGCTCACAAAGATGGTGTCCCGTTGAGACCAGTTATCAGTTGTGTGGACTCACCTTCCATTAACCTAGCCAAATATATTAACAATTTACTTAAGAATGTTGTTCCATCATTTCCGTTCAATATTACTAACACTATGGAAGCTAGAAATAAGATAGTATCCTCTACATTGCCTCGAGATTACGTCTTAATTTCTTTTGACGTTAAGTCCCTGTTTACGAATGTCTCGAAGGAGTCCGCCATATCTTCTCTTCTGAATAACTGAGATATTATTGCTCCCCATACTTCCATTCCACCGGATATATTTATGGAAATTGTAGCGACTATCTTTGATAATAGCTATTTTAGCTTTCAGGACCAGTTCTATTCCCAGTTGGTTGGATCTGCTATGGGTGACCCGTGCAGGCCTATATTGGCAAGTTTTGTTATGAATGACCTCCTTTGTTATTTTTTTGGTGCCGTGGATTTCGATCTCCCTTTCCTCATGATTTACGTGGATGACATTTTGACCGCCATGCCCTTGGCGAAGCTTGAGTTTTGTTTGTCAACTCTTGAATATTATAACGAGTTGCTCAGCTTCACGTACGAAATGGAGTCTAACTGCACTATTCCGTTTTTGGACCTGTTGGTAATAAGACATGATGATGGTACGTTGATCACAGATGTTTATAGGAAGCCTTCCACCACTGACAGACTTCTGAACTTTAAATCATCCCACCCTCTTCTGCCAGCTTCTTAAGAATGGATTCCCCGGCAAGCTTATAGATTGTGTTCTTTTTAAGAATAAAAGACGTAAGATTGATGTGGTCGGGCTCCAGGATGATGGGACTGCTCCTATTGCTAGATTTAGTAAGTTATCTTTTCATCCTTGGTTGGCGAGAAGAATTTGTATCGCCTTGAGAGAACCCTTGCATAATAGCAGGGTCACCATTGCTTTTTATAACCGTTTTACCCTCGGAAACCTATTATTCTCAAAAACCAAGGATCGCATACCTACTTTGGAGCGAAACAGTCTGATCTACTGTGTTAGATGTCGTTGTGATGCGGTTTATGTCGGCCAGACAAAGCAAAAACTTCTGAATAGAATTAAACAACATCAATATGATATTAAAACTAAGTCAAAGAAAACTGGTCTGGCCGAACATATCAATAATGTTTCTCATAGTTTCACACTGGAAGATGTGAGTGTTCTTAATTACGAATGTAATTATCAAATTAAAAATTTTTAAAAAAAACCTTTTATTTAAAATTAAAAAGGTGCACTAAAAAATAAAAAATAATTTTAATACGAATAAACAAAACTTCTTGAAAACATCAATATAAAAGCGTGGGGCTATTTATTTAGAGGTAAAAGCGAGGTAAGTAAGCAATTGCTAGCCCCACGCTTTTATATTGATGTTTTCAAGAAGTTTTGTTTATTCGTATTAAAATTATTTTTTATATTTTAGTGCACCTTTTTAATTTTAAATAAAAGGTTTTTTTTAAAAATTTTTAATTTTTTATTTAATTTTTTATTTTTAATTTTTTAGTCATGTTTGACTAAGTGGGAGGCGGTCGCAGCATAGTGCTAACGCGAGTTGACTATGAACGCTAAATACCCGGTTCGAATCCGAGTGAAGTAAGAACTTTATTCTGACCGTCTCCCCTCGGAAGGCAATGGCAAACCACCGAGAGTAATATGCCAATAAGAATCCTTAAAATGTTAATGATCTAATTAAGTCCAAAATTGATCTGTGGATACGCAAACCGCCACCCCATTAACATTAACATTTCCCTGGTACAGCCTTCTTGGTTAAGTCGGGGGGATCGCCGTACATCCGAAATCGGATAGGCACCTAAAGAAGAAAAGTCATGTTTTTTACAGCTCCTGCTTCATCCTATCAGAATTCCTCTGGTATGTGTTTTTGATGTTTGATGCTTCACCCTGTATACATCATTAAAACAAAAAATTTCACCCTGAATGCGGTCCTTAAAAATGCGAATGCGATTTAGTAATGTAACTTTTCACCCTGTATGGTAAAACTGTACAATGCGCAGCCACGAATGCGCTTTATTATTTTCAGTATTTTCCATTCTTAAACAGAGTGATTATGGTTATATTAATGCTGGATACAAGAACCTGTTGAGATTATTTCTCAAAAGAATTGATGATGAACCACCTTAGTTTTTTGGGGACGGTAGCCTTTGCTTACATCGCTTGACCTTTATTTATTTTGTTTCTTGTTTTCGGTGACTTGCGACTTTGTCGTGTTTTATACTAAGTTTACCGTTTGTTAAACTGTTGGGCATTTGCTTAATGGTTTCCATTTATTCTGTTGCTTTTGTCAGTTGAGCATCACTCTCCCTCCTGTTATGTTATATTTTACTGTTTTTTGGCGTTGGGGATTCATGTCAGGATTTATTTTTATATATTTTGATATGTTTAATTATTGTTATGTTGGCGGCATGGACGTTGCTTTATCTTTTGATAATAAATTGTGATCGGGTTATGTTCGTTACATTTACTGTTTGTTAAACTTTTATTCAGATATTTATATTTACTCATGTTATATTATTTAATTGTTATTTTATGTGACCTGGTTGAGGAGTGTCACTTGATCTTGCCATTTGTTTTTTCTCATGGATTTTACCACGCCGAAAACATTCTAGATCTGTATTTGTTAGGTGAGAGAGTGATTGTTGCATTTTTAGTGTTGGCGTTTTCTATAATCAATTTTTTCCTTCCACAGTCCTGAGGATGGTTTTCTAGTAAATAGAGCCAAAACGTCGACTGACAAATTATTTGTTTTATTTGGGCGTCTCCAATATCCCGATAATCGTTGTTATCTATATAGTGTAAATATTGTATGAATTATATAATAATAAATTATATAAAGTTTCTTTCTATTATAAAGTGTTTCTTAATATCCGGGCAATTAGTAAAATATTAGATTAGATTGAGCGAACCGTGGTTAGTAGGAGTGAATAAAGTGAACAACAGGTGAAGAAGACATAGGAAAGAGCCCTCTCAGCGGAGTGTGTTAAGATCAGCATCAACAGAACAAAAATACAGCTGCGAAATTGAATAAATAGGAAGATTTTGAGGTTAGAAATTTTAATTATAGTCCGACCGCTTCAATAAAGTACGAACATCGAGAAATTAGGTAAATAGAAATAAAATTATAGCCCTACCGCACAATTTAAATCGGCTTCTATAGGATTGTGAGTTCCGAGGGGTTGACCCGACGAACAATTCTAACGGGGAGCAAAGTGGATTGTGAAATTAAGGAGGATAATAGAATGAGTAAAACAGAGAAATACCCAAAAGCGAGAGAGTACGAAGAAAACAGCGAAGGATCGTCAACAGAAGATAATAATAAAAAAAGACTTGCACCTTGCGAAATATTTGGCAGAAGTAAAAAGATTGTCAGGTCACCAAATACAATGAAGAAAGGCGAGTTAGCCGGGAGTAGTTATGAAAATGAGGATGAGAGAATCACCAAGGAAAGGAGAGCACCAACAGAAAATAACAGAATGGAAGCGAAAATAGATCACCTTACTGAAATGATGATGAACTTCATGGCAGGTATGAAATCAGACCTCAGTGAAATTAAACAAGACATTACTAAGATAAAAGAATAGGTGACACAAGTACAGGAAGGAGCAGGTCAAACCATTAATAAAGTAGAAAAATTGGAAACCGCACTAACGGAGATGCAAGGAAAATGGAAAACCGAGAAAGAGACGTTGGAAGGAAGATTAAGAGAAATGGAAAAGAATCATGAAATGCATGAAAAATCCAGAAAACGAAACAACGTAATAATAAAAGGCCTGAAGATAACAAACGAGAACAATATGAAGCAGGAAATAAACATGTTCCTGAAAAACAAACTTGATGTGGATGTTGTACCAGTGGATGCCTTTGAGATGGGAAGACCTAATACCAATAAGGTGATAGTAGTCAAACTTAATAACTGGGAAGACAAAATGAGGGTAATGAGAGGCAAAAGTAAGCTGGGAAGAGAAAAAGTATACATAGAGAGTGACCTGACAAGGAATGAAATGCAGATACAGCGGGAGATACGAGAAATAGCAAAAAAAGAGATCGAGAAGGGTAATAAGGTTAAGATAGGCTATAGGAAACTAACGATAAACAGTAAAACCTACGAATGGCAAGCGATCCAGCAAACCTTAGGGGATCAACCATACAACGATAACCAAGAAATGCCAAAAAACTAATACAAAGAAAACAGGTCTGCTCTAAGACGACCCAGTCAATGAAAATGGAAATGAATAATGAAACAATGAAACAAGTGAGAAGCAAAAGAAATAACAGGAATCAGATAAGAATAGGCACATGGAACGTTCGAACAATGCTGAAACAAGGAAAGATGAACGAAGTGGCGAATGAGATAACGAGGTATGGATTGGACGTGGTGGCACTACAGGAATTGAGATGGGGAGGAAATGGAGAAGTAAAAAAGAGGAAATACACATTTCTGTACTCGGGTGAAAACAAGCAAGGAAGAAACGGAACAGGATTCATGGTGACCGGTAAGATGACCGACAAGATACTATCTTTCAAGGCTATTAGTGGAAGAATATCGTACCTGAGAATCGCAGCGAAAATAAATATATCATTCGTGAATGGATATGCGCCAACAGAAGACGCAAAGGTGCATGAGAAGGATGAATTCTATAACGAAATCGAGACACTATGTGAAACAATACCAAAAGGGGATATAATAATAATACTGGGAGACTTCAATGCGAAGATCGGTAAAGAAGAACATATAAGTTCAGTAGCGGGAAAACAAACTTTGCATGAAGAGACAAGTAATAATGGAGATAGACTGTGCAACCTGGCAGCAGCAACGAACACTATGATATGCAGTACAAAGTTTAAGCATAAAAGAATACATAAAGTCACATAGAGGTGGCCAGGAGGAGGAAGAGAAGATGGGAACCAGATCGACCACATACTGATATCGAAGAAAGGAGAAAGTATGGTGAGAGATGTACGAACTTACAGAGGCGCAAATGCGGACTCCGACCATTACTTGGTGGTGGCGAATATGAGACAGAAAGCAATGGAATATAGAAAAACAAGTACATTTAACAGAAGAATAGCAACAGAAGAACTTATCTTCTACCAACTGATAAAAAACCAAAAACTAGTAAACAAGGTAAAGCCAAGAGGTATGAAAGACGAGGAAGGCAAAGTACAACATAATTCCGAGAAAATTAAACAGATATGGAATGGACATTTTCAGAGATTGTTAAACGAACAGCAAAAGAAAGAGACGGTAACAGACGAGACCACAATAAATAATGATATGGAAGTGAACACACCAACACACGAGGAAATAATTAACGTAATACAAAAAATGAAAAATGGAAAGTCGCCGGGAGAAGACCAAATAGGTATAGAGCTGGTCAAGTATGGAGGAGAGGAGCTCCATGACAGAATATGCGATATGATACAGAGGATATGGAATGAAGAAAGAATGCCAACAAGGTGGAGTGATGGAATCATAATACCTGTAAAAAAGAAAGGAGACCCTGAGATTTGCACAAATTACAGAGGCATAACACTACTCGACTCGACATATAAGATTTTGTCAACTCTAATATTTAGAAGGCTAAAAGAACACACGAAAGAAGGAATAGGAGAGTACCAATTTGGCTTCATGGAAGGAAAGTCAACAGTAGGAGCTATACATACTGTAAAACGCACAATAGAAAAAGCGAAGGAACATGATATCGATTTATATATGCTATTTATAGACTTCCAGCAGGCGTTCGACAAGGTAGATAGAGGAAAGCTGTATGAAGCAAGGAAGGAAATGAAGATACCTGACAAACTGATAAGATTAACAAAAATGACAATGAAACAAACAATGGCAAGCGTTAGAACAACAGAGGGGGAGACGAAGAGATTTGAGATAAACAACGGGGTGAGACAGGGAGATGCACTGTCGGCTCTGCTTTTTAACATCGTTCTAGAATCGATAATCAGAGGAATGGACATAAAAGGAGCGATCACCAATAGAGAAGGACAACTAATTGCTTATGCGGATGACATCCTAATCATGGCAAGAACGCTTAAGAGACTGATAGAAGTATTTAAAGAATTAGAGAACGCCGCAAAGAGAATGGGCCTTAAGATTAGTGAGAAAAAGACAAAGTATATGCGGTGCATAAGGAACCCTCCTGATAGAGTAGGGGATCTGGTAATAGGAGATTATGCATTCGAGGAGGTAAAGAACTTCTGCTATCTTGGAATTCATATAGACAGGAATGACGACAGAATGGAAGAAATAAGAAGAAGAGTTCAGGCGGGCAACAGAGCCTATTACGCTAACAAAGCCCTACTTAAAGATAAGACGTTGACGAGAGAAACGAAACTGAAGATCTACAAGACGCTTATTAGACCGGTGATTACGTATGCTGCGGAGACACTATGCATAACGCAGGCAGAGATAGAAACACTGTTGGTTCTCGAAAGAAAAATTCTACGCACCATCCTGGGCCCAAAAAGAGACGAAAACGGTGAATACAGACAGATGATGAACCACGAAATTAAAGACGCCGTAAATGGAGAAGACGTGGGGAAATTCGTGAAGGCGCAGAGAATGAAATGGATGGGACACATCATGAGAAGCGATGATGACAACATGGTGAAAAGGATTACCCTATGGAGGCCGAATGAAGGTAGAACGAGGGGAAGACCATGAGTGAAATGGTGGGATCAGGTGGTGCGCGATTTGGGTGCTATGGGGGTGGGCGAATGGAGAGAGAAGGTGCAAGACAGAACAACGTGGAGAGGAATAGTGAGGGAAGCTCTGACCCACGTGAAACTGTAAACGACACACCAAGAGAGTGAAATAGGAAGTGTAAATATGTAATATGTTATACGGGGATTAATCCTCCCCTTTAAGTTGATTTGTAAATCCTAGAAATAGGATAGCAATATTCTTTCGAGAATGTAAAGCTTGAAATAAATAAAAATTTTAAAGAAAAATGTTGTTATAAGATGATTTAGAATAATCAAGAGATGCTATTTAATTGTATTTAAACTGTTAAAAACGCTTTATTAACAGATTAATTGAATTTTAAAATTTTTATTAAATTCGAATTAATGTGACAGATAGTGACAGCGCCATCTTTTGTTAATTTGATGAACCACGTGTTTCAATTTACTAATAAAATTCACGAGTCGCTCCGTAGCAGCGAACCAGTGCAGACGTGTTATTAGTAATTTAAAAATTTTTTCAATAGTTTTTCGCTTGCCTGCCTTTATTAAGGCACAAGCTGTTGCAACCCACGCTGTTTGACCCGCCGACCCAGGCGAAATTCCAGAAGAGGCTGGCGGAACGTATTCCCCAAGCCTCTAAAAAAGTCAAGCGTTAGTTACGGGTGAGCACCCGCCCCCGTCAACTATTACAAGAAATCAAATCAAAATGACCACAGCCGCCATGGCCGAGGCTAATCTGAATAACACCGACCATGCAAACACCGTAGACGACTCCGAAATGGACGAACAAAGTCAATCCCAACCAACACCAGAACACAATTACTCGATGGAAACCGAAGTCCTGCTAAACAAACAACCCCCGAAAATGATTACAATCGATATCAATCATGTTGTCGCCCAGGACATCGCACTCTACAATAGATTCGGTATCTTGGAAAAATGCCCTGAGCAACCGCAGAAAACTGAAGAAATGGCCTCCACAAGTGCTTGGAAGGTAATACCACCACGTCGACAAAGGCCACCTGCCACCCAAGGAACCAATGGTACCACACCTGCAGCCCCTGTACCAAGGGCACAAAAACCGCCTCCGATAATTTTATCAACACCAATAGGGGACCTGAGGTCCTTCATGGCCAGCATCAAGCCAATGGTCAAGGATTCCGTCAGGATCCAGCATGTGCGAGGGCAGAGTTGGCTCTATGCCACCACCAAAGAAGACCATGCAGCCGTAAAAAGCACTCTACTGACCCCTGGCGGAATCCAAGGCTATACCTTTGGGTATAAAGAAGACAAAACTCTCAAGTTGGTCATGAAGGGGTCCCCCTACATGGATGTCGATTTCATCAAAGAAGAATTAGAACAAGAATATGGAGTGAAAACTGAGAAAATAACTCAATTAAAAAATAAATACAAAGACCCCACGCCGTCCTTCCTGATCAGTTTCCAAGTCGGAACAACCCTCAACGACATAAAGAAAATTCGAAACGTGGGCCCTATCGTGGTCAGGTTCGAGGAAGTACGACAACGCACACATCTACTTCAATGCTACAGGTGTCAGAACTTTGGCCACGGTAGCTCCCATTGTAATGTAAATCCACGATGCGTAAAATGCCAAACACAACACCCGACCTCGATGTGCCCCAGGACCACCCAAGATGACCAGGTTCGCTGCTGCAACTGTGGCGGTGATCATGCGGCAAATTGGAGCCAATGTCCAAAATACATAGATTATGCAACCAAGGTGAGTGCAAACGCTAGGCGAACCAATCAAACTAATAACACAACACCACTTCCCCAAACCACCCCTAACATATCCAACCAAGCCGCTTTTCCTGCTCTCCGTACGAGAGCACCCTCCCCCCAATTCACAGCTCCGCGCGTAGCTAACCAGCAAATGATCCAAAATCTGCATGAGAATGAAGGGCAAAAAAAGCCCACTGACGTCACGTCGCTTGTCCAGGCGATTAAAGTGCTTGATGACCTCATAAACCTTGACAAAATACTGGAGTTAGTGTTAGAGCTAACTGAAAAATGTACTGGAGTAACTGATCCCATGCAAATAATTCATATAATTAAAAATGTTTCGGCTAACTACAATGTCTAAAAAACAAAAATCAATCACTTTAATCTCCTGGAACGCGAATGGCGTCTTTAATAAAATGCATGAGATGGCAGTCTTAGCGGAAGACCTAAAACCTGACCTAATTTTAATTCAAGAGACCAAACTTAACAAACGCCGACCACCCAAATTACCTGACTACATTGTTTACAATCAACCGAAGACTGCTGGAGGTGGACTTTTGACTTACGTCAAAAATTCACTCAACCCAGCCATGACAAATATTACGACGGACGTTGCAGAGACGCAAACAATACAAATCGACGACATAACCATAACAAACTTTTACCAACACCCAGACAACCGCCACAATTTCGACGAATTTGACAAAATAATACAAAATTCAAACAAAGTGATCATCGCGGGTGATTTCAATTCAAATCATGTCTTATGGAGCGCTGCAACGCAAAATCAACTTGGTACCAGCCTCGATGAGTACATCGACAACCACCCGCTCCCACTCCAACTACATTATCCAGATAGCCACACCCACGTTCCTCGAAATAATGCCTACACTCCTTCCACGATTAACTTGGCAATTACACGTAACCTTGCAGTCGACAGCATCACTGCCCTGCAAAAACTTAGTTCCGACCACCTTCCCATCCTCATTGAAATTAATTCAATATCCATTCCAATTGTTCCACCAAGATTAAAAACCAAAACCAACTGGATAAAGTTTGGAGTGGAACTGGGTGATCATGAAATCATCCGCGATATCACTACCGACAAAGACATCGACGACACAATTGTAAAATTAACCAAATTATTGACCAAAACCTACAACCGAAACACCAAGGATACCCCTAAGCCAAACTATAATACGAAAGTCACACCCGAAATACTGACAAAAATTAAAAATAAAAACAAGTTACGCAAAATATTTCAACGACACAGATACGGCCACCTACGACCACAAATAAACAAATTAGCAAGCGACATAAATAGTGACATGCAAAAAATTAAACAACAAACCTGGGACAAAACTTTAGCTGACATAAAACCGAACAACATGAACAAAATGTGGCAAATTGCCAAAGCACTAAAGAACGACGAGCCCAACCGACAATTTCCCGTCCTCCAATCTCCCAACGGACACACAATTTTCGACCTGGACAAGGCAAACCTAATTGCTCAGGAGTACCAAAAACACCATAATTTAACCACCCAAACCAAAAATCCTGATATTGATCTCCTCGTCCAACAATCCATCACTCAATTAAATAACACCCAAATCCCTACACCCGATACCGATCTCACATCACCAGCAGAAATTAAAAGCATCATTAAAAAACTCAAAAATCGAGCCCCTGGTCATGATAAGATCTCATCCTTCATCCTCAAAAAACTCCCCAAGAAATTAATTGTCCAAATTTACTACATTTTAAACGCTTGCCTTAAAAACCAATATTTTCCCCAAGCCTGGAAAACAGCCACCGTCATTCCCATCCTGAAACCAGGCAAACCCAAACACCTCCCATCCAGCTACCGTCCCATCAGCTTGCTATCCACTCTCTCTAAAATATTCGAAAGAATAATTTTAAAGAGAATCCTCACCTTCGAATCCACCCACAACATCCTAATCAAAGAGCAATTTGGTTTCCGCCCGCTCCATTCAACGACATTACAACTTGCAATACTAGTAAATGACATCACAATAAACTACAATCACGATAAATCGACCACAACCATGACACTTGACATGGAAAAGGCCTTCGATACCGTCTGGCACGATGGCCTTATCCACAAACTCCTGACATTGAATTTCCCCATTCATTTAATCAAATTAGTTCAAAAATTCCTAAACAACCGCACCTACAAAGTCAAAGTAAATAATTCCTTATCTGACCCTCATCCCATTCCTGCGGGGGTGCCCCAAGGCGCCATCCTTTCCCCAATCCTGTTCAACTTTTACATTAATGATATTCCCAAAACCGATGACACGACCCTAACACTTTACGCGGACGACACAGGAATTTCTGCCACGGACAAATCAAAAGACGAGACCTACACTAAACTACAAACTCACGCAGAAATCCTCCTGGACTACTACGATGACTGGCGGTTAAAAGTTAACCCAGCCAAAACCTCATTGACAACTTTTTCTCACAAATACGACCTAGTTACAAATAAATTAAGACTCGACGGAATTGAAATTACGCCAACCAACACGACCTAGTACTTAACCTTGGACGCACGCCTGACATTCAAGCCTCACATCATTCAAACCGCTAGAGCTGCCACTCGTGCAATGAACTCTCTAACTTCACTCCTTTCACATAGAAATAAATTAAATCCCAAATTCCGCCTTCAGCTCTATAAGTCCATGATCCTGCCCATTATCCTTTACGCCTCCCCAGTGTGGAGTAAAGCGGCTCGCTCCAACGTCATTATTTTGCAAAGAGTCCAAAACAAATGCCTCCGACTGATCACCGGAGCAAACAAATTCACTGAAATATACGATCTACACGAAATCGCAAACATGCCCAGAATTCCCACACTCATTCATCGCACCGCAACAAACTTTTTTGAAAACACGGTCAAGCGGAACCCATCTACACACCATATCAATACAATCAACCACAGAAATAAGCCCTTCAGGAAAATAAAACACAAATTATTACACAATATCATGCTATAAACTACAAACATGCATAACACAACACCGCTAATTTCTTCGCCTGGTTTTTGCACTCTTTTTCCAGGAAGCAATCATGGGACGACTCCAATGACCAACCCCCGCAATCAAGATACACTGATGGTACCGTCACGGTGGGAGCAGTGAATAAAATGTATATACTTATAAAAAATTGTCTTAGCATAAGTTTGGCTGGTGCTGGGGCACAAAATTTTTTGTACATATTTAAATATAAATATACGAGTTGTTAAATTGAAAAATTGAATAAAATTCAATGCGAAAACACAAAGGATTTTCCGGTAGTAGATTTTCTATTACAAGACATATCACTAAACGGCTCATAAACTTCAAATTTCAACTTTTAATCACAATTAATTTAAAATTTTCAAGAATGTCAAATCAAGAAAACAAAAGACTGTCATTTGTTTTATAATGTTAAATATTTTAAATTAGAATATTTTGTATTAACAAAAATTAAAAGAATTGTAATAAACCTAGTAGTGGAAAAAATCGTATATATAACCACGGTTGTGAAGACCATTATAGCCCCCGCGCCTTATATTCCTCGATGCTTCGCACCTCGGAATATAATCTTGGCGCTAGGGCTATAATGCATGTCTTCACAACCTTGGCCTATAATATACTATTACCCGCTTTTGGTGATAAATAATGCACGCAACAATGCCTCAAAAGACAACGAAATCTACCTTTAAGCACTCCATTCAATCTTTCTACTGTGTTTCTTACTAAACAATGGAGTTTTGTGTAAAGTCCTTCGGGAGTTCTGGATTCTGGATTGAGTGTGGAGGGCAAACCAAGGTTTACATGCACTCAGGCCACAAAACCGGGCCCATTATGCTACCTCCGGTGTCAGCAGCCCCCATCCTCCTATTCCTCAAGCCATCCCAAACTCAAGACGAACTCGAGTATTTTTGAAGGCGGTGTGCTACTAATACTGGCCATGCTAGGCCAGAAACTACCCAACATGGATCCTCTTTTCGATGCTAACACTGGGCAGTCGCAAAGCACATGTTTCACTGTTTCTTCTTCTTCTTCACATCCCCGACACAATGGGCTGTCAACCAGTCCCATTGTGTGTAAATGCTTGTTTAGCTTACAGTGCCCCGTAAGACATCCCACGATAATTCGTAGGCTGTCCCTAGACAACTTCAGATAGTATCTTGCATGTTTATCAGACGGTGCGTTAATTGCCGCCTTAGCCTGACGGCATCCAGCGACATTCACCCATCTTTCCGCATGCAGTCTGCGGGTTTCCCCTTTTATGATAGCATCAAGGGTTTTAACAGCCAGTGTGAGAAAAGGTTCCGGACCGCATGGTGCATTTCCCGAACCCAGCCTCGCCAGCTCATCAGCCCTCTCGTTGCCCTCATTCCCTTCGTGCCCTTTAACCCAGCTGAGAGTTACGACATTATGAATTGATATCACGTTTAGTGTCTCGATGCATTGTAGCACAAGACCAGAGATGATCTTGCAGCGATTTAGTGCCGCAAGGGTCGCCCTACTATCAGTGATTATTTGAATTGTTTTGCCCCGGATATTTCTTTCCTGGACTAATTCTGCGCAGCGGAGCACTCCAATGAGTTCCGTCTGGAAAACAGAGGCGTACCTCCCCAACGATATCTTCATATCTAGCTGCAGTTCCGAGGAGAATATCCCCGCACCCGAGCCAGTCTTGTTTTTGGAGCCGTCCGTGTACAGACATATGTCAGCACGGTCAGATCCTTTTGTGTCTAACAGAATTGTAAAATTTCTCCTAAACACATATTTGGGGGGGATCCTGTCAGCATCAAGACTCAGAAGAGGCAACCTTTTAGAGTAGTCCTCCAGAATCCGTGTATGCCCCTTGGCTCCCCACCTGTGGGTCCAAAGACCCCATGCCCGCATTCATAGAGCGGCTCTCAGCGCCTGCTCCTCCACAAAGAGATCTAAGGGAGGAAGGCAGATGAGAACCTCCAGTGCAGCGGTGGGTGTTGTTCGCATCACTCCCGTCACTGCTACGCAGACTGATCTTTGCAGCCGTTCAAGAGAGGACACCACCGTAGTCAGTCTGGTTCTGGGCCACCAGACGAGTGCGCCATAGCAGAGCATAGGCCTTATTACGGCAGTGTACAGCCAGAGGGCAATCTTTGGGGAAAAACCCCATGATCTTCCCAATGCCCTGCGACACTGCCAGTAGGCCATGCTTGCTTTCGTCGCTTTAGTGCTGATGTGTTTGCCCCAGTTTAGCTTCGAGTCGAGTGTAATTCCCAGATACTTGACCTCTGAAGCCAATTTAAGAGGGGTTCCCTTTAAGCGAGGCATTCTCATGTTCCTCAGCTTTATTTTTTTGGTGAATAGTACAAGCTCAGTCTTGGTTGGATTAACCGAAAGAGACTGCTCTGAACACCATACCTCAAGGATTCTTAAAGCGCCCTGCATTAATTCACACAGGACATCTTCAAATTTCCCCCTAAGCAGTATGGTTATATCATCTGCGTATCCGACAGTGTAGAAACCGTTATCATTGAGTAGCTGTAGGAGGCTATGCACCACAAAATTCCACAGCAAAGGCGAGAGTACGCCTCCCTGCGGACAACCCTTATTTACCGCCCCTCTAATATTCGCATCTCCCACACTTATCTCAACAGCCCTACAATTCAGCATAGATCTGATCCATCTGATGATGGTGTTAGGCACATTGTGTTCATGTAGGGAGATGCAGATGCTTTCAGAGGTAGCATTGTCAAACGCTCCCTCAATATCAATAAACGCTCCCAGGGTACATTCCTGAGATTGTAACGATCTCTCGATACGCTCCACCACCTTGTGTAGTGCAGACTCAGTAGATCTCCCCGTAGTGTATGCATGTTGATTCAGGTGTAGTGGGCTATGCACCAACACTCCATCCCGAATTTCTCTATCGCACAGTTTTTCCAGTGCCTTCAAAAAGAAGGATGTACCTTCGGGAGTTTCTGGTGCTGCATTTTCAATGGGTGTTAGTAACCAAGGTTGTAACGGATAACCGGAATCCCCTAGAAACCAACCATTTAATTCACCAGAAAAATATTTTGTTCTTAAGAATTGCTGTAAGAGACGGTCGGAGCATAATGGTCACGCGAGTTGACTATGAACGCTAAATGTCCGGTTCGAATCCGGGTGAAGTAAGAACTTTATTCTGGTCGTCTCTCTGGTCCTCCAGGTTGGGGGGTCGGGTTGATGGGGCCAGCTGTAAAGAAAACAAAAAAAGGTCATGGAACCATGACCAAGTCTCGCAAGAGACTTGGCAAATGGGAACGGATAAGCAGTTAAACTGTAACTTGATGTGTTGTGAGGTGTTTACTTATCTTGCAATGCAAAAAGCAGTCCTAGATAGTTATATAAAATTGCTGTATGTTACTCATTTGCCAGATAGCAGAATCATGTGTTGATCCTGGGTACCTAACATTTATTGCAGTAATTTTTAAATCTGCATCACAAATCTGTTACAAGTACAACACAAAGAAAAGTATAAATTATAACTAGTAATTTGAAAAATGAAATACATTCTTACAATTAACACATTGATACTGGTGTACCCTTTTCTGTTATAATATAGCTGCAGGATACAGTTCATGTTCAATAGGAGGACTTACATGGGTACCATCAATACATCCAATTTCGTTTGGAAAACCAAACTTGTTGAAAAATCTATAGATATAGTTTTTCCTTTTTCAGACTGGCAACAAAAAGAATTTAATATTAAATGTACTATGTACCTTTCCTACGTCCTTCTGATTTCTTCCTGAGTAGTGGGAAATTTTATGTTATTTGCTAAGAAATGTTGTATAATTGCGTTAGTGATTAATTCTATTATGTTGCACACGTCGATTGACTGCAAGGAAAATTAAAGTCTTCCCCAACTACTCCTTAATACGATCCATATATCCATAAAAATTTAGAGTAGAAGTAATATCTAACAAAAATTAGGTTTAAAAATGGCTTATCTACCTATATATAAGCAAAGAAATTTGTATACTTTCAAGTGATCGTGAATAAACGTCGATATAGATGGTCTCGGTAAGATCGGATCTAATTGCCGAAAAAGGGAAAAGCAAGTTCTCTGATTAATCTGAATATTTTCTTAAATCGCATTTCAGGAATTCCAAAAGGATTACTATAATCCTTCAAAAAAAAATACAATAATTACCTTTGTTCTTGCTCTTCAATAATATTTAAAAACTCATATCCATACAATAAAATATCGTGAAAAGCCATCGTTGTTACCGTAAAACACCACAATTTAGTAGTTGCTATGATAGCGATAAAAAATAACAACGAGTCGTTAACTTGAACAACTTTGAATTTTAGAAAATACCAAATTCATTCATAACAACTAACCCTTCACGTAACAACTTAATTCAGTTGTTATAAATAACAACTTTCCTTAGAAAATTGCACCGAATAGCATTGTTGTTCAACTATTATTGAAATTATGGAATGATGGGATAATATTATTTACGAATAATATTAATTTTTATTTATATAATGTAAAAATTTGTAGAATTATGTAAGGAATTATGTAATATAATAAATGAGTGCGCATGCGCAGAAAAAAAATGTCAGTTATTATAGGATTTATTTACCCCGTTCGGGTATTTTCGGTAAAATTTGTCGCTTACTTTAGTCGCTGTTTTCAAACAGGTGCACAAATAATGGCTAGTTTATTACCATCCTGGCAAACAACCTGGAGAGGTCCTCTCCGGATTGTTTCAGATTCTGGTTTCTGTTTGGGTCGGCCCTCTCATTAGGGGTCGCGTGTCAGAGAGTAGATTTGTTACAAACTGCTGACCCTCCTGAATGAAGATCCATGGGGAAAAGTATACAAGATCATTAGAGGCAAGCTGATGGGCAAACTGCAAATCTCTGGATTAACTCCAGGCAGAATCGGACAGGTAGCTGATGTGCTCCTCTCAACCTACCGGAAGGCAACAAGTGAGAAAATACCCACCTCGCACCCTTGTATACCCTTCCCCGAAGAAGAACTCAGAGAGGCTCAGAGAGGACGGGGTACCCGCGGGGACGATAAAGGCGCTGGCAAAGGTGCATCAAGAGCTATTTCTGGCCACCTTCAACAGAACATTTAGAAAGGCGAATTCCCCTCGAGATATAAGAGGCGGACTTGGTGCTCCTCCGAAAGGGTCAAAAGCCACTAGACTAATCCTCGTCATATAGACCAAATGCCTCCTCGACTTCATCGGAAAGTTCCTCGAAAGGATGACTCTCAAAAGACTGAATGGGGGACATTGGGCGAACAGGCGGACCCTCCCCAAGACAATACGGATTTAGAAAGAACAAATCAACAACTGACACCCCCTACTAGAATTAAAAAATGCAGTCCAGAAAGCAAGAACAGAGACACGCAGAACAAGAAAATTCTGTATAATAGTCACCCTTGATGTGTTAAACGCCTTCAATAGCGCTAGATAGATGCATATCCTGCAGACGCTGCGTAATAGGGACGTCTCATCACACTTCCTCAACATCGTATCCAGCTACATGGACGCAAGAAAGATTCGATTGGGGAGAGAAGACGATTAGGAGGCGGCAAACGGGGTTCTGCAGGGATCAGTTCTGGGTACTGCACTCTGGGACGTGATGGAGTACTCCGCATTGAACTCCCTGAAGGAGTGACCATTGCAGGATTCGCAGATGGTTAACCGTACTCGTTCAGGACAAAGATGCAAAAATGGTCGAGGCCATTAACATAATTCTGAAATGGATTGCGGAAAAAGGACAGTCCCGGCAAAGTCGAAGGCTGTCATGGTCTCCGGAAGAAGTAAAATGCCGAAAATCTGCATAAAGATTAATGGATCCCCTATAGGTCTTAACGATTCAGTTACCATCTTAGGCGTCAAGTTTGACAAATACCTAAACTTCGCCTAACACATGCAGGGCCTGATTAAGGAATATTTGAAATTACAATTTTTATTTAACATATTTGACGAGTTTCCCGATGGAGCCACGGAAGTCGACCGACAAACAACGAAGCTATGGGTGATCAAAACTTCTTCACAATTTTTATATATTTTAATTTTATAAAATAAACAATGTTAAGGTACAAACCTAGCGAGGATGTGGATGCGATCGCGATGCACATCGCGATATAAAAAAAATTTCTTTTACTGCAATTTGATTTAGAAATAAATCAATTCTATTACATTTCAATACTTGGTTGTTTAGCAACAATTAAACCAGGATTTAATCCAACGTTGTCACTATAGTTACCATATTTTGCAATAAAATTCGTAATTAACTTAGCCGCAGGTTCAGGATTATTAAGATGGTTATGATGAGTCCCATCCATATAATATAACTCGAACTGTTTGTTGCAGCTTTGAAGTTTCTCCACAAATTCTTCCAAACGTTTCCTTCTTGTAACAACGGAAGTAGGATGCATTACACATAATAAAAAGGGGCAAGTAAGTCTGTGTGCGTAGTCTAATAAATCCCTTTGTGCCCAGCATAGTACATCCTGGACTCTTATTCTTGGATCACGAGTAAAGCAGTACTTATTAGGAAACTTGTTAGACGGGCGTATGTTACGCTGCAAAAGGTATTTACAATTTTCTAGATCTATTGACTTTAGAGACCCTTCGTACCACAGTTTTATAAGTTTTTCCGTTGTGTAACTGGGTGGTTCGCCGAAACTATTTAAGTTGTCGTACTTGATAAAACTATCAATCGATTTAACCATACGTTCCAATACTTTCTCTTGAAGCACCGGAGGTGGTACGCCTTCCATACAAATTAAAAAATTTACCTTGTCAGGATATAACATTGCGTAAGTTGAATTTAACTGCGCTCCAAACGAGTGACCCATTAGGGACACCTTGTCCCACTTAAAATCATCAACAATTCTTTTAATCATCATAACACCGTCATATATGTGGTAGACTGTACCGGCAGGTAAGTGTGATGATAAGCCGTGACCGGGAAGATCTATTGCCACTATTCCAGTATCGGGTGGTAGATGAGATATGAGAGGGTCAAATGTCCCGGAATTGTCCTGTAAAATATTTAATTTAAAGTAACGTCCAATCGAGTTACTGAAATGAACAGAAAATGAAAATTCATAAGTAGGCATTTTTAAAAACATGGAAATAAGCGGAAAGTTACGTAAAGAGGAAAATCAACAAGATAAGTTAGTCATTGATTATCTTTCCAATGAAAAGGTTATATTAAGATAAAACGGTCGTTCATTAGCCCTTTGATGGAGATGTCGTTCACCTATCAATAAATAGTTCGCGTAGTTTTCTGTACCGACTTTAGAGTAAATTTTGGCATAGTTATCAGCGGAAGTAGTGACAAATATTTGGAAATTTTTGAAAAAAAATGAAGTTTTAAACTTCCTTCATATGCACTTTTATAGGCACAAATTTCACAATTAAACGGTTTTTCGCCTATATGAGTTTTAACATGATTTATTAAATTGTCCTTATGTGTGCACATTTGTAATCACAAATTTCACACTGGAACTACTAAACAATTAGTAGTATTACTGTTTATGGTCTATTATTGCAGAAGGAAATAATTTAAATAATAAACGTACTACTCTGAAGAAATTTGACAGCTGTCAAAATTACATTCGGTATTCGTATGTACAAAATAGAAACAAATACATAATATGCTTGGATACAGGATCAAATATAAAATTCCTCTCCCTACATGCAGGCCATTGCAACACTGCGTATAAAAATAAAAGTACCTGCCAGCCATGCAATGCCAAAATTGGTTGTTTATCATGAGGGCCCCACCATTTCCCGGACACGTGGCCCCAAGGTACCGGTATTTTAATTTCTTCGTAATTTGCCTTCATTGACACCATTCTTGTAATAGATTTCATTACTTTGCTAGTAAAATATCTGCCATTCAATTTGGTTGTCAACATTTTTTCAAATTTTTTTTTACCTAAAAGCAATGTTTATGATTAACTAATATGTTCAACGTAATTACGCTTCTACACATATTATGTCATAATTTCATAATACATAATTATTCTGTAAATAGTTTCAAAGATAATTTTATTTTTATAACATGCTAGCGCCATCTAGTGCTGTTAGCAACATCTAGGGCACAATATGGCGGTTAGTTTAGTTTTTGTTCATCAAACCGTAAGGTCATCGAAGATAGCGTGGTATTGTTATGTTAGTTATAGAAAACCAGTACAAAATCTTTCGATAGGGTGCATATTCATTTTGCTGGTCCTTTTATGAGCCACTATTACTTCATTCTAATAGTAAATCCTTATTCGCGTTGGGCAGAAATACACATAGTTAAAAATATTACTACAAGAAAAACAATAGTACCTTTATTACGAAAAATATTTTGTACATTTAGAATATCTTCAGTATTAGTGTTAGTAGTGATAACGGCCCAACATTTGTATCATACGAATTCAAAACTTTTCTACGAGAAAATGGAGTTACGGACAAATTGTCACCGCCTTATCACCCTGCAACAAACGGGTTGGCGGAAGAGAAGGGTTGATATCGTGATATCCACATTCTTGCTATGTTTGTACCTTAAAATTGCTTATTTTATAAAATTAAAATATACAGGGTGTCCCCGGGCTCGCTTTACATAACTTAGGTGGGGATAGGAGACACTTTTCTATTTTTTTCTAAATTCAAACCCTCGAGGGTTAGGCCTCTTTAAAGCATTTTTTAGAGATGGTCATTGCCTTGCAGCTAACGCAGTTGGATGCGAATGCAGGGTACCGGGTTCAAACCTGGGGAGAGTCAAACTTTTTTATTACCAAGTCTCCGTGCTTCGGAGGGCACGTTAAGCCGGCAGTCCCCATAAGTTGACGAATTGCCACCGTTAACAAAAAACAGGGCTATAGGCACATCTGAAGGTTAGCCTAGCAAGCTGCTACTGGATGTAAAACAATTATAGTCCAAAAATCAATATGCGGCCTACTCACCAACCCGTCTAGCCAGCGTGATGAGTTATGGCAAAAACCTCCATTACTGGAGAGGTCTATGCTCCAGGAGTGGAATAGGATGGGCTGAAGAAAAAAGCATTTTTTTAATTTCCACCTTCACGTGGCCATAGCCCCGAAAATATTGACTTTTCAGTAAAAATGGTTTAGTACTTTTTTAAAGAGTGTGAAATAATCTACATACTAGATTTAAACCTTTTATTGTCTAAAATCAACGGCTTTCGAGTTATGAATCAAAGTAAGTTAAAATATGTCGAAAAATTTGAGCTTTTCTTTTTTTTTGTTTTTTTCAAAACCCTGTATCTTTTAAACGAAACATTTTACAAAAAATCTGACGCCCCTTTACGGATAGGAAATTTAACGGACTACAACTTTTGTCTAGTAAAAATTTTTGAGAAACCAATCCATTTCACAGAAAATCTGAAAATAATAAACAAGGCAGCTACCACGCAGCTACAAAACAAAAAATTAAATTCACAAAATTTTTATTGTTTTTGAAAAATTATTTTATTAATTAATTTTAAACTATTACATTATTTAAGTAAATGTTGAAAATTACCACCCTGATGATAGGATTCCTGCGCTGGTAATATCTTATTTTAAAAATCGGAAATCTTGTTCCGTGTTGAAATTTTGTGTTTTTCCGAAGAAGGTTTTTTAATTTGATCGTTAACTTCGGTAGAAACTTTTGCTATTAATTTAACATTCTCTTCTTCTTCTGCTGGAATTTTAACCCGTTACTATATTTGAAAATTTGTCAAGTTAAATTGTACACTTGAAAAAACTCCTAGTGACGCCCATGGTTTCTATAATAATTTCATGCTATCAGGTTGGCCACCAAAACTTTCACTACTAAAAAGTTACTATAAATGACAGTTTGTTTGCAGCGTTTTCTGCACCAAAATCGATGTGAAATTTGCGAATGACAAGTAGCGTAAACAAGTGGAAAACATTAAATTAAACTATCAGGTGCGAATAGCCCCAATTACAGCCAATATTCTTTCCTATTACTAAATGTAAACAAAGACAACTTTGACCTGCTTAAAAATTAGAGCAGCTAATGAAGAGAGAAGTTCCGAAGGCAACGACATGACATCTGGATAACCGTCACCGCAACAAAAATTTAATTCGAATGTAAGTCAAATAATTAGAAAACTTAAAATATTTCGTAGGCAAAAATTTGGAGCTTACCATGGATTCTCTTTCTTGTAATTTATTCATACAAATTCACCAGTTGTTTTTTTCAAAAGTTTATTATTCAAATCCTGCATTTAGGTGGTTCTTTCATTTGTGGGTGAGGCGCTACTATCGACCAATACAAGTTACATAACGTAGGGATACTTGATCACTTTTTAACTTCAAAGTTGAAAAACTTCTATTTTTTTATTTTCTTACAGAATTACAGAATTTCTATCGTATCGATATTCTATCATACTTTGACCACCTTTTTTTTTGTAGATTTTGAAAATTACACCCGCAATTACAACTAACCAACATTATTTTAAAAATTCTAATACTTAAATTGCGCAGTGGGGGAATTATAATTAGAGGTTGTTTTGCAGCGGAGTAAAAATTTAAAGTGCGCCTAGAATTTTTTCACAATTTACTGTAATCGCGGGATTAATATTAGAATTTTTACTAAGTGTCAGATTTGTTTAACAAAATTAAATGTAAAAAAATAAAAAAATCGTACTTTGCAGCAGGATGTTTTGTTCCAGGTCGTTCGATGCCATTCTAATAGCTACCCCCCACATTAAGATGGAAGAAGAAACGGAATTCAAATTGGAATATTTACATCATTCAATTGACATTAAAGACGAAGAGGAGTCATTAATTTTTGAATCACAATCGGATAGAGATTGCAAACCACGAACAAATTGGAAACCGTTAGCATGTGAAATTTGTGGATATATCTGTAAACTAAAATCAGTTTTAACAATTCATTTAAGAACTCATACCGGTGAGAAGCCCTTTGTATGTAAGCTCTGTAATTACAAATGTGCACGTAAAGAGAGTTTAAAAATCCACTTAAGAACTCACACGGGTGAGAAACCGTTTGCATGTGAAATTTGCGACTACAAATGCGTAGAACGGGGAAGTTTAAAGGATCATAGAAAAATTCATACCGGCGAGAAGCCATTTGCGTGTGATATTTGTGACTACAAGTGTATCAAAAAGGGAACTTTAAATGATCATATTAGGGTTCACACCGGTGAGAAGCCTTTTGCCTGTGAGATTTGTGACTACAAATTTACAGTGAGGAGAAATTTAAAAAGACATTTAAGAACTCATTCTGGCGAGAAACCGTTTGCATGTGACATTTGTAACTACAAATGTTTAGAAAAGAGAAATTTGAAAGACCATATGAGAACCCATACCGGAGAGAAACCGTTTTGGTGTACAATTTGCAGTTGCAAATATGCACATAGTGCAAGTTTAAAAGTTCACTTGAAAACTCATAACGACGAAGAAATCGTAAGTGGCTGAAAATATACAACATAAACGTTGAAAGTACCTATTTATACTATTATGTAATAATTTTTATAACTTAATTAGGATATTAAAAAATAAAAATTACATGTAATTTCTATTGAAGTATGCAATATGCATTTGAAAGCTTATAATGAACATTATTAATTTAATTTCCTTTATTCGTAAATTATTAAAATAACCTTATTAATTTATTTTCACGAATAAAAATTAACCAATTAAAATAATTTTTATAACATCAATCACTTCATTTCTACATATTTGGATTAACATTAATACAAAGTAAAAAAAAACCTATAAATGTACCCTTTTACCGTGTGGGTATAAGGAAATCCTTAGAATGAATTTTTAGATAATATATTATTTTACTATATCGCCTGTAAATTTTTATTCCTGCTATAAATGAATTCTATAAGAGCAAGCAAGTATGATTTGAAATTTTTTAAATAACTATGACATGACTCCTTTTTTTTAAGTAACGAATTCCATTTTTGTTGTCCGGACTGCCATTATATCATTTAAATAATATTATAATAAATTAATTATTATATTATATTATTTATTATTATATTATATTAAATAAATTATAATAAATTACTTATATTATCAATATACCTACATTATTTTGTGAGTTTTCAATCACCGCATGGATTAATGAAAAAACACAAAATAATGTCATACTTACCTGGCGCAGGAGTCAACCGTGATCAACAAGGCGGTTCTCCCGGGGTGAGGCCTTCTCATTGCACTTAGATTGGGCTGACCCCTGCGATTATCCCTAATGTGGATAACTCGGGCGTACTATTTTTGGTAGTCGGGACTGCGTTCGCGCCTGTCCCGGTATAAAATAATCAATCACAATTTTACATCAGTATCACTGTTCGGGCTGTAGAAAAAAATAAAAATTTACTACGGGTAAGTAGCGAATCACCCATTTAGTACGTCGACAGATGCTGCGTTGATCTTGAGTGACTTTGTGAGTTTTCAATCACCGCATGGATTAATGAAAAAACACTAAATAATGTCATACTTACCTGGCGCAGGAGTCAACCGTGATCAACAAGGCGGTTCTCCCGGGGTGAGGCCTTCTCATTGCACTTAGATTGGGCTGACCCCTGCGATTATCCCTAATGTGGATAACTCGGGCGTACTATTTTTGGTAGTCGGGACTGCGTTCGCGCCTGTCCCGGTATAAAATAATCAATCACAATTTTACATCAGTATCACTGTTCGGGCTGTAGAAAAAAATAAAAATTTACTACGGGTAAGTAGCGAATCACCCATTTAGTACGTCGACAGATGCTGCGTTGATCTTGAGTGACTTTGTGAGTTTTCAATCACCGCATGGATTAATGAAAAAACACTAAATAATGTCATACTTACCTGGCGCAGGAGTCAACCGTGATCAACAAGGCGGTTCTCCCGGGGTGAGGCCTTCTCATTGCACTTAGATTGGGCTGACCCCTGCGATTATCCCTAATGTGGATAACTCGGGCGTACTATTTTTGGTAGTCGGGACTGCGTTCGCGCCTGTCCCGGTATAAAATAATCAATCACAATTTTACATCAGTATCACTGTTCGGGCTGTAGAAAAAAATAAAAATTTACTACGGGTAAGTAGCGAATCACCCATTTAGTACGTCGACAGATGCTGCGTTGATCTTGAGTGACTTTGTGAGTTTTCAATCACCGCATGGATTAATGAAAAAACACTAAATAATGTCATACTTACCTGGCGCAGGAGTCAACCGTGATCAACAAGGCGGTTCTCCCGGGGTGAGGCCTTCTCATTGCACTTAGATTGGGCTGACCCCTGCGATTATCCCTAATGTGGATAACTCGGGCGTACTATTTTTGGTAGTCGGGACTGCGTTCGCGCCTGTCCCGGTATAAAATAATCAATCACAATTTTACATCAGTATCACTGTTCGGGCTGTAGAAAAAAATAAAAATTTACTACGGGTAAGTAGCGAATCACCCATTTAGTACGTCGACAGATGCTGCGTTGATCTTGAGTGACTTTGTGAGTTTTCAATCACCGCATGGATTAATGAAAAAACACTAAATAATGTCATACTTACCTGGCGCAGGAGTCAACCGTGATCAACAAGGCGGTTCTCCCGGGGTGAGGCCTTCTCATTGCACTTAGATTGGGCTGACCCCTGCGATTATCCCTAATGTGGATAACTCGGGCGTACTATTTTTGGTAGTCGGGACTGCGTTCGCGCCTGTCCCGGTATAAAATAATCAATCACAATTTTACATCAGTATCACTGTTCGGGCTGTAGAAAAAAATAAAAATTTACTACGGGTAAGTAGCGAATCACCCATTTAGTACGTCGACAGATGCTGCGTTGATCTTGAGTGACTTTGTGAGTTTTCAATCACCGCATGGATTAATGAAAAAACACTAAATAATGTCATACTTACCTGGCGCAGGAGTCAACCGTGATCAACAAGGCGGTTCTCCCGGGGTGAGGCCTTCTCATTGCACTTAGATTGGGCTGACCCCTGCGATTATCCCTAATGTGGATAACTCGGGCGTACTATTTTTGGTAGTCGGGACTGCGTTCGCGCCTGTCCCGGTATAAAATAATCAATCACAATTTTACATCAGTATCACTGTTCGGGCTGTAGAAAAAAATAAAAATTTACTACGGGTAAGTAGCGAATCACCCATTTAGTACGTCGACAGATGCTGCGTTGATCTTGAGTGACTTTGTGAGTTTTCAATCACCGCATGGATTAATGAAAAAACACTAAATAATGTCATACTTACCTGGCGCAGGAGTCAACCGTGATCAACAAGGCGGTTCTCCCGGGGTGAGGCCTTCTCATTGCACTTAGATTGGGCTGACCCCTGCGATTATCCCTAATGTGGATAACTCGGGCGTACTATTTTTGGTAGTCGGGACTGCGTTCGCGCCTGTCCCGGTATAAAATAATCAATCACAATTTTACATCAGTATCACTGTTCGGGCTGTAGAAAAAAATAAAAATTTACTACGGGTAAGTAGCGAATCACCCATTTAGTACGTCGACAGATGCTGCGTTGATCTTGAGTGACTTTGTGAGTTTTCAATCACCGCATGGATTAATGAAAAAACACTAAATAATGTCATACTTACCTGGCGCAGGAGTCAACCGTGATCAACAAGGCGGTTCTCCCGGGGTGAGGCCTTCTCATTGCACTTAGATTGGGCTGACCCCTGCGATTATCCCTAATGTGGATAACTCGGGCGTACTATTTTTGGTAGTCGGGACTGCGTTCGCGCCTGTCCCGGTATAAAATAATCAATCACAATTTTACATCAGTATCACTGTTCGGGCTGTAGAAAAAAATAAAAATTTACTACGGGTAAGTAGCGAATCACCCATTTAGTACGTCGACAGATGCTGCGTTGATCTTGAGTGACTTTGTGAGTTTTCAATCACCGCATGGATTAATGAAAAAACACAAAATAATGTCATACTTACCTGGCGCAGGAGTCAACCGTGATCAACAAGGCGGTTCTCCCTGTAATATATGTAATATAGCGCATGACCGTCTTGACGCTTACCGTGTGAGGGAAGCAAGAGACCGGCAGTGTGCTTAGAGTAGTCAACAGGTTATGACAATAAAAGGTCAGCTAACGTTAGACACTGTTTTATTGTAACCCTACAAGCCCTCGACATAAGTACACAATTACAAGTAGTAATAGTACTTATATTACATGGTGGCAGCGGAAAAAGACAATTTAAAAACCAGTGATTTCGTTCGTGAAGTGAGTTTTACAAAGAAGGCAAGATGCAAGATTCGAATGTAAAAATTCCGAAAGAAATGGATTTTGAAGGAAACGTGGCAACAAATTGGGAAAGATTCAAGAAGAAATTTAACTTTTATCTTGAAGCGAGTGAGAAAATAAACAAAAGTGACAAATTAAAAATTGCGGTGCTCATGAATCTAATGGGAGACGAGGCATTAGAAATTTATGAAACTTTTCAGTACAGTCAAGGAGAAAGTGCGGAAAAGTATGACGACGTAATAAAAAAATTTGACGACTACTGCAAACCGCGGAAGAACGTAGTGTTTGACAGGTTTAAATTCTTTTCAAGATCCCAAGAAAAAAACGAATCAGTGGACAAGTACGTAACTGATTTGAAAAAATTGGCAGCGCAGTGTGACTTTGGGAATCAAACCGAATTTTTAATACGTGACAGGCTCGTACTGGGGTTGGCGGATAAAACCGTTCAAGAGAGGTTGCTAAGGGATGCAGATCTCAAGCTGGCTAAGGCTCTGGATCATTGCAGATCTAGTGAGGTGAGCAAGAAGCAGATGATCGAGATTTCTAGTGCAAACCCGAGTAGTGCGACAGTGAATGCTGTTAATAAAAAAAAATTAAAGTTTGAACAAAAGAACAAAGACAAAGACAAAAAGAAAAAGTGTAAAATGTGCAATTTTAAACACAGTGAAGAGAAATGTCCAGCAGAAGGAAAGAGTTGCCTAAACTGCAAGAAGACGGGCCATTTTGCAAGTGTTTGTGAGAAAAAGAAGAAAAGCGTAAAAGAAATTCAGAAAGAAAGTTCAACAAGCGATGAGACATCAGATAGCGAACATGGAGAGGTGTTAGCCGTCCAGAAGAAGACGCAAAAGGTCAACAGCGTTGGCTGGAGAGAAAAAATACGAGTAAGTAACCAAAACATGTATTTAAAGATTGACAGCGGAAGTCAGGTGAACATTTTGAACAAAAAGACATTTGAATCATTAAGTGATAAACCGCGTTTAAAAGCGACAAATACCAAATTGATTTCTTATTCGGGGCATGAAATTAAAACGAGCGGTAAATGCAAATTACCCTGTAAATTTAAAAACATTGAAAGAAAAGTTAAATTTTACGTAGCAGATAAAAGCAGCGAGTCGATTTTAGGTTTAGATGACGCGGGCAAATTCGGGCTAATAAATAATCGGGTAAACGTTATAAATAACACGGAAGCTGACATCATCAGCGAATTCAAAGAAGTTTTTGATAAGAAAGCGTCGCGTATGAAATGCGTTCCATATCATTTAACCTTGAAGGATGATGCAATCCCAAGTATAGCACCGGCCCGGCGAGTTCCATTGTCATTAAAAAATAAATTAAAACTCGAGCTTGAAAAAATGGTTGAGAATAAAGTATTAGAACCGATATCAAAACCAACAGAATGGGTGCATCCTATTGTAATAATATCCAAAAAAAATGGCTCTATCAGGGTTTGTATGGATCCAAGGCCATTAAATAAATATTTAAAGCGTGAACATTATTCAATGCCAACAATTGAAAGCGTGTTAGCGGAATTAAGCGGAGCAATGTACTTTACGGTGCTAGACGCGACAACAGCATTTTGTCAAGTACCAATAGATAAGGAAAGTGCTGATTTATGCACAATTGCGACACCGTATGGAAGATTTAAATATTTAACTTTACCATTCGGGATAAGTTCAGCAACAGAAGTTTATCAAAAAAGAATTAATCAAGTTTTCGAAAATTTAGAGGGAGTGATTCCGTATGTCGATGACGTGATAATTTTTGGTAAAAATAAAAAAGAACACGATGAAAGATTAAGAAAAGCATTGAAAAGAGCAAGGAAGTACAATGTAAAATTTAATCAGGCAAAAATGCAACTAGCGAAAAAAGAGGTAACCTTTTTAGGACATACAATTTCGGAAAACGGCATAGCAATTGAAAATTCAAAAGTCGAAGCGATTAAAGTGTTGCAAAGTCCAAAAAACAGAAAGGAGTTACAAAGAATTTTAGGAATGGTGAATTTCCTAAGAAAATTTGTACCAAACATGTCCGAACAAACGAGCGTATTAAGAGCTTTATTAAGTGAAAAAAATGAATTCTTATGGGGAGCAATTGAGGAAAAATGTTTCAATAATTTAAAAAAATTAATAAGTGAAGCACCAGTATTAAAATTTTACGATCCAAACAAAGAAATATGTTTATCAGTAGATGCTTCTAAACACGGAATGGGAGCATTGATATTGCAAGATGAACAGCCAGTAGCGTACACCTCGTCAAGTTTAACACCGACGCAACAAAATTATGCATCGTTAGAAAGAGAGCTGTTAGCAGTTTTACATGGCCTAACAAGGTTTCATTTATACACTTATGGAAAAGAGGTGACGGTACAAACGGATCATAAACCATTAATAAGCATGATAAACAAACCGATGGAAAATTTATCGCCAAGAGTACAAAGAATTGTATTAAAATTATTAAGATATGATTTTAAATTACAATATGTGCCAGGTAAATATTTACACATACCGGATGCGTTATCAAGAGACCCAAATCAAAACAGAACAATGAATACAAATTATTTGGAAGGAAAATTCGTTTCAGTAAATACAATAATTTGTGCTTCTGATGACAAAATAAAAAGAGTGCAAGAGTCGACTGAAAATGATAGCACGTTACAGGAAATAATAACCTACATAAATGAAGGTTGGCCAATGCACAAAAAATCAGTAAAAAATGATATAAGAAAATTTTGGGAGATAAAAGACGAATTGTATTACGCGAATGGAATTTTATTTCGGGGAAACAAGATCGTAATACCAAAAAATGAAATTGACAACGTATTAAAAAAAATACACAGTGCGCATCAAGGTGTTACAGCATGTCAAAACAAGGCGAAAAACTTGCTTTATTGGCCTGGAATGACACAAGAAATTGAAAAATACGTACTAAGTTGTAAAATATGTCAAAAATATTCGAAATCTAACACAAAGGAGCCGTTGAGAAGTCATGAAATAGTTGATTTGCCGTGGTTCAAAATAGGAATTGACTTTGCCTACATAAATTCGGAAGACTATTTAATAATTGTAGATTACTTTTCAAAATTTATATTAGCCAAAAAAGTAAAATCGAAAAATGCGCAAACAATAACAAAATTATTAGAAGAGACGTTTTCATATTTCGGGATACCTAGCGAAATTGTTAGTGACAATGGACCACCTTTTAATTCACAAAGTTTTGAGGAATTTACAAATTACTATGACATAAAACATACAACATCAAGTCCAAATTATCCAAAATCCAATGGAATGACGGAAAGGGCAGTACAAACGGTGAAAGGGTTGATTTTAAAAGCAAAAGCTTCAAACAACAGCATAACAAATGCAATTTTAAATTACAATACAACTCCTAAAAGTAATTTAATGCCATCACCCTCAGAACTGCTACAAGGAAGAAAATTACGGTCAGACATTCTAATGACAAAAAATGCATTAACACCCAAATACAATTGTAGTGCAGCAATGGAAAAGATAAAGAACAACCAAATGAAGCAAAAAGCTTACTATGACAAAGTTTCTCAGGAACTGGAAGAATTTAATGAAAATCAAGAAATATTAGTGCAAAACGATAAAAGAAATTGGACGCCAGCTAAAATTATTTCAAAAACAAACGATCCTAATTCATACCAAATTGAAACGTGTGAAGGTTCGGTGTTACGCAGAAATAGGGTTCATCTAAGACCGTTTAAAATTGCGGAAAGTGAAAGTAATAATAAAAAACCGGAAAGTGAAATCGGAGATAAACAAGACCCAAGTGTAATAAAACAAAGTTTGCAAAATGCGGGAGTGCAAGCAGAGCAATTAAAACCGTTAAGCGAAATTCAAGTGAATGATAGTGTCATTAATAATACAAAAGAATCTGTAAACATCCGGCCGGTTAGAATTAAAAAGCAACCTGCCCATTTGCAAGATTATGTCACAAAATAAATAATGTTATTGAACTTGTTTATTATATAAAAATGTAATCCACTTATATTTTAAATGTTGTGTTAAAAATGTTAATTGAATTTATTGAATGTACTTGTTTATAATCCATGTAATTTCAATTTGTTTTTGTTTTGTTCATTAAAAGAAAAAGAGCATGTAATATATGTAATATAGCGCATGACCGTCTTGACGCTTACCGTGTGAGGGAAGCAAGAGACCGGCAGTGTGCTTAGAGTAGTCAACAGGTTATGACAATAAAAGGTCAGCTAACGTTAGACACTGTTTTATTGTAACCCTACAAGCCCTCGACATAAGTACACAATTACAAGTAGTAATAGTACTTATATTACACTCCCGGGGTGAGGCCTTCTCATTGCACTTAGATTGGGCTGACCCCTGCGATTATCCCTAATGTGGATAACTCGGGCGTACTATTTTTGGTAGTCGGGACTGCGTTCGCGCCTGTCCCGGTATAAAATAATCAATCACAATTTTACATCAGTATCACTGTTCGGGCTGTAGAAAAAAATAAAAATTTACTACGGGTAAGTAGCGAATCACCCATTTAGTACGTCGACAGATGCTGCGTTGATCTTGAGTGACTTTGTGAGTTTTCAATCACCGCATGGATTAATGAAAAAACACTAAATAATGTCATACTTACCTGGCGCAGGAGTCAACCGTGATCAACAAGGCGGTTCTCCCGGGGTGAGGCCTTCTCATTGCACTTAGATTGGGCTGACCCCTGCGATTATCCCTAATGTGGATAACTCGGGCGTACTATTTTTGGTAGTCGGGACTGCGTTCGCGCCTGTCCCGGTATAAAATAATCAATCACAATTTTACATCAGTATCACTGTTCGGGCTGTAGAAAAAAATAAAAATTTACTACGGGTAAGTAGCGAATCACCCATTTAGTACGTCGACAGATGCTGCGTTGATCTTGAGTGACTTTGTGAGTTTTCAATCACCGCATGGATTAATGAAAAAACACTAAATAATGTCATACTTACCTGGCGCAGGAGTCAACCGTGATCAACAAGGCGGTTCTCCCGGGGTGAGGCCTTCTCATTGCACTTAGATTGGGCTGACCCCTGCGATTATCCCTAATGTGGATAACTCGGGCGTACTATTTTTGGTAGTCGGGACTGCGTTCGCGCCTGTCCCGGTATAAAATAATCAATCACAATTTTACATCAGTATCACTGTTCGGGCTGTAGAAAAAAATAAAAATTTACTACGGGTAAGTAGCGAATCACCCATTTAGTACGTCGACAGATGCTGCGTTGATCTTGAGTGACTTTGTGAGTTTTCAATCACCGCATGGATTAATGAAAAAACACAAAATAATGTCATACTTACCTGGCGCAGGAGTCAACCGTGATCAACAAGGCGGTTCTCCCGGGGTGAGGCCTTCTCATTGCACTTAGATTGGGCTGACCCCTGCGATTATCCCTAATGTGGATAACTCGGGCGTACTATTTTTGGTAGTCGGGACTGCGTTCGCGCCTGTCCCGGTATAAAATAATCAATCACAATTTTACATCAGTATCACTGTTCGGGCTGTAGAAAAAAATAAAAATTTACTACGGGTAAGTAGCGAATCACCCATTTAGTACGTCGACAGATGCTGCGTTGATCTTGAGTGACTTTGTGAGTTTTCAATCACCGCATGGATTAATGAAAAAACACTAAATAATGTCATACTTACCTGGCGCAGGAGTCAACCGTGATCAACAAGGCGGTTCTCCCGGGGTGAGGCCTTCTCATTGCACTTAGATTGGGCTGACCCCTGCGATTATCCCTAATGTGGATAACTCGGGCGTACTATTTTTGGTAGTCGGGACTGCGTTCGCGCCTGTCCCGGTATAAAATAATCAATCACAATTTTACATCAGTATCACTGTTCGGGCTGTAGAAAAAAATAAAAATTTACTACGGGTAAGTAGCGAATCACCCATTTAGTACGTCGACAGATGCTGCGTTGATCTTGAGTGACTTTGTGAGTTTTCAATCACCGCATGGATTAATGAAAAAACACTAAATAATGTCATACTTACCTGGCGCAGGAGTCAACCGTGATCAACAAGGCGGTTCTCCCGGGGTGAGGCCTTCTCATTGCACTTAGATTGGGCTGACCCCTGCGATTATCCCTAATGTGGATAACTCGGGCGTACTATTTTTGGTAGTCGGGACTGCGTTCGCGCCTGTCCCGGTATAAAATAATCAATCACAATTTTACATCAGTATCACTGTTCGGGCTGTAGAAAAAAATAAAAATTTACTACGGGTAAGTAGCGAATCACCCATTTAGTACGTCGACAGATGCTGCGTTGATCTTGAGTGACTTTGTGAGTTTTCAATCACCGCATGGATTAATGAAAAAACACTAAATAATGTCATACTTACCTGGCGCAGGAGTCAACCGTGATCAACAAGGCGGTTCTCCCGGGGTGAGGCCTTCTCATTGCACTTAGATTGGGCTGACCCCTGCGATTATCCCTAATGTGGATAACTCGGGCGTACTATTTTTGGTAGTCGGGACTGCGTTCGCGCCTGTCCCGGTATAAAATAATCAATCACAATTTTACATCAGTATCACTGTTCGGGCTGTAGAAAAAAATAAAAATTTACTACGGGTAAGTAGCGAATCACCCATTTAGTACGTCGACAGATGCTGCGTTGATCTTAAGTGACTTTGTGAGTTTTCAATCACCGCATGGATTAATGAAAAAACACTAAATAATGTCATACTTACCTGGCGCAGGAGTCAACCGTGATCAACAAGGCGGTTCTCCCGGGGTGAGGCCTTCTCATTGCACTTAGATTGGGCTGACCCCTGCGATTATCCCTAATGTGGATAACTCGGGCGTACTATTTTTGGTAGTCGGGACTGCGTTCGCGCCTGTCCCGGTATAAAATAATCAATCACAATTTTACATCAGTATCACTGTTCGGGCTGTAGAAAAAAATAAAAATTTACTACGGGTAAGTAGCGAATCACCCATTTAGTACGTCGACAGATGCTGCGTTGATCTTGAGTGACTTTGTGAGTTTTCAATCACCGCATGGATTAATGAAAAAACACTAAATAATGTCATACTTACCTGGCGCAGGAGTCAACCGTGATCAACAAGGCGGTTCTCCCGGGGTGAGGCCTTCTCATTGCACTTAGATTGGGCTGACCCCTGCGATTATCCCTAATGTGGATAACTCGGGCGTACTATTTTTGGTAGTCGGGACTGCGTTCGCGCCTGTCCCGGTATAAAATAATCAATCACAATTTTACATCAGTATCACTGTTCGGGCTGTAGAAAAAAATAAAAATTTACTACGGGTAAGTAGCGAATCACCCATTTAGTACGTCGACAGATGCTGCGTTGATCTTAAGTGACTTTGTGAGTTTTCAATCACCGCATGGATTAATGAAAAAACACTAAATAATGTCATACTTACCTGGCGCAGGAGTCAACCGTGATCAACAAGGCGGTTCTCCCGGGGTGAGGCCTTCTCATTGCACTTAGATTGGGCTGACCCCTGCGATTATCCCTAATGTGGATAACTCGGGCGTACTATTTTTGGTAGTCGGGACTGCGTTCGCGCCTGTCCCGGTATAAAATAATCAATCACAATTTTACATCAGTATCACTGTTCGGGCTGTAGAAAAAAATAAAAATTTACTACGGGTAAGTAGCGAATCACCCATTTAGTACGTCGACAGATGCTGCGCTGATCTTAAGTGACTTTGTGAGTTTTCAATCACCGCATGGATTAATGAAAAAACACTAAATAATGTCATACTTACCTGGCGCAGGAGTCAACCGTGATCAACAAGGCGGTTCTCCCGGGGTGAGGCCTTCTCATTGCACTTAGATTGGGCTGACCCCTGCGATTATCCCTAATGTGGATAACTCGGGCGTACTATTTTTGGTAGTCGGGACTGCGTTCGCGCCTGTCCCGGTATAAAATAATCAATCACAATTTTACATCAGTATCACTGTTCGGGCTGTAGAAACAAATAAAAATTTACTACGGGTAAGTAGCGAATCACCCATTTAGTACGTCGACAGATGCTGCGCTGATCTTAAGTGACTTTGTGAGTTTTCAATCACCGCATGGATTAATGAAAAAACACTAAATAATGTCATACTTACCTGGCGCAGGAGTCAACCGTGATCAACAAGGCGGTTCTCCCGGGGTGAGGCCTTCTCATTGCACTTAGATTGGGCTGACCCCTGCGATTATCCCTAATGTGGATAACTCGGGCGTACTATTTTTGGTAGTCGGGACTGCGTTCGCGCCTGTCCCGGTATAAAATAATCAATCACAATTTTACATCAGTATCACTGTTCGGGCTGTAGAAAAAAATAAAAATTTACTACGGGTAAGTAGCGAATCACCCATTTAGTACGTCGACAGATGCTGCGCTGATCTTAAGTGACTTTGTGAGTTTTCAATCACCGCATGTATTAATGAAAAAACACTAAATAATGTCATACTTACCTGGCGCAGGAGTCAACCGTGATCAACAAGGCGGTTCTCCCGGGGTGAGGCCTTCTCATTGCACTTAGATTGGGCTGACCCCTGCGATTATCCCTAATGTGGATAACTCGGGCGTACTATTTTTGGTAGTCGGGACTGCGTTCGCGCCTGTCCCGGTATAAAATAATCAATCACAATTTTACATCAGTATCACTGTTCGGGCTGAAGAAAAAAATAAAAATTTACTACGGGTAAGTAGCGAATCACCCATTTAGTACGTCGACAGATGCTGCGTTGATCTTAAGTGACTTTGTGAGTTTTCAATCACCGCATGGATTAATGAAAAAACACTAAATAATGTCATACTTACCTGGCGCAGGAGTCAACCGTGATCAACAAGGCGGTTCTCCCGGGGTGAGGCCTTCTCATTGCACTTAGATTGGGCTGACCCCTGCGATTATCCCTAATGTGGATAACTCGGGCGTACTATTTTTGGTAGTCGGGACTGCGTTCGCGCCTGTCCCGGTATAAAATAATCAATCACAATTTTACATCAGTATCACTGTTCGGGCTGTAGAAAAAAATAAAAATTTACTACGGGTAAGTAGCGAATCACCCATTTAGTACGTCGACAGATGCTGCGTTGATCTTAAGTGACTTTGTGAGTTTTCAATCACCGCATGGATTAATGAAAAAACACAAAATAATGTCATACTTACCTGGCGCAGGAGTCAACCGTGATCAACAAGGCGGTTCTCCCGGGGTGAGGCCTTCTCATTGCACTTAGATTGGGCTGACCCCTGCGATTATCCCTAATGTGGATAACTCGGGCGTACTATTTTTGGTAGTCGGGACTGCGTTCGCGCCTGTCCCGGTATAAAATAATCAATCACAATTTTACATCAGTATCACTGTTCGGGCTGTAGAAAAAAATAAAAATTTACTACGGGTAAGTAGCGAATCACCCATTTAGTACGTCGACAGATGCTGCGTTGATCTTAAGTGACTTTGTGAGTTTTCAATCACCGCATGGATTAATGAAAAAACACAAAATAATGTCATACTTACCTGGCGCAGGAGTCAACCGTGATCAACAAGGCGGTTCTCCCGGGGTGAGGCCTTCTCATTGCACTTAGATTGGGCTGACCCCTGCGATTATCCCTAATGTGGATAACTCGGGCGTACTATTTTTGGTAGTCGGGACTGCGTTCGCGCCTGTCCCGGTATAAAATAATCAATCACAATTTTACATCAGTATCACTGTTCGGGCTGTAGAAAAAAATAAAAATTTACTACGGGTAAGTAGCGAATCACCCATTTAGTACGTCGACAGATGCTGCGTTGATCTTGAGTGACTTTGTGAGTTTTCAATCACCGCATGGATTAATGAAAAAACAAAAAATAATGTCATACTTACCTGGCGCAGGAGTCAACCGTGATCAACAAGGCGGTTCTCCCGGGGTGAGGCCTTCTCATTGCACTTAGATTGGGCTGACCCCTGCGATTATCCCTAATGTGGATAACTCGGGCGTACTATTTTTGGTAGTCGGGACTGCGTTCGCGCCTGTCCCGGTATAAAATAATCAATCACAATTTTACATCAGTATCACTGTTCGGGCTGTAGAAAAAAATAAAAATTTACTACGGGTAAGTAGCGAATCACCCATTTAGTACGTCGACAGATGCTGCGTTGATCTTAAGTGACTTTGTGAGTTTTCAATCACCGCATGGATTAATGAAAAAACACAAAATAATGTCATACTTACCTGGCGCAGGAGTCAACCGTGATCAACAAGGCGGTTCTCCCGGGGTGAGGCCTTCTCATTGCACTTAGATTGGGCTGACCCCTGCGATTATCCCTAATGTGGATAACTCGGGCGTACTATTTTTGGTAGTCGGGACTGCGTTCGCGCCTGTCCCGGTATAAAATAATCAATCACAATTTTACATCAGTATCACTGTTCGGGCTGTAGAAAAAAATAAAAATTTACTACGGGTAAGTAGCGAATCACCCATTTAGTACGTCGACAGATGCTGCGTTGATCTTGAGTGACTTTGTGAGTTTTCAATCACCGCATGGATTAATGAAAAAACACTAAATAATGTCATACTTACCTGGCGCAGGAGTCAACCGTGATCAACAAGGCGGTTCTCCCGGGGTGAGGCCTTCTCATTGCACTTAGATTGGGCTGACCCCTGCGATTATCCCTAATGTGGATAACTCGGGCGTACTATTTTTGGTAGTCGGGACTGCGTTCGCGCCTGTCCCGGTATAAAATAATCAATCACAATTTTACATCAGTATCACTGTTCGGGCTGTAGAAAAAAATAAAAATTTACTACGGGTAAGTAGCGAATCACCCATTTAGTACGTCGACAGATGCTGCGTTGATCTTGAGTGACTTTGTGAGTTTTCAATCACCGCATGGATTAATGAAAAAACACAAAATAATGTCATACTTACCTGGCGCAGGAGTCAACCGTGATCAACAAGGCGGTTCTCCCGGGGTGAGGCCTTCTCATTGCACTTAGATTGGGCTGACCCCTGCGATTATCCCTAATGTGGATAACTCGGGCGTACTATTTTTGGTAGTCGGGACTGCGTTCGCGCCTGTCCCGGTATAAAATAATCAATCACAATTTTACATCAGTATCACTGTTCGGGCTGTAGAAAAAAATAAAAATTTACTACGGGTAAGTAGCGAATCACCCATTTAGTACGTCGACAGATGCTGCGTTGATCTTGAGTGACTTTGTGAGTTTTCAATCACCGCATGGATTAATGAAAAAACACTAAATAATGTCATACTTACCTGGCGCAGGAGTCAACCGTGATCAACAAGGCGGTTCTCCCGGGGTGAGGCCTTCTCATTGCACTTAGATTGGGCTGACCCCTGCGATTATCCCTAATGTGGATAACTCGGGCGTACTATTTTTGGTAGTCGGGACTGCGTTCGCGCCTGTCCCGGTATAAAATAATCAATCACAATTTTACATCAGTATCACTGTTCGGGCTGTAGAAAAAAATAAAAATTTACTACGGGTAAGTAGCGAATCACCCATTTAGTACGTCGACAGATGCTGCGTTGATCTTGAGTGACTTTGTGAGTTTTCAATCACCGCATGGATTAATGAAAAAACACTAAATAATGTCATACTTACCTGGCGCAGGAGTCAACCGTGATCAACAAGGCGGTTCTCCCGGGGTGAGGCCTTCTCATTGCACTTAGATTGGGCTGACCCCTGCGATTATCCCTAATGTGGATAACTCGGGCGTACTATTTTTGGTAGTCGGGACTGCGTTCGCGCCTGTCCCGGTATAAAATAATCAATCACAATTTTACATCAGTATCACTGTTCGGGCTGTAGAAAAAAATAAAAATTTACTACGGGTAAGTAGCGAATCACCCATTTAGTACGTCGACAGATGCTGCGTTGATCTTAAGTGACTTTGTGAGTTTTCAATCACCGCATGGATTAATGAAAAAACACTAAATAATGTCATACTTACCTGGCGCAGGAGTCAACCGTGATCAACAAGGCGGTTCTCCCGGGGTGAGGCCTTCTCATTGCACTTAGATTGGGCTGACCCCTGCGATTATCCCTAATGTGGATAACTCGGGCGTACTATTTTTGGTAGTCGGGACTGCGTTCGCGCCTGTCCCGGTATAAAATAATCAATCACAATTTTACATCAGTATCACTGTTCGGGCTGTAGAAAAAAATAAAAATTTACTACGGGTAAGTAGCGAATCACCCATTTAGTACGTCGACAGATGCTGCGCTGATCTTAAGTGACT
Organism: Rhagonycha lutea; assembly: GCA_958510855.1. Lineage (NCBI taxonomy): Eukaryota > Metazoa > Arthropoda > Insecta > Coleoptera > Cantharidae > Rhagonycha > Rhagonycha lutea. Next base: position 37,987,784 of record OY294038.1, read on the forward strand.
TTGTGAGTTTTCAATCACCGCATGGATTAATGAAAAAACACTAAATAATGTCATACTTACCTGGCGCAGGAGTCAACCGTGATCAACAAGGCGGTTCTCCCGGGGTGAGGCCTTCTCATTGCACTTAGATTGGGCTGACCCCTGCGATTATCCCTAATGTGGATAACTCGGGCGTACTATTTTTGGTAGTCGGGACTGCGTTCGCGCCTGTCCCGGTATAAAATAATCAATCACAATTTTACATCAGTATCACTGTTCGGGCTGTAGAAACAAATAAAAATTTACTACGGGTAAGTAGCGAATCACCCATTTAGTACGTCGACAGATGCTGCGCTGATCTTAAGTGACTTTGTGAGTTTTCAATCACCGCATGGATTAATGAAAAAACACTAAATAATGTCATACTTACCTGGCGCAGGAGTCAACCGTGATCAACAAGGCGGTTCTCCCGGGGTGAGGCCTTCTCATTGCACTTAGATTGGGCTGACCCCTGCGATTATCCCTAATGTGGATAACTCGGGCGTACTATTTTTGGTAGTCGGGACTGCGTTCGCGCCTGTCCCGGTATAAAATAATCAATCACAATTTTACATCAGTATCACTGTTCGGGCTGTAGAAAAAAATAAAAATTTACTACGGGTAAGTAGCGAATCACCCATTTAGTACGTCGACAGATGCTGCGCTGATCTTAAGTGACTTTGTGAGTTTTCAATCACCGCATGTATTAATGAAAAAACACTAAATAATGTCATACTTACCTGGCGCAGGAGTCAACCGTGATCAACAAGGCGGTTCTCCCGGGGTGAGGCCTTCTCATTGCACTTAGATTGGGCTGACCCCTGCGATTATCCCTAATGTGGATAACTCGGGCGTACTATTTTTGGTAGTCGGGACTGCGTTCGCGCCTGTCCCGGTATAAAATAATCAATCACAATTTTACATCAGTATCACTGTTCGGGCTGAAGAAAAAAATAAAAATTTACTACGGGTAAGTAGCGAATCACCCATTTAGTACGTCGACAGATGCTGCGTTGATCTTAAGTGACTTTGTGAGTTTTCAATCACCGCATGGATTAATGAAAAAACACTAAATAATGTCATACTTACCTGGCGCAGGAGTCAACCGTGATCAACAAGGCGGTTCTCCCGGGGTGAGGCCTTCTCATTGCACTTAGATTGGGCTGACCCCTGCGATTATCCCTAATGTGGATAACTCGGGCGTACTATTTTTGGTAGTCGGGACTGCGTTCGCGCCTGTCCCGGTATAAAATAATCAATCACAATTTTACATCAGTATCACTGTTCGGGCTGTAGAAAAAAATAAAAATTTACTACGGGTAAGTAGCGAATCACCCATTTAGTACGTCGACAGATGCTGCGTTGATCTTAAGTGACTTTGTGAGTTTTCAATCACCGCATGGATTAATGAAAAAACACTAAATAATGTCATACTTACCTGGCGCAGGAGTCAACCGTGATCAACAAGGCGGTTCTCCCGGGGTGAGGCCTTCTCATTGCACTTAGATTGGGCTGACCCCTGCGATTATCCCTAATGTGGATAACTCGGGCGTACTATTTTTGGTAGTCGGGACTGCGTTCGCGCCTGTCCCGGTATAAAATAATCAATCACAATTTTACATCAGTATCACTGTTCGGGCTGTAGAAAAAAATAAAAATTTACTACGGGTAAGTAGCGAATCACCCATTTAGTACGTCGACAGATGCTGCGTTGATCTTAAGTGACTTTGTGAGTTTTCAATCACCGCATGGATTAATGAAAAAACACTAAATAATGTCATACTTACCTGGCGCAGGAGTCAACCGTGATCAACAAGGCGGTTCTCCCGGGGTGAGGCCTTCTCATTGCACTTAGATTGGGCTGACCCCTGCGATTATCCCTAATGTGGATAACTCGGGCGTACTATTTTTGGTAGTCGGGACTGCGTTCGCGCCTGTCCCGGTATAAAATAATCAATCACAATTTTACATCAGTATCACTGTTCGGCTGTAGAAAAAAATAAAAATTTACTACGGGTAAGTAGCGAATCACCCATTTAGTACGTCGACAGATGCTGCGTTGATCTTAAGTGACTTTGTGAGTTTTCAATCACCGCATGGATTAATGAAAAAATACTAAATAATGTCATACTTACCTGGCGCAGGAGTCAACCGTGATCAACAAGGCGGTTCTCCCGGGGTGAGGCCTTCTCATTGCACTTAGATTGGGCTGACCCCTGCGATTATCCCTAATGTGGATAACTCGGGCGTACTATTTTTGGTAGTCGGGACTGCGTTCGCGCCTGTCCCGGTATAAAATAATCAATCACAATTTTACATCAGTATCACTGTTCGGGCTGTAGAAAAAAATAAAAATTTACTACGGGTAAGTAGCGAATCACCCATTTAGTACGTCGACAGATGCTGCGTTGATCTTAAGTGACTTTGTGAGTTTTCAATCACCGCATGGATTAATGAAAAAATACTAAATAATGTCATACTTACCTGGCGCAGGAGTCAACCGTGATCAACAAGGCGGTTCTCCCGGGGTGAGGCCTTCTCATTGCACTTAGATTGGGCTGAACCCTGCGATTATCCCTAATGTGGATAACTCGGGCGTACTATTTTTGGTAGTCGGGACTGCGTTCGCGCCTGTCCCGGTATAAAATAATCAATCACAATTTTACATCAGTATCACTGTTCGGGCTGTAGAAAAAAATAAAAATTTACTACGGGTAAGTAGCGAATCACCCATTTAGTACGTCGACAGATGCTGCGTTGATCTTAAGTGACTTTGTGAGTTTTCAATCACCGCATGGATTAATGAAAAAACACTAAATAATGTCATACTTACCTGGCGCAGGAGTCAACCGTGATCAACAAGGCGGTTCTCCCGGGGTGAGGCCTTCTCATTGCACTTAGATTGGGCTGACCCCTGCGATTATCCCTAATGTGGATAACGCGGGCGTACTATTTTTGGTAGTCGGGACTGCGTTCGCGCCTGTCCCGGTATAAAATAATCAATCACAATTTTACATCAGTATCACTGTTCGGGATGTAGAAAAAAAAAAATTTACTACGGGTAAGTAGCGAATCACCCATTTAGTACGTCGACAGATGCTGCGTTGATCTTAAGTGACTTTGTGAGTTTTCAATCACCGCATGGATTAGTGAAAAAACACTAAATAATGTCATACTTACCTGGCGCAGGAGTCAACCGTGATCAACAAGGCGGTTCTCCCGGGGTGAGGCCTTCTCATTGCACTTAGATTGGGCTGACCCCTGCGATTATCCCTAATGTGGATAACTCGGGCGTACTATTTTTTTTAGTCGGGACTGCGTTCGCGCCTGTCCCGGTATAAAATAATCAATCACAATTTTACATCAGTATCACTGTTCGGGCTGTAGAAAAAAATAAAAATTTACTACGGGTAAGTAGCGAATCACCCATTTAGTACGTCGACAGATGCTGCGTTGATCTTAAGTGACTTTGTGAGTTTTCAATCACCGCATGGATTAATGAAAAAACACTAAATAATGTCATACTTACCTGGCGCAGGAGTCAACCGTGATCAACAAGGCGGTTCTCCCGGGGAGAGGCCTTCTCATTGCACTTAGATTGGGCTGACCCCTGCGATTATCCCTAATGTGGATAACTCGGGCGTACTATTTTTGGTAGTCGGGACTGCGTTCGCGCCTGTCCCGGTATAAAATAATCAATCACAATTTTACATCAGTATCACTGTTCGGCTGTAGAAAAAAATAAAAATTTACTACGGGTAAGTAGCGAATCACCCATTTAGTACGTCGACAGATGCTGCGTTGATCTTAAGTGACTTTGTGAGTTTTCAATCACCGCATGGATTAATGAAAAAACACTAAATAATGTCATACTTACCTGGCGCAGGAGTCAACCGTGATCAACAAGGCGGTTCTCCCGGGGTGAGGCCTTCTCATTGTACTTAGATTGGGCTGACCCCTGCGATTATCCCTAATGTGGATAACTCGGGCGTACTATTTTTGGTAGTCGGGACTGCGTTCGCGCCTGTACCGGTATAAAATAATCAATCACAATTTTACATCAGTATCACTGTTCGGGCTGTAGAAAAAAATAAAAATTTACTACGGGTAAGTAGCGAATCACCCATTTAGTACGTCGACAGATGCTGCGTTGATCTTAAGTGACTTTGTGAGTTTTCAATCACCGCATGGATTAATGAAAAAACACTAAATAATGTCATACTTACCTGGCGCAGGAGTCAACCGTGATCAACAAGGCGGTTCTCCCGGGTTGAGGCATTCTCATTGCACTTAGATTGGGCTGACCCCTGCGATTATCCCTAATGTGGATAACTCGGGCGTACTATTTTTGGTAGTCGGGACTGCGTTCGCGCCTGTCCCGGTATAAAATAATCAATCACAATTTTACATCAGTATCACTGTTCGGCTGTAGAAAAAAATAAAAATTTACTACGGGTAAGTAGCGAATCACCCATTTAGTACGTCGACAGATGCTGCGTTGATCTTAAGTGACTTTGTGAGTTTTCAATCACCGCATGGATTAATGAAAAAACACTAAATAATGTCATACTTACCTGGCGCAGGAGTCAACCGTGATCAACAAGGCGGTTCTCCCGGGGTGAGGCCTTCTCATTGTACTTAGATTGGGCTGACCCCTGCGATTATCCCTAATGTGGATAACTCGGGCGTACTATTTTTGGTAGTCGGGACTGCGTTCGCGCCTGTACCGGTATAAAATAATCAATCACAATTTTACATCAGTATCACTGTTCGGGCTGTAGAAAAAAATAAAAATTTACTACGGGTAAGTAGCGAATCACCCATTTAGTACGTCGACAGATGCTGCGTTGATCTTAAGTGACTTTGTGAGTTTTCAATCACCGCATGGATTAATGAAAAAACACTAAATAATGTCATACTTACCTGGCGCAGGAGTCAACCGTGATCAACAAGGCGGTTCTCCCGGGTTGAGGCATTCTCATTGCACTTAGATTGGGCTGACCTCTGCGATTATCCCTAATGTGGATAACTCGGGCGTACTATTTTTGGTAGTCGGGACTGCGTTCGCGCCTGTCCCGGTATAAAATAATCAATCACAATTTTACATCAGTATCACTGTTCGGCTGTAGAAAAAAATAAAAATTTACTACGGGTAAGTAGCGAATCACCCATTTAGTACGTCGACAGATGCTGCGTTGATCTTAAGTGACTTTGTGAGTTTTCAATCACCGCATGGATTAATGAAAAAACACTAAATAATGTCATACTTACCTGGCGCAGGAGTCAACCGTGATCAACAAGGCGGTTCTCCCGGGGTGAGGCCTTCTCATTGTACTTAGATTGGGCTGACCCCTGCGATTATCCCTAATGTGGATAACTCGGGCGTACTATTTTTGGTAGTCGGGACTGCGTTCGCGCCTGTACCGGTATAAAATAATCAATCACAATTTTACATCAGTATCACTGTTCGGGCTGTAGAAAAAAATAAAAATTTACTACGGGTAAGTAGCGAATCACCCATTTAGTACGTCGACAGATGCTGCGTTGATCTTAAGTGACTTTGTGAGTTTTCAATCACCGCATGGATTAATGAAAAAACACTAAATAATGTCATACTTACCTGGCGCAGGAGTCAACCGTGATCAACAAGGCGGTTCTCCCGGGTTGAGGCATTCTCATTGCACTTAGATTGGGCTGACCCCTGCGATTATCCCTAATGTGGATAACTCGGGCGTACTATTTTTGGTAGTCGGGACTGCGTTCGCGCCTGTCCCGGTATAAAATAATCAATCACAATTTTACATCAGTATCACTGTTCGGCTGTAGAAAAAAATAAAAATTTACTACGGGTAAGTAGCGAATCACCCATTTAGTACGTCGACAGATGCTGCGTTGATCTTAAGTGACTTTGTGAGTTTTCAATCACCGCATGGATTAATGAAAAAACACTAAATAATGTCATACTTACCTGGCGCAGGAGTCAACCGTGATCAACAAGGCGGTTCTCCCGGGGTGAGGCCTTCTCTTTGCACTTAGATTGGGCTGACCCCTGCGATTATCCCTAATGTGGATAACTCGGGCGTACTATTTTTGGTAGTCGGGACTGCGTTCGCGCCTGTCCCGGTATAAAATAATCAATCACAATTTTACATCAGTATCACTGTTCGGGCTGTAGAAAAAAATAAAAATTTACTACGGGTAAGTAGCGAATCACCCATTTAGTACGTCGACAGATGCTGCGTTGATCTTAAGTGACTTTGTGAGTTTTCAATCACCGCATGGATTAATGAAAAAACACTAAATAATGTCATACTTACCTGGCGCAGGAGTCAACCGTGATCAACAAGGCGGTTCTCCCGGGGTGAGGCCTTCTCATTGCACTTAGATTGGGCTGACCCCTGCGATTATCCCTAATGTGGATAACTCGGGCGTACTATTTTTGGTAGTCGGGACTGCGTTCGCGCCTGTCCCGGTATAAAATAATCAATCACAATTTTACATCAGTATCACTGTTCGGGCTGTAGAAAAAAATAAAAATTTACTACGGGTAAGTAGCGAATCACCCATTTAGTACGTCGACAGATGCTGCGTTGATCTTAAGTGACTTTGTGAGTTTTCAATCACCGCATGGATTAATGAAAAAACACTAAATAATGTCATACTTACCTGGCGCAGGAGTCAACCGTGATCAACAAGGCGGTTCTCCCGGGGTGAGGCCTTCTCATTGCACTTAGATTGGGCTGACCCCTGCGATTATCCCTAACGTGGATAACTCGGGCGTACTATTTTTGGTAGTCGGGACTGCGTTCGCGCCTGTCCCGGTATAAAATAATCAATCACAATTTTACATCAGTATCACTGTTCGGGCTGTAGAAAAAAATAAAAATTTACTACGGGTAAGTAGCGAATCACCCATTTAGTACGTCGAAAGATGCTGCGTTGATCTTAAGTGACTTTGTGAGTTTTCAATCACCGCATGGATTAATGAAAAAACACTAAATAATGTCATACTTACCTGGCGCAGGAGTCAACCGTGATCAACAAGGCGGTTCTCCCGGGGTGAGGCCTTCTCATTGCACTTAGATTGGGCTGACCCCTGCGATTATCCCTAATGTGGATAACTCGGGCGTACTATTTTTGGTAGTCGGGACTGCGTTCGCGCCTGTCCCGGTATAAAATAATCAATCACAATTTTACATCAGTATCACTGTTCGGGCTGTAGAAAAAAATAAAAATTTACTACGGATAAGTAGCGAATCACCCATTTAGTACGTCGACAGATGCTGCGTTGATCTTAAGTGACTTTGTGAGTTTTCAATCACCGCATGGATTAATGAAAAAACACTAAATAATGTCATACTTACCTGGCGCAGGAGTCAACCGTGATCAACAAGGCGGTTCTCCCGGGTTGAGGCATTCTCATTGCACTTAGATTGGGCTGACCCCTGCGATTATCCCTAATGTGGATAACTCGGGCGTACTATTTTTGGTAGTCGGGACTGCGTTCGCGCCTGTCCCGGTATAAAATAATCAATCACAATTTTACATCAGTATCACTGTTCGGCTGTAGAAAAAAATAAAAATTTACTACGGGTAAGTAGCGAATCACCCATTTAGTACGTCGACAGATGCTGCGTTGATCTTAAGTGACTTTGTGAGTTTTCAATCACCGCATGGATTAATGAAAAAACACTAAATAATGTCATACTTACCTGGCGCAGGAGTCAACCGTGATCAACAAGGCGGTTCTCCCGGGGTGAGGCCTTCTCATTGTACTTAGATTGGGCTGACCCCTGCGATTATCCCTAATGTGGATAACTCGGGCGTACTATTTTTGGTAGTCGGGACTGCGTTCGCGCCTGTACCGGTATAAAATAATCAATCACAATTTTACATCAGTATCACTGTTCGGGCTGTAGAAAAAAATAAAAATTTACTACGGGTAAGTAGCGAATCACCCATTTAGTACGTCGACAGATGCTGCGTTGATCTTAAGTGACTTTGTGAGTTTTCAATCACCGCATGGATTAATGAAAAAACACTAAATAATGTCATACTTACCTGGCGCAGGAGTCAACCGTGATCAACAAGGCGGTTCTCCCGGGTTGAGGCATTCTCATTGCACTTAGATTGGGCTGACCCCTGCGATTATCCCTAATGTGGATAACTCGGGCGTACTATTTTTGGTAGTCGGGACTGCGTTCGCGCCTGTCCCGGTATAAAATAATCAATCACAATTTTACATCAGTATCACTGTTCGGCTGTAGAAAAAAATAAAAATTTACTACGGGTAAGTAGCGAATCACCCATTTAGTACGTCGACAGATGCTGCGTTGATCTTAAGTGACTTTGTGAGTTTTCAATCACCGCATGGATTAATGAAAAAACACTAAATAATGTCATACTTACCTGGCGCAGGAGTCAACCGTGATCAACAAGGCGGTTCTCCCGGGGTGAGGCCTTCTCATTGCACTTAGATTGGGCTGACCCCTGCGATTATCCCTAATGTGGATAACTCGGGCGTACTATTTTTGGTAGTCGGGACTGCGTTCGCGCCTGTCCCGGTATAAAATAATCAATCACAATTTTACATCAGTATCACTGTTCGGGCTGTAGAAAAAAATAAAAATTTACTACGGGTAAGTAGCGAATCACCCATTTAGTACGTCGACAGATGCTGCGTTGATCTTAAGTGACTTTGTGAGTTTTCAATCACCGCATGGATTAATGAAAAAACACTAAATAATGTCATACTTACCTGGCGCAGGAGTCAACCGTGATCAACAAGTCGGTTCTCCCGGGGTGAGGCCTTCTCATTGCACTTAGATTGGGCTGACCCCTGCGATTATCCCTAATGTGGATAACTCGGGCGTACTATTTTTGGTAGTCGGGACTGCGTTCGCGCCTGTCCCGGTATAAAATAATCAATCACAATTTTACATCAGTATCACTGTTCGGGCTGTAGAAAAAAATAAAAATTTACTACGGGTAAGTAGCGAATCACCCATTTAGTACGTCGACAGATGCTGCGTTGATCTTAAGTGACTTTGTGAGTTTTCAATCACCGCATGGATTAATGAAAAAACACTAAATAATGTCATACTTACCTGGCGCAGGAGTCAACCGTGATCAACAAGGCGGTTCTCCCGGGGTGAGGCCTTCTCATTGCACTTAGATTGGGCTGACCCCTGCGATTATCCCTAATGTGGATAACTCGGGCGTACTATTTTTAGTAGTCGGGACTGCGTTCGCGCCTGTCCCGGTATAAAATAATCAATCACAATTTTACATCAGTATCACTGTTCGGGCTGTAGAAAAAAATAAAAATTTACTACGGGTAAGTAGCGAATCACCCATTTAGTACGTCGACAGATGCTGCGTTGATCTTAAGTGACTTTGTGAGTTTTCAATCACCGCATGGATTAATGAAAAAACACTAAATAATGTCATACTTACCTGGCGCAGGAGTCAACCGTGATCAACAAGGCGGTTCTCCCGGGGTGAGGCCTTCTCATTGCACTTAGATTGGGCTGACCCCTGCGATTATCCCTAATGTGGATAACGCGGGCGTACTATTTTTGGTAGTCGGGACTGCGTTCGCGCCTGTCCCGGTATAAAATAATCAATCACAATTTTACATCAGTATCACTGTTCGGGATGTAGAAAAAAAAAAATTTACTACGGGTAAGTAGCGAATCACCCATTTAGTACGTCGACAGATGCTGCGTTGATCTTAAGTGACTTTGTGAGTTTTCAATCACCGGTATAAAATAATCAATCACAATTTTACATCAGTATCACTGTTCGGGCTGTAGAAAAAAATAAAAATTTACTACGGGTAAGTAGCGAATCACTCATTTAGTACGTCGACAGATGCTGCGTTGATCTTAAGTGACTTTGTGAGTTTTCAATCACCGCATGGATTAATGAAAAAATACTAAATAGTGTCATACTTACCTGGCGCAGGAGTCAACCGTGATCAACAAGGCGGTTCTCCCGGGGTGAGGCCTTCTCATTGCACTTAGATTGGGCTGACCCCTGCGATTATCCCTAATGTGGATAACTCGGGCGTACTATTTTTGGTAGTCGGGACTGCGTTCGCGCCTGTCCCGGTATAAAATAATCAATCACAATTTTACATCAGTATCACTGTTCGGGCTGTAGAAAAAAATAAAAATTTACTACGGGTAAGTAGCGAATCACCCATTTAGTACGTCGACAGATGCTGCGTTGATCTTAAGTGACTTTGTGAGTTTTCAATCACCGCATGGATTAATGAAAAAACACTAAATAATGTCATACTTACCTGGCGCAGGAGTCAACCGTGATCAACAAGGCGGTTCTCCCGGGGTGAGGCCTTCTCATTGCACTTAGATTGGGCTGACCCCTGCGATTATCCCTAATGTGGATAACTCGGGCGTACTATTTTTGGTAGTCGGGACTGCGTTCGCGCCTGTCCCGGTATAAAATAATCAATCACAATTTTACATCAGTATCACTGTTCGGCTGTAGAAAAAAATAAAAATTTACTACGGGTAAGTAGCGAATCACCCATTTAGTACGTCGACAGATGCTGCGTTGATCTTAAGTGACTTTGTGAGTTTTCAATCACCGCATGGATTAATGAAAAAACACTAAATAATGTCATACTTACCTGGCGCAGGAGTCAACCGTGATCAACAAGGCGGTTCTCCCGGGGTGAGGCCTTCTCATTGTACTTAGATTGGGCTGACCCCTGCGATTATCCCTAATGTGGATAACTCGGGCGTACTATTTTTGGTAGTCGGGACTGCGTTCGCGCCTGTACCGGTATAAAATAATCAATCACAATTTTACATCAGTATCACTGTTCGGGCTGTAGAAAAAAATAAAAATTTACTACGGGTAAGTAGCGAATCACCCATTTAGTACGTCGACAGATGCTGCGTTGATCTTAAGTGACTTTGTGAGTTTTCAATCACCGCATGGATTAATGAAAAAACACTAAATAATGTCATACTTACCTGGCGCAGGAGTCAACCGTGATCAACAAGGCGGTTCTCCCGGGGTGAGGCCTTCTCATTGCACTTAGATTGGGCTGACCCCTGCGATTATCCCTAATGCGGATAACTCGGGCGTACTATTTTTGGTAGTCGGGATTGCGTTCGCGCCTGTCCCGGTATAAAATAATCAATCACAATTTTACCTCAGTATCACTGTTCGGGCTGTAGAAAAAAATAAAAATTTACTACGGGTAAGTAGCGAATCACCCATTTAGTACATCGACAGATGCTACGTTGATCTTAAGTGACTTTGTGAGTTTTCAATCACCGCATGGATTAATGAAAAAACACTAAATAATGTCATACTTACCTGGCGCAGGAGTCAACCGTGATCAACAAGGCGGTTCTCCCGGGGTGAGGCCTTCTCATTGCACTTAGATTGGGCTGACCCCTGCGATTATCCCTAATGTGGATAACTCGGGCGTACTATTTTTGGTAGTCGGGACTGCGTTCGCGCCTGTCCCGGTATAAAATAATCAATCAAACTTTTACATCAGTATCACTGTTCGGGCTGTAGAAAAAAATAAAAATTTACTACGGGTAAGTAGCGAATCACCCATTTAGTACGTCGACAGATGCTGCGTTGATCTTAAGTGACTTTGTGAGTTTTCAATCACCGCATGGATTAATGAAAAAACACTAAATAATGTCATACTTACCTGGCGCAGGAGTCAACCGTGATCAACAAGGCGGTTCTCCCGGGGTGAGGCCTTCTCATTGCACTTAGATTGGGCTGACCCCTGCGATTATCCCTAATGTGGATAACTCGGGCGTACTATTTTTGGTAGTCGGGACTGCGTTCGCGCCTGTCCCGGTATAAAATAATCAATCACAATTTTACATCAGTATCACTGTTCGGGATGTAGAAAAAAAAAATTTACTACGGGTAAGTAGCGAATCACCCATTTAGTACGTCGACAGATGCTGCGTTGATCTTAAGTGACTTTGTGAGTTTTCAATCACCGCATGGATTAATGAAAAAACACTAAATAATGTCATACTTACCTGGCGCAGGAGTCAACCGTGATCAACAAGGCGGTTCTCCCGGGGTGAGGCCTTCTCATTGCACTTAGATTGGGCTGACCCCTGCGATTATCCCTAATGTGGATAACTCGGGCGTACTATTTTTGGTAGTCGGGACTGCGTTCGCGCCTGTCCCGGTATAAAATAATCAATCACAATTTTACATCAGTATCACTGTTCGGGATGTAGAAAAAAAAAAATTTACTACGGGTAAGTAGCGAATCACCCATTTAGTACGTCGACAGATGCTGCGTTGATCTTAAGTGACTTTGTGAGTTTTCAATCACCGCATGGATTAGTGAAAAAACACTAAATAATGTCATACTTACCTGGCGCAGGAGTCAACCGTGATCAACAAGGCGGTTCTCCCGGGGTGAGGCCTTCTCATTGCACTTAGATTGGGCTGACCCCTGCGATTATCCCTAATGTGGATAACTCGGGCGTACTATTTTTGGTAGTCGGGACTGCGTTCGCGCCTGTCCCGGTATAAAATAATCAATCACAATTTTACATCAGTATCACTGTTCGGGCTGTAGAAAAAAATAAAAATTTACTACGGGTAAGTAGCGAATCACCCATTTAGTACGTCGACAGATGCTGCGTTGATCTTAAGTGACTTTGTGAGTTTTCAATCACCGCATGGATTAATGAAAAAACACTAAATAATGTCATACTTACCTGGCGCAGGAGTCAACCGTGATCAACAAGGCGGTTCTCCCGGGGTGAGGCCTTCTCATTGCACTTAGATTGGGCTGACCCCTGCGATTATCCCTAATGTGGATAACTCGGGCGTACTATTTTTGGTAGTCGGGACTGCGTTCGCGCCTGTCCCGGTATAAAATAATCAATCACAATTTTACATCAGTATCACTGTTCGGCTGTAGAAAAAAATAAAAATTTACTACGGGTAAGTAGCGAATCACCCATTTAGTACGTCGACAGATGCTGCGTTGATCTTAAGTGACTTTGTGAGTTTTCAATCACCGCATGGATTAATGAAAAAACACTAAATAATGTCATACTTACCTGGCGCAGGAGTCAACCGTGATCAACAAGGCGGTTCTCCCGGGGTGAGGCCTTCTCATTGTACTTAGATTGGGCTGACCCCTGCGATTATCCCTAATGTGGATAACTCGGGCGTACTATTTTTGGTAGTCGGGACTGCGTTCGCGCCTGTACCGGTATAAAATAATCAATCACAATTTTACATCAGTATCACTGTTCGGGCTGTAGAAAAAAATAAAAATTTACTACGGGTAAGTAGCGAATCACCCATTTAGTACGTCGACAGATGCTGCGTTGATCTTAAGTGACTTTGTGAGTTTTCAATCACCGCATGGATTAATGAAAAAACACTAAATAATGTCATACTTACCTGGCGCAGGAGTCAACCGTGATCAACAAGGCGGTTCTCCCGGGTTGAGGCATTCTCATTGCACTTAGATTGGGCTGACCCCTGCGATTATCCCTAATGTGGATAACTCGGGCGTACTATTTTTGGTAGTCGGGACTGCGTTCGCGCCTGTCCCGGTATAAAATAATCAATCACAATATTCATCAGTATCACTGTTCGGGCTGTAGAAAAAAATAAAAATTTACTACGGGTAAGTAGCGAATCACGAATTTAGTACGTCGACAGATGCTGCGCTGATCTTAAGTGACTTTGTGAGTTTTCAATCACCGCATGGATTAATGAAAAAATACTAAATAATGTCATACTTACCTGGCGCAGGAGGCAACCGTGATCAACAAGGCGGTTCTCCCGGGGTGAGGCCTTCTCATTGCACTTAGATTGGGCTGACCCCTGCGATTATCCCTAATGTGGATAACTCGGGAGTACTATTTTTGGTAGTCGGGACTGCGTTCGCGCCTGTCCCGGTATAAAATAATCAATCACAATTTTACATCAGTATCACTGTTCGGGCTGTAGAAAAAAATAAAAATTTACTACGGGTAAGTAGCGAATCACCCATTTAGTACGTCGACAGATGCTGCGTTGATCTTAAGTGACTTTGTGAGTTTTCAATCACCGCATGGATTAATGAAAAAACACTAAATAATGTCATACTTACCTGGCGCAGGAGTCAACCGTGATCAACAAGGCGGTTCTCCCGGGATGAGGCCTTCTCATTGCACTTAGATTGGGCTGACCCCTGCGATTATCCCTAATGTGGATAACTCGGGCGTACTATTTTTGGTAGTCGGGACTGCGTTCGCGCCTGTCCCGGTATAAAATAATCAATCACAATTTTACATCAGTATCACTGTTCGGGCTGTAGAAAAAAATAAAAATTTACTACGGGTAAGTAGCGAATCACCCATTTAGTACGTCGACAGATGCTGCGTTGATCTTAAGTGACTTTGTGAGTTTTCAATCACCGCATGGATTAATGAAAAAACACTAAATAATGTCATACTTACCTGGCGCAGGAGTCAACCGTGATCAACAAGGCGGTTCTCCCGGGGTGAGGCCTTCTCATTGCACTTAGATTGGGCTGACCCCTGCGATTATCCCTAATGTGGATAACTCGGGCGTACTATTTTTGGTAGTCGGGACTGCGTACGCGCCTGTCCCGGTATAAAATAATCAATCACAATTTTACATCAGTATCACTGTTCGGGCTGTAGAAAAAAATAAAAATTTACTACGGGTAAGTAGCGAATCACCCATTTAGTACGTCGACAGATGCTGCGTTGATCTTAAGTGACTTTGTGAGTTTTCAATCACCGCATGGATTAATGAAAAAACACTAAATAATGTCATACTTACCTGGCGCAGGAGTCAACCGTGATCAACAAGGCGGTTCTCCCGGGGTGAGGCCTTCTCATTGCACTTAGATTGGGCTGACCCCTGCGATTATCCCTAATGCGGATAACTCGGGCGTACTATTATTGGTAGTCGGGATTGCGTTCGCGCCTGTCCCGGTATAAAATAATCAATCACAATTTTACCTCAGTATCACTGTTCGGGCTGTAGAAAAAAATAAAAATTTACTACGGGTAAGTAGCGAATCACCCATTTAGTACATCGACAGATGCTACGTTGATCTTAAGTGACTTTGTGAGTTTTCAATCACCGCATGGATTAATGAAAAAACACTAAATAATGTCATACTTACCTGGCGCAGGAGTCAACCGTGATCAACAAGGCGGTTCTCCCGGGGTGAGGCCTTCTCATTGCACTTAGATTGGGCTGACCCCTGCGATTATCCCTAATGTGGATAACTCGGGCGTACTATTTTTGGTAGTCGGGACTGCGTTCGCGCCTGTCCCGGTATAAAATAATCAATCAAACTTTTACATCAGTATCACTGTTCGGGCTGTAGAAAAAAATAAAAATTTACTACGGGTAAGTAGCGAATCACCCATTTAGTACGTCGACAGATGCTGCGTTGATCTTAAGTGACTTTGTGAGTTTTCAATCACCGCATGGATTAATGAAAAAACACTAAATAATGTCATACTTACCTGGCGCAGGAGTCAACCGTGATCAACAAGGCGGTTCTCCCGGGGTGAGGCCTTCTCATTGCACTTAGATTGGGCTGACCCCTGCGATTATCCCTAATGTGGATAACTCGGGCGTACTATTTTTGGTAGTCGGGACTGCGTTCGCGCCTGTCCCGGTATAAAATAATCAATCACAATTTTACATCAGTATCACTGTTCGGGCTGTAGAAAAAAATAAAAATTTACTACGGGTAAGTAGCGAATCACCCATTTAGTACGTCGACAGATGCTGCGTTGATCTTAAGTGACTTTGTGAGTTTTCAATCACCGCATGGATTAATGAAAAAACACTAAATAATGTCATACTTACCTGGCGCAGGAGTCAACCGTGATCAACAAGGCGGTTCTCCCGGGGTGAGGCCTTCTCATTGCACTTAGATTGGGCTGACCCCTGCGATTATCCCTAATGTGGATAACGCGGGCGTACTATTTTTGGTAGTCGGGACTGCGTTCGCGCCTGTCCAGGTATAAAATAATCAATCACAATTTTACATCGGTATCACTGTTCGGGATGTAGAAAAAAAAAAATTTACTACGGGTAAGTAGCGAATCACCCATTTAGTACGTCGACAGATGCTGCGTTGATCTTAAGTGACTTTGTGAGTTTTCAATCACCGCATGGATTAGTGAAAAAACACTAAATAATGTCATACTTACCTGGCGCAGGAGTCAACCGTGATCAACAAGGCGGTTCTCCCGGGGTGAGGCCTTCTCATTGCACTTAGATTGGGCTGACCCCTGCGATTATCCCTAATGTGGATAACTCGGGCGTACTATTTTTGGTAGTCGGGACTGCGTTCGCGCCTGTCCCGGTATAAAATAATCAATCACAATTTTACATCAGTATCACTGTTCGGGCTGTAGAAAAAAATAAAAATTTACTACGGGTAAGTAGCGAATCACTCATTTAGTACGTCGACAGATGCTGCGTTGATCTTAAGTGACTTTGTGAGTTTTCAATCACCGCATGGATTAATGAAAAAATACTAAATAGTGTCATACTTACCTGGCGCAGGAGTCAACCGTGATCAACAAGGCGGTTCTCCCGGGGTGAGGCCTTCTCATTGCACTTAGATTGGGCTGACCCCTGCGATTATCCCTAATGTGGATAACTCGGGCGTACTATTTTTGGTAGTCGGGACTGCGTTCGCGCCTGTCCCGGTATAAAATAATCAATCACAATTTTACATCAGTATCACTGTTCGGCTGTAGAAAAAAATAAAAATTTACTACGGGTAAGTAGCGAATCACCCATTTAGTACGTCGACAGATGCTGCGTTGATCTTAAGTGACTTTGTGAGTTTTCAATCACCGCATGGATTAATGAAAAAACACTAAATAATGTCATACTTACCTGGCGCAGGAGTCAACCGTGATCAACAAGGCGGTTCTCCCGGGGTGAGGCCTTCTCATTGTACTTAGATTGGGCTGACCCCTGCGATTATCCCTAATGTGGATAACTCGGGCGTACTATTTTTGGTAGGCGGGACTGCGTTCGCGCCTGTACCGGTATAAAATAATCAATCACAATTTTACATCAGTATCACTGTTCGGGCTGTAGAAAGAAATAAAAATTTACTACGGGTAAGTAGCGAATCACCCATTTAGTACGTCGACAGATGCTGCGTTGATCTTAAGTGACTTTGTGAGTTTTCAATCACCGCATGGATTAATGAAAAAACACTAAATAATGTCATACTTACCTGGCGCAGGAGTCAACCGTGATCAACAAGGCGGTTCTCCCGGGTTGAGGCATTCTCATTGCACTTAGATTGGGCTGACCCCTGCGATTATCCCTAATGTGGATAACTCGGGCGTACTATTTTTGGTAGTCGGGACTGCGTTCGCGCCTGTCCCGGTATAAAATAATCAATCACAATATTCATCAGTATCACTGTTCGGGCTGTAGAAAAAAATAAAAATTTACTACGGGTAAGTAGCGAATCACGAATTTAGTACGTCGACAGATGCTGCGCTGATCTTAAGTGACTTTGTGAGTTTTCAATCACCGCATGGATTAATGAAAAAATACTAAATAATGTCATACTTACCTGGCGCAGGAGGCAACCGTGATCAACAAGGCGGTTCTCCCGGGATGAGGCCTTCTCATTGCACTTAGATTGGGCTGACCCCTGCGATTATCCCTAATGTGGATAACTCGGGCGTACTATTTTTGGTAGTCGGGACTGCGTTCGCGCCTGTCCCGGTATAAAATAATCAATCACAATTTTACATCAGTATCACTGTTCGGGCTGTAGAAAAAAATAAAAATTTACTACGGGTAAGTAGCGAATCACCCATTTAGTACGTCGACAGATGCTGCGTTGATCTTAAGTGACTTTGTGAGTTTTCAATCACCGCATGGATTAATGAAAAAACACTAAATAATGTCATACTTACCTGGCGCAGGAGTCAACCGTGATCAACAAGGCGGTTCTCCCGGGGTGAGGCCTTCTCATTGCACTTAGATTGGGCTGACCCCTGCGATTATCCCTAATGTGGATAACTCGGGAGTACTATTTTTGGTAGTCGGGACTGCGTTCGCGCCTGTCCCGGTATAAAATAATCAATCACAATTTTACATCAGTATCACTGTTCGGGCTGTAGAAAAAAATAAAAATTTACTACGGGTAAGTAGCGAATCACCCATTTAGTACGTCGACAGATGCTGCGTTGATCTTAAGTGACTTTGTGAGTTTTCAATCACCGCATGGATTAATGAAAAAACACTAAATAATGTCATACTTACCTGGCGCAGGAGTCAACCGTGATCAACAAGGCGGTTCTCCCGGGATGAGGCCTTCTCATTGCACTTAGATTGGGCTGACCCCTGCGATTATCCCTAATGTGGATAACTCGGGCGTACTATTTTTGGTAGTCGGGACTGCGTCCGCGCCTGTCCCGGTATAAAATAATCAATCACAATTTTACATCAGTATCACTGTTCGGGCTGTAGAAAAAAATAAAAATTTACTACGGGTAAGTAGCGAATCACCCATTTAGTACGTCGACAGATGCTGCGTTGATCTTAAGTGACTTTGTGAGTTTTCAATCACCGCATGGATTAATGAAAAAACACTAAATAATGTCATACTTACCTGGCGCAGGAGTCAACCGTGATCAACAAGGCGGTTCTCCCGGGGTGAGGCCTTCTCATTGCACTTAGATTGGGCTGACCCCTGCGATTATCCCTAATGTGGATAACTCGGGAGTACTATTTTTGGTAGTCGGGACTGCGTACGCGCCTGTCCCGGTATAAAATAATCAATCACAATTTTACATCAGTATCACTGTTCGGGCTGTAGAAAAAAATAAAAATTTACTACGGGTAAGTAGCGAATCACCCATTTAGTACGTCGACAGATGCTGCGTTGATCTTAAGTGACTTTGTGAGTTTTCAATCACCGCATGGATTAATGAAAAAACACTAAATAATGTCATACTTACCTGGCGCAGGAGTCAACCGTGATCAACAAGGCGGTTCTCCCGGGGTGAGGCCTTCTCATTGCACTTAGATTGGGCTGACCCCTGCGATTATCCCTAATGCGGATAACTCGGGCGTACTATTTTTGGTAGTCGGGATTGCGTTCGCGCCTGTCCCGGTATAAAATAATCAATCACAATTTTACCTCAGTATCACTGTTCGGGCTGTAGAAAAAAATAAAAATTTACTACGGGTAAGTAGCGAATCACCCATTTAGTACATCGACAGATGCTACGTTGATCTTAAGTGACTTTGTGAGTTTTCAATCACCGCATGGATTAATGAAAAAACACTAAATAATGTCATACTTACCTGGCGCAGGAGTCAACCGTGATCAACAAGGCGGTTCTCCCGGGGTGAGGCCTTCTCATTGCACTTAGATTGGGCTGACCCCTGCGATTATCCCTAATGTGGATAACTCGGGCGTACTATTTTTGGTAGTCGGGACTGCGTTCGCGCCTGTCCCGGTATAAAATAATCAATCACAATTTTACATCAGTATCACTGTTCGGGCTGTAAAAAAAAATAAAAATTTACTACGGGTAAGTAGCGAATCACCCATTTAGTACGTCGACAGATGCTGCGTTGATCTTAAGTGACTTTGTGAGTTTTCAATCACCGCATGGATTAATGAAAAAACACTAAATAATGTCATACTTACCTGGCGCAGGAGTCAACCGTGATCAACAAGGCGGTTCTCCCGGGGTGAGGCCTTCTCATTGCACTTAGATTGGGCTGACCCCTGCGATTGTCCCTAATGTGGATAACTCGGGCGTACTATTTTTGGTAGTCGGGACTGCGTTCGCGCCTGTCCCGGTATAAAATAATCAATCACAATTTTACATCAGTATCACTGTTCGGGCTGTAGAAAAAAATAAAAATTTACTACGGGTAAGTAGCGAATCACCCATTTAGTACGTCGACAGATGCTGCGTTGATCTTAAGTGACTTTGTGAGTTTTCAATCACCGCATGGATTAATGAAAAAACACTAAATAATGTCATACTTACCTGGCGCAGGAGTCAACCGTGATCAACAAGGCGGTTCTCCCGGGGTGAGGCCTTCTCATTGCACTTAGATTGGGCTGACCCCTGCGATTATCCCTAATGTGGATAACTCGGGCGTACTATTTTTGGTAGTCGGGACTGCGTTCGCGCCTGTCCCGGTATAAAATAATCAATCACAATTTTACATCAGTATCACTGTTCGGGCTGTAAAAAAAAATAAAAATTTACTACGGGTAAGTAGCGAATCACCCATTTAGTACGTCGACAGATGCTGCGTTGATCTTAAGTGACTTTGTGAGTTTTCAATCACCGCATGGATTAATGAAAAAACACTAAATAATGTCATACTTACCTGGCGCAGGAGTCAACCGTGATCAACAAGGCGGTTCTCCCGGGGTGAGGCCTTCTCATTGCACTTAGATTGGGCTGACCCCTGCGATTGTCCCTAATGTGGATAACTCGGGCGTACTATTTTTGGTAGTCGGGACTGCGTTCGCGCCTGTCCCGGTATAAAATAATCAATCACAATTTTACATCAGTATCACTGTTCGGGCTGTAGAAAAAAATAAAAATTTACTACGGGTAAGTAGCGAATCACCCATTTAGTACGTCGACAGATGCTGCGTTGATCTTAAGTGACTTTGTGAGTTTTCAATCACCGCATGGATTAATGAAAAAACACTAAATAATGTCATACTTACCTGGCGCAGGAGTCAACCGTGATCAACAAGGCGGTTCTCCCGGGGTGAAGCCTTCTCATTGCACTTAGATTGGGCTGACCCCTGCGATTATCCCTAATGTGGATAACTCGGGAGTACTATTTTTGGTAGTCGGGACTGCGTACGCGCCTGTCCCGGTATAAAATAATCAATCACAATTTTACATCAGTATCACTGTTCGGGCTGTAGAAAAAAATAAAAATTTACTACGGGTAAGTAGCGAATCACCCATTTAGTACGTCGACAGATGCTGCGTTGATCTTAAGTGACTTTGTGAGTTTTCAATCACCGCATGGATTAATGAAAAAACACTAAATAATGTCATACTTACCTGGCGCAGGAGTCAACCGTGATCAACAAGGCGGTTCTCCCGGGGTGAGGCCTTCTCATTGCACTTAGATTGGGCTGACCCCTGCGATTATCCCTAATGCGGATAACTCGGGCGTACTATTTTTGGTAGTCGGGATTGCGTTCGCGCCTGTCCCGGTATAAAATAATCAATCACAATTTTACCTCAGTATCACTGTTCGGGCTGTAGAAAAAAATAAAAATTTACTACGGGTAAGTAGCGAATCACCCATTTAGTACATCGACAGATGCTACGTTGATCTTAAGTGACTTTGTGAGTTTTCAATCACCGCATGGATTAATGAAAAAACACTAAATAATGTCATACTTACCTGGCGCAGGAGTCAACCGTGATCAACAAGGCGGTTCTCCCGGGGTGAGGCCTTCTCATTGCACTTAGATTGGGCTGACCCCTGCGATTATCCCTAATGTGGATAACTCGGGCGTACTATTTTTGGTAGTCGGGACTGCGTTCGCGCCTGTCCCGGTATAAAATAATCAATCAAAATTTTACATCAGTATCACTGTTCGGGCTGTAGAAAAAAATAAAAATTTACTACGGGTAAGTAGCGAATCACCCATTTAGTACGTCGACAGATGCTGCGTTGATCTTAAGTGACTTTGTGAGTTTTCAATCACCGCATGGATTAATGAAAAAACACTAAATAATGTCATACTTACCTGGCGCAGGAGTCAACCGTGATCAACAAGGCGGTTCTCCCGGGGTGAGGCCTTCTCATTGCACTTAGATTGGGCTGACCCCTGCGATTATCCCTAATGTGGATAACTCGGGCGTACTATTTTTGGTAGTCGGGACTGCGTTCGCGCCTGTCCCGGTATAAAATAATCAATCACAATTTTACATCAGTATCACTGTTCGGGCTGTAGAAAAAAATAAAAATTTACTACGGGTAAGTAGCGAATCACCCATTTAGTACGTCGACAGATGCTGCGTTGATCTTAAGTGACTTTGTGAGTTTTCAATCACCGCATGGATTAATGAAAAAACACTAAATAATGTCATACTTACCTGGCGCAGGAGTCAACCGTGATCAACAAGGCGGTTCTCCCGGGGTGAGGCCTTCTCATTGCACTTAGATTGGGCTGACCCCTGCGATTATCCCTAATGTGGATAACTCGGGCGTACTATTTTTGGTAGTCGGGACTGCGTTCGCGCCTGTCCCGGTATAAAATAATCAATCACAATTTTACATCAGTATCACTGTTCGGGCTGTAGAAAAAAATAAAAATTTACTACGGGTAAGTAGCGAATCACCCATTTAGTACGTCGACAGATGCTGCGTTGATCTTAAGTGACTTTGTGAGTTTTCAATCACCGCATGGATTAATGAAAAAACACTAAATAATGTCATACTTACCTGGCGCAGGAGTCAACCGTGATCAACAAGGCGGTTCTCCCGGGGTGAGGCCTTCTCATTGCACTTAGATTGGGCTGACCCCTGCGATTATCCCTAATGTGGATAACTCGGGCGTACTATTTTTGGTAGTCGGGACTGCGTACGCGCCTGTCCCGGTATAAAATAATCAATCACAATTTTACATCAGTATCACTGTTCGGGCTGTAGAAAAAAATAAAAATTTACTACGGGTAAGTATCGAATCACCCATTTAGTACGTCGACAGATGCTGCGTTGATTTTAAGTGACTTTGTGAGTTTTCAATCACCGCATGGATTAATGAAAAAACACTAAATAATGTCATACTTACCTGGCGCAGGAGTCAACCGTGATCAACAAGGCGGTTCTCCCGGGGTGAGGCCTTCTCATTGCACTTAGATTGGGCTGACCCCTGCGATTATCCCTAATACGGATAACTCGGGCGTACTATGTTTGATAGTCGGGATTGCGCTCGCGCCTGTCCCGGTATAAAATAATCAATCACAATTTTACCTCAGTATCACTGTTCGGGCTGTAGAAAAAAATAAAAATTTACTCCGGGTAAGTAGCGAATCACCCATTTAGTACATCGACAGATGCTACGTTGATCTTAAGTGACTTTGTGAGTTTTCAATCACCGCATGGATTAATGAAAAAACACTAAATAATGTCATACTTACCTGGCGCAGGAGTCAACCGTGATCAACAAGGCGGTTCTCCCGGGGTGAGGCCTTCTCATTGCACTTAGATTGGGCTGACCCCTGCGATTATCCCTAATGTGGATAACTCGGGCGTACTATTTTTGGTAGTCGGGACTGCGTTCGCGCCTGTCCCGGTATAAAATAATCAATCACAATTTTACATCAGTATCACTGTTCGGGCTGTAGAAAAAAATAAAAATTTACTACGGGTAAGTAGCGAATCACCCATTTAGTACGTCGACAGATGCTGCGTTGATCTTAAGTGACTTTGTGAGTTTTCAATCACCGCATGGATTAATGAAAAAACACTAAATAATGTCATACTTACCTGGCGCAGGAGTCAACCGTGATCAACAAGGCGGTTCTCCCGGGGTGAGGCCTTCTCATTGCACTTAGATTGGGCTGACCCCTGCGATTGTCCCTAATGTGGATAACTCGGGCGTACTATTTTTGGTAGTCGGGACTGCGTTCGCGCCTGTCCCGGTATAAAATAATCAATCACAATTTTACATCAGTATCACTGTTCGGGTTGTAGAAAAAAATAAAAATTTACTACGGGTAAGTAGCGAATCACCCATTTAGTACGTCGACAGATGCTGCGTTGATCTTAAGTGACTTTGTGAGTTTTCAATCACCGCATGGATTAATGAAAAAACACTAAATAATGTCATACTTACCTGGCGCAGGAGTCAACCGTGATCAACAAGGCGGTTCTCCCGGGGTGAGGCCTTCTCATTGCACTTAGATTGGGCTGACCCCTGCGATTGTCCCTAATGTGGATAACTCGGGCGTACTATTTTTGGTAGTCGGGACTGCGTTCGCGCCTGTCCCGGTATAAAATAATCAATCACAATTTTACATCAGTATCACTGTTCGGGCTGTAGAAAAAAATAAAAATTTACTACGGGTAAGTAGCGAATCACCCATTTAGTACGTCGACAGATGCTGCGTTGATCTTAAGTGACTTTGTGAGTTTTCAATCACCGCATGGATTAATGAAAAAACACTAAATAATGTCATACTTACCTGGCGCAGGAGTCAACCGTGATCAACAAGGCGGTTCTCCCGGGGTGAGGCCTTCTCATTGCACTTAGATTGGGCTGACCCCTGCGATTGTCCCTAATGTGGATAACTCGGGCGTACTATTTTTGGTAGTCGGGACTGCGTTCGCGCCTGTCCCGGTATAAAATAATCAATCACAATTTTACATCAGTATCACTGTTCGGGCTGTAGAAAAAAATAAAAATTTACTACGGGTAAGTAGCGAATCACCCATTTAGTACGTCGACAGATGCTGCGTTGATCTTAAGTGACTTTGTGAGTTTTCAATCACCGCATGGATTAATGAAAAAACACTAAATAATGTCATACTTACCTGGCGCAGGAGTCAACCGTGATCAACAAGGCGGTTCTCCCGGGGTGAGGCCTTCTCATTGCACTTAGATTGGGCTGACCCCTGCGATTATCCCTAATGTGGATAACTCGGGAGTACTATTTTTGGTAGTCGGGACTGCGTTCGCGCCTGTCCCGGTATAAAATAATCAATCACAATTTTACATCAGTATCACTGTTCGGGCTGTAGAAAAAAATAAAAATTTACTACGGGTAAGTAGCGAATCACCCATTTAGTACGTCGACAGATGCTGCGTTGATCTTAAGTGACTTTGTGAGTTTTCAATCACCGCATGGATTAATGAAAAAACACTAAATAATGTCATACTTACCTGGCGCAGGAGTCAACCGTGATCAACAAGGCGGTTCTCCCGGGATGAGGCCTTCTCATTGCACTTAGATTGGGCTGACCCCTGCGATTATCCCTAATGTGGATAACTCGGGCGTACTATTTTTGGTAGTCGGGACTGCGTTCGCGCCTGTCCCGGTATAAAATAATCAATCACAATTTTACATCAGTATCACTGTTCGGGCTGTAGAAAAAAATAAAAATTTACTACGGGTAAGTAGCGAATCACCCATTTAGTACGTCGACAGATGCTGCGTTGATCTTAAGTGACTTTGTGAGTTTTCAATCACCGCATGGATTAATGAAAAAACAGTAAATAATGTCATACTTACCTGGCGCAGGAGTCAACCGTGATCAACAAGGCGGTTCTCCCGGGGTGAGGCCTTCTCATTGCACTTAGATTGGGCTGACCCCTGCGATTATCCCTAATGTGGATAACTCGGGAGTACTATTTTTGGTAGTCGGGACTGCGTACGCGCCTGTCCCGGTATAAAATAATCAATCACAATTTTACATCAGTATCACTGTTCGGGCTGTAGAAAAAAATAAAAATTTACTACGGGTAAGTAGCGAATCACCCATTTAGTACGTCGACAGATGCTGCGTTGATCTTAAGTGACTTTGTGAGTTTTCAATCACCGCATGGATTAATGAAAAAACACTAAATAATGTCATACTTACCTGGCGCAGGAGTCAACCGTGATCAACAAGGCGGTTCTCCCGGGGTGAGGCCTTCTCATTGCACTTAGATTGGGCTGACCCCTGCGATTATCCCTAATGCGGATAACTCGGGCGTACTATTTTTGGTAGTCGGGATTGCGTTCGCGCCTGTCCCGGTATAAAATAATCAATCACAATTTTACCTCAGTATCACTGTTCGGGCTGTAGAAAAAAATAAAAATTTACTACGGGTAAGTAGCGAATCACCCATTTAGTACATCGACAGATGCTACGTTGATCTTAAGTGACTTTGTGAGTTTTCAATCACCGCATGGATTAATGAAAAAACACTAAATAATGTCATACTTACCTGGCGCAGGAGTCAACCGTGATCAACAAGGCGGTTCTCCCGGGGTGAGGCCTTCTCATTGCACTTAGATTGGGCTGACCCCTGCGATTATCCCTAATGTGGATAACTCGGGCGTACTATTTTTGGTAGTCGGGACTGCGTTCGCGCCTGTCCCGGTATAAAATAATCAATCAAAATTTTACATCAGTATCACTGTTCGGGCTGTAGAAAAAAATAAAAATTTACTACGGGTAAGTAGCGAATCACCCATTTAGTACGTCGACAGATGCTGCGTTGATCTTAAGTGACTTTGTGAGTTTTCAATCACCGCATGGATTAATGAAAAAACACTAAATAATGTCATACTTACCTGGCGCAGGAGTCAACCGTGATCAACAAGGCGGTTCTCCCGGGGTGAGGCCTTCTCATTGCACTTAGATTGGGCTGACCCCTGCGATTATCCCTAATGTGGATAACTCGGGCGTACTATTTTTGGTAGTCGGGACTGCGTTCGCGCCTGTCCCGGTATAAAATAATCAATCACAATTTTACATCAGTATCACTGTTCGGGCTGTAGAAAAAAATAAAAATTTACTACGGGTAAGTAGCGAATCACCCATTTAGTACGTCGACAGATGCTGCGTTGATCTTAAGTGACTTTGTGAGTTTTCAATCACCGCATGGATTAATGAAAAAACACTAAATAATGTCATACTTACCTGGCGCAGGAGTCAACCGTGATCAACAAGGCGGTTCTCCCGGGGTGAGGCCTTCTCATTGCACTTAGATTGGGCTGACCCCTGCGATTATCCCTAATGTGGATAACTCGGGCGTACTATTTTTGGTAGTCGGGACTGCGTTCGCGCCTGTCCCGGTATAAAATAATCAATCACAATTTTACATCAGTATCACTGTTCGGGCTGTAGAAAAAAATAAAAATTTACTACGGGTAAGTAGCGAATCACCCATTTAGTACGTCGACAGATGCTGCGTTGATCTTAAGTGACTTTGTGAGTTTTCAATCACCGCATGGATTAATGAAAAAACACTAAATAATGTCATACTTACCTGGCGCAGGAGTCAACCGTGATCAACAAGGCGGTTCTCCCGGGGTGAGGCCTTCTCATTGCACTTAGATTGGGCTGACCCCTGCGATTATCCCTAATGTGGATAACTCGGGCGTACTATTTTTGGTAGTCGGGACTGCGTACGCGCCTGTCCCGGTATAAAATAATCAATCACAATTTTA
Organism: Rhagonycha lutea; assembly: GCA_958510855.1. NCBI lineage: Eukaryota > Metazoa > Arthropoda > Insecta > Coleoptera > Cantharidae > Rhagonycha > Rhagonycha lutea. The sequence goes on from OY294038.1 coordinate 38,015,029, forward strand.
CATCAGTATCACTGTTCGGGCTGTAGAAAAAAATAAAAATTTACTACGGGTAAGTATCGAATCACCCATTTAGTACGTCGACAGATGCTGCGTTGATTTTAAGTGACTTTGTGAGTTTTCAATCACCGCATGGATTAATGAAAAAACACTAAATAATGTCATACTTACCTGGCGCAGGAGTCAACCGTGATCAACAAGGCGGTTCTCCCGGGGTGAGGCCTTCTCATTGCACTTAGATTGGGCTGACCCCTGCGATTATCCCTAATACGGATAACTCGGGCGTACTATGTTTGATAGTCGGGATTGCGCTCGCGCCTGTCCCGGTATAAAATAATCAATCACAATTTTACCTCAGTATCACTGTTCGGGCTGTAGAAAAAAATAAAAATTTACTCCGGGTAAGTAGCGAATCACCCATTTAGTACATCGACAGATGCTACGTTGATCTTAAGTGACTTTGTGAGTTTTCAATCACCGCATGGATTATTGAAAAAACACTAAATAATGTCATACTTACCTGGCGCAGGAGTCAACCGTGATCAACAAGGCGGTTCTCCCGGGGTGAGGCCTTCTCATTGCACTTAGATTGGGCTGACCCCTGCGATTATCCCTAATGTGGATAACTCGGGCGTACTATTTTTGGTAGTCGGGACTGCGTTCGCGCCTGTCCCGCTATAAAATAATCAATCACAATTTTACATCAGTATCACTGTTCGGGCTGTAGAAAAAAATAAAAATTTACTACGGGTAAGTAGCGAATCACCCATTTAGTACGTCGACAGATGCTGCGTTGATCTTAAGTGACTTTGTGAGTTTTCAATCACCGCATGGATTAATGAAAAAACACTAAATAATGTCATACTTACCTGGCGCAGGAGTCAACCGTGATCAACAAGGCGGTTCTCCCGGGGTGAGGCCTTCTCATTGCACTTAGATTGGGCTGACCCCTGCGATTGTCCCTAATGTGGATAACTCGGGCGTACTATTTTTGGTAGTCGGGACTGCGTTCGCGCCTGTCCCGGTATAAAATAATCAATCACAATTTTACATCAGTATCACTGTTCGGGTTGTAGAAAAAAATAAAAATTTACTACGGGTAAGTAGCGAATCACCCATTTAGTACGTCGACAGATGCTGCGTTGATCTTAAGTGACTTTGTGAGTTTTCAATCACCGCATGGATTAATGAAAAAACACTAAATAATGTCATACTTACCTGGCGCAGGAGTCAACCGTGATCAACAAGGCGGTTCTCCCGGCGTGAGGCCTTCTCATTGCACTTAGATTGGGCTGACCCCTGCGATTGTCCCTAATGTGGATAACTCGGGCGTACTATTTTTGGTAGTCGGGACTGCGTTCGCGCCTGTCCCGGTATAAAATAATCAATCACAATTTTACATCAGTATCACTGTTCGGGCTGTAGAAAAAAATAAAAATTTACTACGGGTAAGTAGCGAATCACCCATTTAGTACGTCGACAGATGCTGCGTTGATCTTAAGTGACTTTGTGAGTTTTCAATCACCGCATGGATTAATGAAAAAACACTAAATAATGTCATACTTACCTGGCGCAGGAGTCAACCGTGATCAACAAGGCGGTTCTCCCGGGGTGAGGCCTTCTCATTGCACTTAGATTGGGCTGACCCCTGCGATTGTCCCTAATGTGGATAACTCGGGCGTACTATTTTTGGTAGTCGGGACTGCGTTCGCGCCTGTCCCGGTATAAAATAATCAATCACAATTTTACATCAGTATCACTGTTCGGGCTGTAGAAAAAAATAAAAATTTACTACGGGTAAGTAGCGAATCACCCATTTAGTACGTCGACAGATGCGGCGTTGATCTTAAGTGACTTTGTGAGTTTTCAATCACCGCATGGATTAATGAAAAAACACTAAATAATGTCATACTTACCTGGCGCAGGAGTCAACCGTGATCAACAAGGCGGTTCTCCCGGGGTGAGGCCTTCTCATTGCACTTAGATTGGGCTGACCCCTGCGATTGTCCCTAATGTGGATAACTCGGGCGTACTATTTTTGGTAGTCGGGACTGCGTTCGCGCCTGTCCCGGTATAAAATAATCAATCACAATTTTACATCAGTATCACTGTTCGGGCTGTAGAAAAAAATAAAAATTTACTACGGGTAAGTAGCGAATCACCCATTTAGTACGTCGACAGATGCTGCGTTGATCTTAAGTGACTTTGTGAGTTTTCAATCACCACATGGATTAATGAAAAAACACTAAATAATGTCATACTTAACTGGCGCAGGAGTCAACCGTGATCAACAAGGCGGTACTCCCGGGGTGAGGCCTTCTCATTGCACTTAGATTGGGCTGACCCCTGCGATTGTCCCTAATGTGGATAACTCGGGCGTACTATTTTTGGTAGTCGGGACTGCGTTCGCGCCTGTCCCGGTATAAAATAATCAATCACAATTTTACATCAGTATCACTGTTCGGGCTGTAGAAAAAAATAAAAATTTACTACGGGTAAGTAGCGAATCACCCATTTAGTACGTCGACAGATGCGGCGTTGATCTTAAGTGACTTTGTGAGTTTTCAATCACCGCATGGATTAATGAAAAAACACTAAATAATGTCATACTTACCTGGCGCAGGAGTCAACCGTGATCAACAAGGCGGTTCTCCCGGGGTGAGGCCTTCTCATTGCACTTAGATTGGGCTGACCCCTGCGATTGTCCCTAATGTGGATAACTCGGGCGTACTATTTTTGGTAGTCGGGACTGCGTTCGCGCCTGTCCCGGTATAAAATAATCAATCACAATTTTACATCAGTATCACTGTTCGGGCTGTAGAAAAAAATAAAAATTTACTACGGGTAAGTAGCGAATCACCCATTTAGTACGTCGACAGATGCTGCGTTGATCTTAAGTGACTTTGTGAGTTTTCAATCACCACATGGATTAATGAAAAAACACTAAATAATGTCATACTTACCTGGCGCAGGAGTCAACCGTGATCAACAAGGCGGTTCTCCCGGGGTGAGGCCTTCTCATTGCACTTAGATTGGGCTGACCCCTGCGATTGTCCCTAATGTGGATAACTCGGGCGTACTATTTTTGGTAGTCGGGACTGCGTTCGCGCCTGTCCCGGTATAAAATAATCAATCACAATTTTACATCAGTATCACTGTTCGGGCTGTAGAAAAAAATAAAAATTTACTACGGGTAAGTAGCGAATCAACGATTTAGTGGATGCGAACGCGGGGTACTGTGTTCAAACCCGGGGAGAGTCAAACGTTCTTATGACCACGTCTCCGTGCTTCGGAGGTCACATTAAGCAGGCGGTCCCCTTGAGGTGAAGAATTGCCACCGTTAACAGAAAATAGCGCTACAGGCACATCTGAATGCTGGCCTATCAAGCTGCTACCGGATGTAATACAACTGTAGTCAAAAATCGATCTGCGGACTACTCACCAACCCGTCTGGCCAGCGTGGTGAATTATGGCCAGATCCTCCATAGTATGGAGAGGCTTATATACAGAAGTGGGCGGAAAAAGGCTGATGGAGAAGAAGAAGACACGACGATTCGGACCATTGCCATCCCCAAAAGGATATAACATATTCAAGTAAGAACTGATGAAGGTCAGCAGTTTACATCAAATTTGCATTCTACCAACATCCGGTCAAGTCCGTATCATCCCATGGCAAACGGAGTGACTGAGAGAATCAAAAAGCAACTTAGGGTCACGCCATTAACTACGACGAATAGTGGGTAGAAGCTCTACCGATTATACTCCTCCTGTAACAGGTTGAGTTAGTTGTTGTTAAATAGCTAACATTTAGCGAGTTACTTGGAATACCCAGAGAGATTTTTCAATGCATGCACGATACAACAGAATAATCACCTCTGATCACGAAATTACGTCAAGATCCTAAGAAAATGCTCCCATCACCTGCAAGGAATTAGGACTGTAACAAGATCCTCTTCATATGTATTCGTACGAAATGATGCAGTTCGCACAAACCAAATTCGAGGTCCGGAAGAAGACTTCACTTTCTTCGGAAGTATTTACCGTTCTTTCAGACACAACTGGAAAAACTAGGAGGGTAATGTGGTGGACATAAGTGAACATTATTTCATATTCAAAATATGGGGTTAATGTAGACTGCTAATGCTGACGAGCAAAGTAAGAATCTTATTCTAACCGTCTCCCCTCAGAAGGCAATAGCTAACCACTGGGGTGCAATCTGTGGTCGTAAATATTTATTAATGTTTTTGCATAAGAAGAAGAGGTCACCCTAGCAACGAGGATAAAGTAGACGGCCCAAACTAATAGCATCTGTAATTATGCTGTGATTTTAACTCCACTTTAGACTGCAGGCCCAAAAGCAGTACCCAGACTATTAAGTAGGTACCAGTTCGATCAGGTTGACCATGGAAGGCACTGATCCAGCCAGCGGATCATATTTTTGGATTTATAGTTTCAAATAAATAATTACAAAGGTTTAGATTAGATTAGATTAACAACTCGTGTATTTACAGTAATATTTACAAAATTTTTGTGCTACTGCACTAAGTACATTAACACATAATTAGTTGAATTGATTCGTTTCGCTGCACCTGCGGTAGCATATCAGCAACGTCGGATGGTGTTGGAATTAGTTGGAGTCGGCCCCGTTGAAAGTTGTTCCTGGAAAACGAGTACAAAAACCAGGCGAATGGTAATTAGGTGTGTGTGGTTAGTGTTTGTAGTTTATAACATGATTTGATGAAGTAGTTTATGTTTTATTCGCCTGAAGGGCATATTATTGGTATGAATTGTGTTGATGTGGGCTGTAGATTGGTTCCGCTTGACCGTGTTTTCTAAAAATTTTACTGCGGCGTGATGAATTAATGTGGGAATTCGTGGTATGTTTGCAATTTCGTGTAGATCGTAAATTTCTGTGTTTCTTGGCATTCCGGTGATCAACCGGAGGCACTTGTTTTGAGCACGTTGAAGGTTTTTTACATTGGTACGGGCGGCTTTGCTCCAAATCGGGCATGAATACAGCAGGATGGGGAGTATCATGGTTTTGTAGAGCTGAAGGCGGATTTTTGGATGTAGTTTATTGCGGGATGTGAGGAGCGGGTAAAGGGCGTGCATGGCTCGAGCGGCTTTCCCTGCAGTTTCAATGATATGATCTTTAAAAGTTAGTCTTTTGTCGAGGGTTACCCCCAAGTATTTGGTTTTCGTTGTCGGGTTAACCTCCACACCATTTAGTCGTAGTTTTGTGGTTAAATTGTCGAGTTTGTGTGAAAAAGTCGTTAAGGTCGTCTTTGTGGGGTTAACCTTAAGTCGCCAGTCGTCATAGTAGTCAAGTAGCGATTCTGCATGAGTTTGTATTTTGTCGATGGTTTGGTTTTTGGTCTTTTCTGTGGCGGAGATACCGGTGTCGTCGGCGTAAAGTGAAATGATGGTGTCGTCGTCTTTTGGAATATCGTTTATGTAAAAATTAAACAGGATGGGAGAAAGGATGGAGCCTTGTGGGACTCCTGCTGGAATGGGTTGCGGGGTTGATAAGGACGCGTTGATTTTAACTTGAAATGTTCGGTGTTTGAGGAAACTGATAAGGAGTTTTAAAAGGTGGATGGGGAATTTTAGTATGAAAAGTTTGTGGATAAGGCCATCGTGCCAAACGGTATCGAAGGCCTTCTCGATATCTAGAAGGACGGTGGATGTGGATTTATTTTTATTGTAATTTATGGTGATGTGGTCAACTAGGACAGCTAATTGGAGGGTGGTGGAATGGTTGGCACGAAATCCAAACTGTTCTTTTATGAGAATGTTATTTTGGACTTCGTGGGCGAGGATTCGGTTTAAGAGGATTTTTTCAAGGATTTTCGACATAGTGGGTAGGAGACTGATGGGACGGTAACTGGATGGTAGGTGCTTCGGCTTGCCTGGTTTTGGAATGGGAATGACTATGGCGGTTTTCCAGGCTCGGGGAAAGTATTGGTTTTTTAAACAGGAATTTAGGATATAAAAAATTTGTACTAGGAGTTTTTTTGGGAGCTTTTTTAGGATTTGCGGGGTGATGTTGTCGCGACCTGGTGCGCGGTTTTTGAATTTCTTGATAATTTGTTTTATTTCAGTGGGGGAGGTTAAAAAGGATGCTGGGGTGGGTGACTCGGTGTTTTGTATTTCGTCAATGGAATTTTTAACAATGTTGTCGATGTCAGGATTGATGGTATGGTTAGTGAGGTTGTGGTGGTCGAGGTATTCTTGGGCTATTGCGTCTGTCTTGTCTTGGTCAAATATATTGTCGTGAAACACTGCTCAATCAAACCCCCAAGTAATACTACCGGGAATAAAATCTCGCCCAATGTGTACACTCGAACAAATGAGCCCCAGCTAGCTTTACGTCGGTTTGCGAAATTAAGGCCACAGTATCTGCAAGTTGTAGGTATCGGCGAGATAAGATCAATTAAAAAGTGCAAAGAGTCAAGCGGTAATTTATTTGAATTAATTTGATGCGAAACTGGAGCAAATTGAGACAGAATTGACACAATTGTCAAAGAGAAAGTAAATTTGTGTACTTGTGTGCACAGTGTAAACTGGATGGTATTATTTAAATGCAAACAATATTCTATACCTCCACTTAACACAGTGTAAATGTAAAATGTGTAATAAAATAGCATAAAATCAAAAATGTTCACAAATATAAAATTTTGTACCTTTTTCATAAAATTCTTGATTAACACAAATCTTTGAATCACCCTGTACCTCGTAGTCGAAATTATTGTGGTAGAATGGTAGGCAAACAGCACGGCAGCGTGGCTTCCAACCTGGTCGTACAAACAGTAGTCGACCCCTTTTTTCTTCTCAAATCTTCCTTCTTTGTAAGGAAACAGTGAAAGTGATGAGTGAAATCCTCTCAAGTGGTATTCAAATCTCGAAAATCGATTTAAACAGAGTTGCACGGCTTCTGTGTCGTACAACAAAAATGCGGACATGTGTTGAGAAATTTAACCTCCAAATTTTTAATCGAGGTTAAAATCATCCAATTTCTTAAGCATCAAAATTGGTAAATAGGATAAATCTTGATTTATATAACGCAGCAATCATGAAATAATCAATTTTCAGGATATTTTAGACGCGATGGCATCCAAAACGTAAATTTTATAATCAAATCGAAAAACGTGTTCGATTCACAAAATAGTGTAAAAACCTCAGTTTTACACAGTAAAATATTCAACAAACTCACTTGTATTATTAATCGCCAATATAATAGCTTTTATGGCAACAAAAGCTTGCAGGAAGGTTTTCTTTGTAAAATCGCGAAGATGTCCGCAATTTACAAACGTCTCTCTTCACTCTCGGCACAAGACAACCAGCCCGCCGCAATTCTTGCTCAAAAGTCCATTACCATCCAAATAACAATAAAATATAGCAACAATAAATGTTAGTATGCACAAACTTTTTGCCGCCTTAATTCAAAAATTCACTTTTCAGAACAGAACACAAATTCGCACCAAGTTACAAATAAAAAAATCAAATTTGTTTGTTTTATGTGTCATGGGTTACAAAATATCTCTTTTGTGTCGTCAACTTGCATCCAGCTTTGATGTCTTCAATTCGACACAATTAATTTTAAGCAAAATTCAACAGGCTAAATTTTCCGACTTTTTGCACACTTCAATATGTTGTCCTAAAGGAGTTTGAAGCACAGGAAATTGTTTATTGGGCTCGTCGTTTTTTAAGGTCTTTGCTATTCGCCAAACTTTTTTAAGGTTTGACGATGTTATGTTATTTAAAGTCTTGTCCCAGTTGGCTTGTTTGATTTTTGCGATGTCATTGCTTATGTCGTTCGTGAGTTTATTTATCTGTAGTTTAACTTGGGGGTAGTGGTGTCTTTGGTAGATTTTCCTGAGTTTGTTTTTGTTGGTAATTTTGGTTCGTATTTCAGGGGTAATCTTAACATTGTAGTCCGGTTTGGGGAGGTCTCTGATGTTTCTATTGTAGGTTTTTATCAGGGTGTTCGAAAATTTGGCTATAGCCCCGTCGATATCATCGTTTGTGTCGATGTCGCGGATGATTTCAACGTCGAGGAGATCGATTCCGAAAGCGGTCCAGTTCGTTTTCGTTCGAGGTCTTGGTGGAGTGAAAGGTAAGGAGATTGCATTTATTTCGATAAGGATTGGGAGGTGATCGGAACTTAACTTTTGCATCACCGAGATGTTTGCAACGGTTAAGTTCTTACTGATCGCCAAGTCGATCGTAGAAGGAGAGTGGGCGGTGTTACCGGGGATGTGCGTGATGCTATCTGGGTATTGGAGTAGGATCGGGTCCGGGTGGTCGGTGATGAACTCAAACAGGCTGCGACCGTTTGCGTTCGTCGTCCCCAAACTCCATGTCTGGTGAATTGAGTTGAAATCACCCGCAATGATGGTTTTGTTTGAATTTTGAAGTATTTTGTTTAGGTCACCGCGGTCGTGTCTGTCTTCCGGGTGAAGGTAGTAATTTGAGATTGTCACGTCGTCAATTTGAATGGTTTGCGAGTCAGCTACGTTAGTTGTAATGTTAGTCATGGCGGGGTTTAGGGTACTTTTAACATATGTTAAAAGACCTCCGCCTGCGTTCTTAGGTTTATTGTACGTCACGTAGTCGGGTAATTTTGGTGGACGTCTCTTGTTAAGTCTGGATTCTTGTATAAGTACAATGTCAGGTTTTTTGTCAACTACAAGGACCGCCAGCTCGTGGATTTTCCGGTAGATACCGTTAGCATTCCAGGATATTATTTTTAGGTTGGATTGTCTAGACATCGTATTTTAAGGCGATCTGGTTTAAAATGTGAATTTTTTGAATGGAGTTTGTGACGCCTGTTAGCTTTTGAGTGATTTCAATTATCATTTTGTAAGTTTGTTCGAGGTTAATTAATTCATCAAGGGCTCTGGCTGCATTGAGTACTTTGTGGATATCTACCGGAGAATCCACCTCTTCGTCGTTATTTTGATTTAAATTTTGAGTGAACTGTTGCCTCGTCACTTGTGGAGTGACGGACTGGGGGATTGGGATGCGTGTTGGAAGAGCGGGAAAGGAGGTGGTGCTAGCAATATTTAGCGCGGGGGTGGGTAGAGGGTTGTTTGATTGTGGTGTTACTTGGCGCCTGGCATTTGCACTACTAACCTTCTCTGAATATTCGACATATTTGGGGCACGAACTCCAATTTGCGGCGTGATTGCCACCGCAGTTGCAGCAGCGTACGCCATCATCCTTGGAGGTCCTTGGGCACATTGCTGTTGGATGAGGGATGGTGAATTTGACGCATCTGGGATTGATATTGCAGTGCGCGCTGCCATGGCCATAATTCTGGCAGCGGAAACACTGCAGGTGATGCGTTCTTTGATGGACTTCTTCAAAACGGACAACAATGGGCCCAATTGTTCGTACTTGTTTTATGTCGGCCATGGTGGTTCCAGGTGCAAAATTTATGAGGAAGGAAGACGTTGGGTCCTGGTATTTGTTTTTAAGTTGCGTTACTTTCGTAGTTTTAATTTTGTACTCCATATCTAATTCTTCTTGGACATATCTGGTATCCATGTAAGGGGAGCCTTTGAGGACGAGCTTGATTGTGCGGTCCTCCTTATACCCGTATGTAAAGCCTTGGGCTCCTCCAGGTATAAGGAGGCTCGCCTTTAGGGCTTCATGATCTGCTCGCGTACTTGCGTACACCCATGTTTGCCCTCGGACATGTTGAATGCGTACGTTATCGGAAATAAGTGATTTGATACTCGCCATAAATTTCCGAAGGTCTCCAATAGGTGTCGCAAGTACGATTGGAGGTGGCTTCTGGACACGTGGGGCAGCTGCTGGTGGGTGAGTTGAGGGAGCGACCCCCTGGGTGACGGGTGGTCGCTGACGTCGCGATTGGGGCACAATTCGCCAGGCAGGTTCTGGTGTGGCGGGTCTTGGTGGTTGCTCGGGCGCCTTTGCCAAAATACCGAACCTATTGTAAAGTTCGATATTTGGCGCAACGACCTCGTACACTGACAGTGTGTGCATTTGTTCAGTGACTTCCATTTGGTCGGCAGGAGTGGCGGTTGCAGGAGATACAGTTGGGCTGAAGACCATCGCAGGGTCGACCATGATTGTGTTTGGGTCTGGATTGGTAGCCATGGTTTTAGCTGCTTGTCTGATTGCTGCGATTTTAGCTGGAATTGGGGCTAATCCGTCACCCGAGATGAGCCTTTTTGTTTTCTTTAGAGTATTTAATTTAATACGGTTTGACATTCGATTTTGGAAGTGATTGATGACTGGTCCATCAGAACTTGATGGATTAGTAGTTAACGTACTCGTGATGCCAAATGATATCGTTATTCAACGGTATTCGGAATTTAATTTTCAAAATAATATATGTCAAAAATTGACAGCTTCAAACTAAAGCTTCAAAATTTGCAAACTATGGAACTACAACACAACTCTGGGCTCTTTTCGAGCTATCAGCGTGAAAAGGAAAATTCAACTAACCAACCAACGGCAACAACATAACAGATTAACAAAGAAACGGCACTGAAACTGCATGAACACGGAGCTGCACAAAACACGTTGTCATAGGACGCGTGCTCGTACGCGAATCAATTACAAAGGATATTATCGTGAGTGACATGATGCGCTAATTTTTTTAATTAAACTTGTTTAATTATTATTGTAAAATTACACGGATCAGTGTATAATATAGGGCCATTAACTGATTCAATTTCCTGTTATATGTGGCCTCTATCTTGGTATTTTGACGTCACAAACCGACGAAGTCACTTGCTGTATGAACAGTAGACGTCGTCGCAGCAAGAAAAGATGAAGTCGATGGGTACAAGAAAACGCTACGCTCAGAGGTGAGGTATAATAAGTAATTATGAAAATGATACTCAAGCTGTATCCGGTTGTGGTAATTGAAGTAATTCCAGCCAAAGAAACAATGTTGACATGAAAGTATTCCGATGTTTACAAACTGAGTCCCGCTGGATTCCACTAGATGGCGTATTAGTTGGTACAAATTTCTTAATCGGGATTTCCCTTATCTTGCCAGATTGCGCTCCCGCACTTACAGCTACTGATCGTCGCTCGTAAAACACACCCTGACGTGGTGTCTTGGTATATCTGTTGCAATAACAGATTCGCACTCAAAAATATTGGGTAAATTCGTCAAAAATAACTAAATTCAACTCGAGCACTAAAATCGTCCGCCATTCATCGATTATCGATCGAAAAAGCCTTGAATTTTATTTACCAATCACGGGCGTTAAAAATTGATAAACCATAATCCACCAACATACAGAGTGCGTCGTAATGGAATGTAAAGAGCATATTCAAAATATGCATTTTGAATGCGACACCTGTATATCAGAATAAGGAAAGGTGGAGGGGATTGGGTAAATCACCTTCAGTAACAAAAACCATGCTATCTCGCTGTAGCATTTCAAATGCTATTATTATATTTTGGCTGAAATCTATGCATCACCCTGTGTGCGTTTCAAAACACGCGCGCAAGCGTTTTGAATTTCGAAAATTTATCAAATGTCATTCTTTTGCTTATCTATATGAAAAGTAGAAGTTTCATTTTACATTTGTGTAATTTTATGTTTTAAAAGCCACAAATTGTTAATTTATTGAAGTGATCTTTTATTTTACCTTCTGTGCTACATTTGTGGGTAAGATTGCATTATTTTTCATCATGAGCGGAAGTTTGACTTTGATGAATTTTAGCTTTTTACGTACTACCACGTCCATTTTTCTGTAACGTCTATTTTTGGTTTCCAATTTTAATTATGGTTTTCTGAGCGGTGCGTGCACAGGTGTGCGGCAGCTGATTGTACATCTGGCTGTTTTATCCACCAACCATATGGTTATTTGTATGGATATGGGCCAGTAGTTTGGTTATCTTGTTTCCACCTGTGATAACCTTGATTCCTGTGTCGAACCATCTGTGGCAGCCAGTTTTAACGATGTTGGGATTTCGTTTTTGGGTTCACCATTCCTGTATGAGATCAATGGAGAGGGCAGGACTGATCAACATTCATTTATCCCCAGCTTCACCGCAGTTTTGCGTTTTTGATTAAGAAGTGGTGTGATAGGTTTGTCACTTTGGCCGTCTCCTTTGACGATTTATCAATACTTTTTGGGAAAACGTGCGAGCTCCATTCCAATATCGAGGGATTTCTTGTCGCAGCGGTAGCGTGAGCCTATACCACTATTCCATCTCTAGTGTTTAGGACAGCACCAACGACGTAGGATGGCTGGAAAACCATTAATTAGTTTTTTTGTGGAAGCGCATTTAGGAGATTAGCTTTTCCTAATTAATTACATCGACATTGAGATGCTATACCGTTCGCAGGTGAATTGATTCTTGTTTAATTGTGCAGTTTTTGTTATTTTTAGCTTTACACCTGAAACTCAGTTTAAACGATGAACCATTAATATTCCAAAGGTTCCAAAAGAATTGAGATGTTGAATCGAACGGATTGAGGTGGAAGGGTAAGTTAGAAAGCAATTGCTGTATTTAATTTTACTTGATGATATCTCTTGCGAATGCGTTATTTGCAGTCAATTTTACCAACGTTTTTATGTTTACGTTGGGCAATCTCCTGGATGCGCGGATTATTTTTTGAGTTGTCTTCATATGGCAACTCATCTGTATTTTATTTTTTATTTGATTGTCCCAGGGTATCCCTTCAGGGTATCCTGGATTTCACTTACTATGTTGTATGTTTTGTGTCTCCAATTAGAGTTTTGGAATCAGATATTGTCAAACCCATCTTTATCTAAACTTTGTTTTTTAAATAAAACCAACTCTTCCTTACTTTCGTGTTTTATTTAGAGGACTGGCTCCCGAAAGGTTTTTTTTCCTTAGTTAGATGCCAATTGACCCATGCTCTGGCACTGGACGGGGGTGTAATCCCTTAGCTGGCCTGTCTACCATTCCATTCGTAGATCAGCGGGGCAAGTGGCCCAAATTAGAGCAATTTGCGTTACATCGCTTCACTCTTTGATGTTTTAATAACATAAAAAATTTACAAGCTCGACGCAATAATAAAATTTTTAAAAAACTTTTTAAAAAACTTACTTGACCTTAACATTGATTGGTAATATTATCCTTGATTGAATAAATTGACAAGATATGCAGCCTTACGGACAAAAACGTGCCGTAAAAATGTGTCGAGATGTAGGTGACGGTAGTTTATACTTTGGGTCGAGATTGTATCGTTGCTTTTATTCAATAGTAATCTGCTTTACCCACTAAATTTTACCTAAAATTTTTACAGGGTTGCCAAATACTTGAAAACTTTTTGTGCGGTTTTTGAAACTATTTTGTGAGCAATACGTGCATAAAATATGTAAAGCCATAATTTTTACGGACTGTATTTAAAGGTTGGTATATGAGGTATATAATATAAGGTACGCGTAACACCAAACTGTATTTCATTTATTAATCTACACATTTCTTTTTAAAATTTATTGCCAAGAAATAAAATATTTATACGTTTTGTTTACCATTTTGTTTGGAATTGTTTTTTGAAACTGTTTTGGTAAACAAAAACACAAAATAAACTTGTAAAACAAAGAAATAACATTTTACCAATTTTACTCATTTCCACCCAAAGTCAAAGTGACATAATATCGCCGAAATGCCCCCATCCAATTCAACAACTTTTGTTTGAAACATTTTTTCATACTCGAAACTCGAGATATTTAAAATTTCAGATTAAAAAATGACTCAGTATAGATTTAAAAATTTGCCCTATAAATTTTATATTTTTATTAGGTGCCATAAAGTTCCAGATTTTAAAAAGAAAAATCAAAAAACAAATGTTTAAGGTTGAGCAAAACCAGCAGTGTTTGTTAAGTTCTTCTTAAGTTAAGAGTTATTTTGAAAATTTTAAATAAAAATTTAAAAATGTCTACAGTAAATCATACGTGCGCTTATATAAATTGTAAAAATACTTTAAAGAATAGCCGTGATTTATCGTATTTCAAATTTCCTATTAAAGACTTGAAGAGATGTGAAGAATCGAAAAGAAATTGTGGCAATATTCTTATTGCTGAAGCAGACAGTGAAACTTTGAGCCATAAATTAATTTGTGAACAGCATTTTTCAACTAATGACATAATGCATAATCGTGTCAGAAAACTTTTAACGAAAAGTGCAGTTCCAAATAAATATTTTGTTCCAATACAAGGTATGTACATATTTTTTTAATTAATCAATTTCAATTTTTCAGTTAATCGATATTTACCGATAATATCGCCCACCCCTAGTCACGGGCTCACGACTAGGTCAGGGAGATTTTATCGATAGTTATCAATTAATGTATAAGGTGACCAAAAATTCTGATTTGGTCGCCTTAGTAAGGTACTATTTTACAGCAGGGTGGGTCATTGAAAAATGTTTCTTTTTCAGATGTTTCTCAAAAAATTGCCATTGAGGATATTTCTACTTTTCCTAGCACTAGTGGTATTAATACTACTTTGAAGATATATAAATCAGTTCAAAAACCAAAAATTTCTACAAATTCTAATAATTCCACCCTAAGTGATGCATCCACCATAAGCGCAAGAATTTTAGATATGCCATCTCCCATAAACGATATAATCCTAACTCCAAAGTGCACAAAACGAGAGGAAAAATTAAAATTACAAAAAAACAAAACAAGACGGATCTTAATGCAAAACAATAGGTTAAAGCTGAAGTTAAAAAAATTGTCAATGCGCTCCGTCGTTAAAAATCAACTTCAAACTAATTCTAAGGCAGTTCAAAATTTAGTTAACATGCAGCTATTTCATAGAAAGAACACACCGTGGTCATATAATGAAAAACAATTAGCGTTATCCCTGTATTATAAATCACCGGGTTGTTACAAGTATATGAAAAATAAGTTAAATATTATTTTGCCATCTCAACGAACAGTGCAGTCATGGTTAAAGATTTCAAATTTAGTAACTGGTGTAAAGACGAATTTAACTAAAAAGTTAGCAATAAAAGTTAAAAGTATGAATGATAATGAAAGAAAGTGTGTGGTCATGTTTGATGAACTTAGTTTAAAGAGAAAATTAGAATACAACAAAAGTCAAGATATAATTGAAGGTTATGAAGATTTTGGCCACTTAGGTCGTAACGACAAAATGGGTAATTCGGCGATGATATTTTACTTACGAGGGCTATTGTATAATTGGAAAATTCCATTTTGTTATTATATATCTTCAGGTCCAATAGACAGTGATGTTTTAAAAGAATTAATAACGAAAGTTATAAAAGAATTAATTAGTATCTCTTTAAAGCCCACAATTCTAGTTTGTGATCAAGCAGGAAATAATAGGAGTGCTCTGACAAAATTAGGTGCTAGTCAAGAAAACCCAATGATCTTTATTAATGATGTAAAAATTTTCACGTGCTTTGACCCACCTCATCTTCTGAAAAGCCTTAGAAATAATTTTATGAATCCCAGGTTAACTTTGAAGATTCATGAAAAAACAATTTTATGGAATGACATTGTGGACACCTACAAAATAGATGTAAAAAGTACAACATCTAGGGCGTTAACCAAAATAACGCCGATTCACATCAATCCGAATACTTTCCAAAAGATGCGCGTGAAGCTCGCTTCACAAATTTTTAGTCATACTGTAGCTTCTGCTATAAAAACCGTTGCAAAATCAAAGCAGTTACAAAGTACATCCGCCGAGAACACTGCAGATTTTATTGAAAATGTCAATAATATTTTCGATTCTTTAAATAGTAGAATTTTAAGAGATCCCAATCCACATAAAAGACCAATTTCCGTTTTTGGAAATAGTACTTCATTAAAAAATTTACAAGATGGATTGGGATTTTTTAACGGCATTAAAGTGTACGAGAAGGGCAATCTGCGTAATAACATTTATTGCACCGGAGGCTTCATATGGACTATTCGTGCAATATTATTATTATGGGACGATTTAAAAGAAGAAAACGTTAAATATCTTTTAACGGGATTTATTAACCAAGATGTCTTAGAGAATTTTAATTCCGTGATACGAAATCGGGGTGGATACAACCCAATGCCTTCTGTTAGACAATTTCGAATATCTATGCAGCACAATATGTTCATCAAGCTGCAAATGGGTGTGGATTCTACAAATTGTCAAGACGATGAAGCTAAAATATTGGAAGTGAACGAAGTGTCGGAGTCACAAATGGATCATTCTACCATAAATGATATTGTTATCATGGAATCAGAATTAGATGAAGAGGAATGGGAATTGGATAATTTTGAACCGGCAATGCAACCAACTACGTCAAATAATAATACGAGTTTAGAATCTTGTAGCACAGTTTACCTTGCCGGATATATTGCATTTAAACTGTTGCAAAAATTCAATAATTGCGAGATATGTTTGAAAAAAATGGTGAAATGTGATGGTGAAATATTTTCGGAAAACGAATTTTATTTACTTTGTAAAGACTATGGAGCCGAGAAAATTTCGTATTTAAAAAGACCAACAGATAGTTTTGTGGAGTTTGTCACAACATTATTAACATTATTTAATGGATCTTTTTTAAAAAATAAATTGTCGTTTGTAATGAAAAATACTAAAATGGAATTAAAATCGCAAACTAAAATATTTGCTAAAAAATTTTGCGAGCAGCATATCGAATATGCCATTAATTTGTTAATTTTGCTCAAGATTTACAGAAATCTAAAAAATGTAACTGAAGATATAGAATTGGCACGTTTAAATTCTAGTACTGTAAAGGTGCAGTTACATCTGTCACTTTTTGCACGAATTTTATGTCGGACAGTAAAAGACAGTGAGAGTAAGACTCGGAGAATAAGAGACAGTAAGAGAGACAGAATTTCTGTCCGACATAAAGATCATGAAATAAGTGTCAGATCTAAACGTAGCTGAAGAAAAACACGTCGTAAAGTTAGAATATTATCCTCCGCTTAAATTTGATGACATTAGTTGATTGATGTCAATCAACGATGTACAGCGAATTTTTATATGTTCCTTTTTTATATGATTTATATTTTTATACGAAATAAATGTTCTTTTATTTGTGTCTTTGTTTTTATTATTATATTTTTTTTAATTAATTAATACATACTATAAAAAAATAATTTTGATTAAATTTAAAGAATTTTGCGAGCAGCATATCAAATATTTGATTATTATTATACTATTATTAAATATAATAATTTGTTAATAATTATGCCCAAGATTTATAGAAATCTCAAAAATGTGTATTGAATTGGCCAGGACTTTTACAACCAGTAGTTAGAAATCCAGCTTCAGGTACCTACAAAATGTTTGTTATGAAATGACCAAGCGTTGACAATGGAAGGGGGCGGCTCGGGTTTTACAAGCTGGCAACGCAGGGATGATTCTTCAGAGACAATATACATTAGAAAAATTTCACAAAATAAGAGGTTTCTATTTTTACCGCAGATTTTTAAGTAGCGCTATGTGACAAGGCTTAATTTAGTTGTAAATTGAAGAGTGGGGTAGATAGTAGCAAGCACACATTTTAACACGGACGTTGCGTATCTTCCCCTACTCCTTCAATCAACGATATTATTTGGTAATATAAATCTATGTTGGCGACCATGAAAACCCAATAAAGAACCCATATTAGTTTTAATATTGTGAAGATGGTAAGCTTGATATCCACGTGAGAGGACATCTCACTCCTTAACCTCAAATTAAAGGTGATAAGTGAATTACGACAATATCTTTTATTTGAAATCATGATTAACCTAGAACAAAGCGAAGATTCAAATTGGAATGATACAAAATGCAGCATCTGCCTTTCCCCAATGAATGATCAAGTGGTAGGAACTCTAAACTGTTGTAAGCATACGTTCTGCGCAGATTGTATCAAACAATGGGCAAAATCCAAACCGATATGCCCTCTGGATAGGAAAATCATTACTACAATTTTTATTCGCGAGAAAAGCGGCGATCCGAACCTGGAAAAAACAATTGCGGTACGTGCAATTAATTATAACAAGCAATTGTTAGCATTTATTCGGTTACTACGAAGTGAAGATTCATACGATTTTGACTGCGCGAATTCATTTTGTAACTTCTAACTAACTCTAAGTAACTTTCATCGAGAAATTATAGCACTTTTAAAAAATGATGATTTTATTATAGTAGGATTGATTGGTGTGAATAATTGTAACGTGAAAAGGGATAACATTCAGAAGTATCTGCGAGTATTGGAACCTATAGTTAGAACAGAATATTCCAAACTGCTGGAGGATGCCAAGGAAAAAGGTACTTGCGGCCATCTTGAAGTATAAAACCATCACAGCATCAAGTCAAACAGAATATAATAATAATTTTTTTATTTTGTTAATTTAATTAAAGTTCGGAGACTGTCCTAAGTGTTTTCAACTGTAAATACTAAATATCATTATATTTGTATTATTTATATTTTTAATTAAAACATTTATAGTGTGGTATTTGATTTGCTTGCAAAAATTGATATATTATTAATAACAAATTTAAAATGTGTTTAAAATTAAAGCAGGTGGCATTTCAATTCATCTCATGATGTGTCAAAGTGATATGTAAATCCGAAGTTGCACGAATACAAATTAATCTAGGAGACTAATTTTGCTAGCCGCTTTATAATCATCGGCATAAAGCGTTTTTTTATCGTTAATAAACTTTCTCTATTGGTGAGTTATGTTGGGGCTTCTCCTAAGTCAGATCTTTTTTACCTAACTATCCTGTCTGTACTCTGTAGTCATAAGACAGACAGGGGGGGGCACTTGGGGACACGTTCCCCCTCCAAAATGATAAAATAATAAATAAATAATGAGTTAATTTAATTAACCACCGACAATTTTACAAGTGGCTTTTTACAAGTGCCCCCCCCCCCCCGAAATGAAATCCTGGCTACGGGTTTGTAAGGTATGTTCTAATCAGCCGAGAAACCGTCGGTCAAGCTCGGGCGCAATAGATAAAATGATTGAAAAATTAATTTTGTGAGTTCAGATGGAATTTTTCGTTATTGCGGCCGTAAAACCACCCTTTACGACCCGATTTGCGGTACGAAAAGTACCTTTTTACGTCCTCATTTGGACGGTTTTTTTCACTCCTAGGGAGTGAAAAAATGTAAAAACAACAAAATTTTGCAAAATAAATTTATTTAAACAACTTTTTATACGCAAATTTAAGTATAATACCCACACAATATACAAATTTTTCCGGCTTTTTTCGATGTAAACGCTCTTTGCTTGGAGAATGCGCCTGCGGCGCATAAAAAATCTTCTTAGGGGAATGGGAACTGCAGATCCTAGAATTTTGTCGGAAATCTGTGAGAAATCAAAAAAATGTGTTAAAACGTGTACTCAAAACGGCATTTTCCTACTTACTTTAGCAAACACAATATGGCGGAGCGATACAATGTAGGCCACTGCAGATCATAGAATTTTGTCGGAAATCTGTGAGAAATCAAAAAAATGCGTTAAAACGTGTACTCAAAACGGCATTTTCCTACATACTTTAGCAAACACAATATGGCGGAGCGATACAATGTAGGCCAACAAAACGTGGTCGCATCGAGGTTATGTAGTATGTAGCTACGTAATTATATATTTTATATTATATATAACTATATATAAATCACTTCATGTACACGTCGTATAAAGCATAAACGTATAAAATTTATAAATTTTATATAAAATTATGCTTTTTTTGCATATCACTGTTTAACTGTTCACCACTCGACGTTCCAAATCAAAATGGCGTGTTTCCGCTATAACGAAAAGCAGTTTACCTCACGCGTGCGTAAAACCTTTTTACATGGTCTCGGGCCTCGCACGTAAAAGAGCGTTTTACGTCCTTGTGATGAAAACTACTATTAATTATGCGGATCGAAAGACGGACGAAACGATGCCAGATTAAAATACTTATAAGGTGATAATCAGATTAAGTTTTTATAAATTGGTATTAAGTTCTTATGTCTATATAAGGAATAGAATAAATCATATAATTATTATTAACTAAATCAAAACAGAACACAATTTATAATTAAAAATCAATAATAATTATTATGAACAACGACATGCAAAGCTGTTGTATCTGTACACTAGAAGAAATCGTTGGGGAAGTGGCAAGTCCCAATACTTGCATTCATAAATTCTGTGCTCAATGTTTGGAAAAATGGACAGAAACAAAAAACACTTGTCCTATTTGCAGGGCTACATATCAAGAAATAGTAATAACCAAAACATGGGACGGACCGATCTCTCGCATTGTTAAGGTAAACGATAATACGGGAGGACATTTCGGATTAGGCGGTGATACCACAATTACGTTAATGGTTGGGACATCACTGGATGATATGATATCACTGATAGACAGAATCTCACAACAACAAAGACTCGCAACAGAAAATGATAATGAAGAAGATACTGATGAAGAGAATTAAACCGAACAAAAAATATAGAATTTCACGATTATATTGACTATGAAAGAAATCATTACCACGAAAATTGATGATGACGCAGAAAGTGAATCAATGGCTTATGTTACATTTTTCCAAAATTTAGTAAATTAAATTTTTCTATTTTAATCAAACATATAAAAGACCAGAAAGCTCCTCCTCCTCCTATCATCAATACTCTTAGGTTTCAGTTGGTAAAGTATAAAGTACGGCGAATATTAAAATGATACTTTTAAATAAATATATTATTAAATAAAAAATAACCTTCTTTTGAATAAAAAAGGAAAAAACGAGTTTTAATATTTGGTTTTTCAACCCGGGCGAAGCCGGGCATCCAGCTAGTATATTGCAGTGATAACCTTTGAATAAGAATGCTTAACACCGGTTAAAGTCATGGTCTTGCAGGCTGTGCGCGACGAAGAAAAGATTGTTCTCAGTTGAGGACAACTTTGAATAAAATTCATAATATGACGGAGCTGGGCTGAGGAACAGTAACTTTGAGAAGAGTGGTCATTGGACATACAATTATTTAAAGGATTGTATGTTTCCATAAACTTAAAGGTAATAAAACGGATCGGGTGCAATGTGTTATGAATAAAATAAAATTGTTATGTAAATTATTATTATAAGGTGTTCGGATATTTTAAATGTAATTTGTTGTCATGATATGGAGGATGGGTGTTCTTTATTTACGGTAGTCCACGTAAAATAAATCTAAGAATAAATGATAAAAAAAATTCAATCCAGAAAAACGACTCAAGGCGAGAAGTCGCATTTTTGGGAGAACAAGTGATTAATTTAAAATCAAGAAAATTTAAAAGAAAATTATTGAACTTGTGATTGGGTACATTCTCCGCGATAGGGGACGAAGATTCGTATGTAATTGAAAATAAATAATGGATTCTTAATTGGACATAAATTGTTGGATTATTAATTGAAGATAAATGATTGGATCCCCAATTGGACATAAATTGTTGGATTATTAATTGAAGATAAATAAATGGATTCCTAATTGAAAATAAATTCTTGGATCCCAATTTGGAATGATTGTGGGACCGTAGCAGAATCAGGGGAAGAATCATTGGCGTTGGTGGAAGTGGTGAATATTTGTTCGTGACTGGAATTGCTGATGTGGGGAAGATTACCGTTGATAAAGGACACGGAAAGGTACATAATTATTTGTTGTATTAAATTTTGTGGGGAATTATAATTGTTGGGATACACCGGGGACATATTTGGCGTTAATAAATCGATTCGAAATTCAACTTTGTAAACGCTTTATTACTTGTCAAATTGCAAAAAGGATCTCAACTCAAGGTTGCTGGTCGGTTATAACGTTCTCCAACGGAGATAAGCTGCAAGATACGTACGAGCGGGTGTTAAGTATTCTTATCCTCATATAAGTTGAGGAATTGGAGGTCGGTGTGTGGTCGTTTTTCGGTGACAAGAATAACTACCGGAGGACACTAAAATATACAGGGTGTCCCAGACCTGAACGTCATCCCTTGGAGGGATGATAGACCAGAATATCGAAATATACCCTTATTAAAATATCGTTAGTTTTCGAGATATTGGCACTTTTATGAATTTTGTAAATATCGACACATTAAATCAGTTATTGTGTGCCACAGGTACGAAATTTCATATTATAAGAATATAATTTTGGTTGAGTAACCCTGAATAGCCCTGCTATTGATCACAGATTACAACAGAACTAATTATATTGCCATACTTTTTGAAAAAAAAAGTTTTTGCGAGACTTAAAATTTTTTTTTAGTTTATTTACTAACTTCGACTCTTCATAGGGTAGACCGGGGACAGTTGAAACAATTTCGACAAAATCACTACCCGTAACAACAATTTGAACTAAACGTATTTGAATTTATGCCTTAATTGAACCTTAGTTATCTGACTACAAATGGATAAGGTTATAATGCCATTATCTGCATTACAAAAAACACCAGAGGGCAATTTATAAAGTCAGAGAAAGTGTTTCAACTGTCCCCATATAAGGGGCAGTTGTAACAGTGAATGCGGTGAGTTGTAGCACTGGCAGAATAAAGAAAATAAATGTTGTTACATAATACTTATTTATTGAAAAAATTACAGAATATGGTTATTTATGGATATTACTAAATTAAAAATCAACATTTGTTGATATTGGGAAGACAGAAGAGGTGTCTTCGCAATATCAAGAAATTTTGATTTTTAATTTATTATGCTCTGAACAAAAGGGTTACAATCAATGTTATGGAAGATATTAAAGGCACAACATTAACGTTTAACGTAAGATAATCCTAAACTTTTCTTCTTCTTAGAGTGCCTATCCGCTCCGGATGTTGGCGATCATGATTGCTATTTTAACCTTATCGACTGCTGATCTAAATAAGCCGATTGTAGTTGTATTAAACCAAGTACGCAGATTCTTAAGCCAGGATATTCGACGTCTACTCACGCTTCGTTTTCCCTGGATCTTCCCTTGAATAAGTAACTGAAGCAACCTGTATCTGTTTGGATTTCTCATCACGTGTCCTAGATATTCCAGTTTACGTTTCTTAATTGTGAACAGTATTTCCTTTTCCTTCTCCATTCTCCTCAAGACCTCCTCGTTGGTAACGTGATCGACCCAAGAAATTCTAAGTATCCGGCGGTATAGCCACACTTCAAACGCCTCCAACTTCTTACACGAAGCCTCTGTCAGAGTCCACGATTCCACCCCGTACAGCAGAACAGGGAAAATGTAGCATCTCAGCATTCGTACTTTATAGAACTAAACTTTAACCTAAACTAAACTAAAACTAAACCTAAACTTTATAAAACTTAATTAAAAACTAAAAATTTTTTTTATTTTGTTTAAACATATGGCTCCAACAGGAGCTGAAACGTTTCAACTGACCCCGAAAAAATTGTTACAACTGACCCCACCACATCTTTTAGAAAATTTGTCTTTATAACATCCAAAATAAACAATTTAAATAAAAAATTAATTTCACCTATTTGTACTCCGACAACCAAGGTTCTTACATTAAAAACTATAATAACCGAAATTGAATAGTTTTGTATTACATGACAAATTAACAACAAGAAAAATACTTACTTTTGCACTCAAAATAACAATGTGCCCTCTTGTAGGCGTAACATGGACTCGAAGCGAAACCAAATATTGTCGGGCATGTTCCGACAAGAAAGCCGCGTCTTTTTCTCCTTGTGCGCCCTCCGCTATCTTTATTAGTTTTTGAAATATTAGCGTTGTTTCAACTGCCCCCCGTTTCAACTGACCCCGGTCTACCCTACTGTAAAAAAATTGTACTGCACTAACCTGGCATGTTAATTTAAAAAATTGCTCATTTAGTGTAGTTTTCAAAATGGTATAACATGTGCTATAATAATACTTTAGAAAACAAGATATAGCTATTTTAGTGAGAAATGAGCTCATTGTGAAATTATTACAATAATCAGAAATTCAAATAAAAATAATATTTTTAGATTAAAGTGACAGGTATTTACTTAAAACTAAACAAAACACTAACAAAACAAAATATTCATAACAATCAAAGAATGTGATTTTGTGTTTGCTTAGGATTACTTAACCAAAATTATATTCTTATAATATGAAATTTCGTACCTGTGGAACACGATAACTGATTTAATGTGTCGATTTTTACAAAATTTATAAAAGTGCCAATATCTACAAAACTAACGATATTTTAATAAGGGTATTATATTTCGATATTCTGGTCAGTCATGAGCTGGCCTATCATCCCTCCAAGGGATGACGTTCAGGTCTGGGACACCTTGCATATTGACACACTTTCAAATTCTGGATTTGAAAAATCCAAATGTGAAATATAAGCTAAGAATGATCGTACTCGCTTCGGCGGTACATATACTAAAATTGGTACGATACAGAGAAGATTAGCATGGTCCCTGCGCAAGGATGACACGCAAAATCGTGAAGCGTTCAACATTTTTTTTATACAAAATAACATAAATTTGCACTTGTACTTCCAAAACACCTAAAGTCTCTCACAGCTTAAAGTTAAGTCTAACTGGATGAAATGCCTTAAGCTAGAGTTCGTTCCGATGACGGTTGCCCCAAAAAGTTTCTTCTTGCCACAAGCAAATGTGAAAAATAAGCAATGAACGATCGTACTCGCTTGGGCGGTACATATACTAAAATTGGAACGATACAGAGAAGATTAGCATGGTCCCTGCGCAAGGATGACACGCAAAATCGTGAAGCGTTCAACATTTTTTTTATACAAAATAACATAAATTTGCACTTGTACTTCCAAAACACCTAAAGTCTCTCACAGCTTAAAGTTAAGTCTAACTGGATGAAATGCCTTAAGCTAGAGTTCGTTCCGATGACGGTTGCCCCAAAAAGTTTCTTCTTGCCACAAGCAAATGTGAAAAATAAGCAATGAACGATCGTACTCGCTTGGGCGGTACATATACTAAAATTGGAACGATACAGAGAAGATTAGCATGGTCCCTGCGCAAGGATGACACGCAAAATCGTGAAGCGTTCAACATTTTTTTTATACAAAATAACATAAATTTGCACTTGTACTTCCAAAACACCTAAAGTCTCTCACAGCTTAAAGTTAAGTCTAACTGGATGAAATGCCTTAAGCTAGAGTTCGTTCCGATGACGGTTGCCCCAAAAAGTTTCTTCTTGCCACAAGCAAATGTGAAAAATAAGCAATGAACGATCGTACTCGCTTGGGCGGTACATATACTAAAATTGGAACGATAC
Organism: Rhagonycha lutea; assembly: GCA_958510855.1. Lineage (NCBI taxonomy): Eukaryota > Metazoa > Arthropoda > Insecta > Coleoptera > Cantharidae > Rhagonycha > Rhagonycha lutea. The sequence goes on from OY294038.1 coordinate 38,040,225, forward strand.
AGAGAAGATTAGCATGGTCCCTGCGCAAGGATGACACGCAAAATCGTGAAGCGTTCAACATTTTTTTTATACAAAATAACATAAATTTGCACTTGTACTTCCAAAACACCTAAAGTCTCTCACAGCTTAAAGTTAAGTCTAACTGGATGAAATGCCTTAAGCTAGAGTTCGTTCCGATGACGGTTGCCCCAAAAAGTTTCTTCTTGCCACAAGCAAATGTGAAAAATAAGCAATGAACGATCGTACTCGCTTGGGCGGTACATATACTAAAATTGGAACGATACAGAGAAGATTAGCATGGTCCCTGCGCAAGGATGACACGCAAAATCGTGAAGCGTTCAACATTTTTTTTTATAAAAAATAACATAAATTTGCACTTGTACTTCCTAAACACCTAAAGTCTCTCACAGCTTAAAGTTAAGTCTAACTGGATGAAATGCCTTAAGCTAGAGTTCGTTCCGATGACGGTTCCCCAAAAAGTTTCTTCTTGCCACAAGCAAATGTGAAAAATAAGCAATGAACGATCGTACTCGCTTGGGCGGTACATATACTAAAATTGGAACGATACAGAGAAGATTAGCATGGTCCCTGCGCAAGGATGACACGCAAAATCGTGAAGCGTTCAACATTTTTTTTATACAAAATAACATAAATTTGCACTTGTACTTCCAAAACACCTAAAGTCTCTCACAGCTTAAAGTTAAGTCTAACTGGATGAAATGCCTTAAGCTAGAGTTCGTTCCGATGACGGTTGCCCCAAAAAGTTTCTTCTTGCCACAAGCAAATGTGAAAAATAAGCAATGAACGATCGTACTCGCTTGGGCGGTACATATACTAAAATTGGAACGATACAGAGAAGATTAGCATGGTCCCTGCGCAAGGATGACACGCAAAATCGTGAAGCGTTCAACATTTTTTTTATAAAAAATAACATAAATTTGCACTTGTACTTCCAAAACACCTAAAGTCTCTCACAGCTTAAAGTTAAGTCTAACTGGATGAAATTCCTTAAGCTAGAGTTCGTTCCGATGACGGTTGCCCCAAAAAGTTTCTTCTTGCCACAAGCAAATGTGAAAAATAAGCAATGAACGATCGTACTCGCTTGGGCGGTACATATACTAAAATTGGAACGATACAGAGAAGATTAGCATGGTCCCTGCGCAAGGATGACACGCAAAATCGTGAAGCGTTCAACATTTTTTTTATAAAAAATAACATAAATTTGCACTTGTACTTCCAAAACACCTAAAGTCTCTCACAGCTTAAAGTTAAGTCTAACTGGATGAAATGCCTTAAGCTAGAGTTCGTTCCGATGACGGTTGCCTCAAAAAGTTTCTTCTTGCCACAAGCAAATGTGAAAAATAAGCAATGTACGATCGTACTCGCTTGGGCGGTACATATACTAAAATTGGAACGATACAGAGAAGATTAGCATGGTCCCTGCGCAAGGATGACACGCAAAATCGTGAAGCGTTCAACATTTTTTTTATACAAAATAACATAAATTTGCACTTGTACTTCCAAAACACCTAAAGTCTCTCACAGCTTAAAGTTAAGTCTAACTGTATGAAATGCCTTAAGCTAGAGTTTGTTCCGATGACGGTTGCTTCAAAAAGTTTCTTCTTGCCACTAGCAAATGTGAAATATAAGCAATGAACGATCGTACTCGCTTGGGCGGTACATATACTAAAATTGGAACGATACAGAGAAGATTAGCATGGTCCCTGCGCAAGGATGACACGCAAAATCGTGAAGCGTTCAACATTTTTTTTATACAAAATAACATAAATTTGCACTTGTAGTTCCAAAACACCTAGAGTCTCTCACAGCTTAAAGTTAAGTCTAACTGGATGAAATGCCTTAAGCTAGAGTTCGTTCCGATGACGGTTGCCTCAAAAAGTTTCTTCTTGCCACTAGCAAATGTGAAAAATAAGCAAAGAATGATCGTACTCGCTTCGGCGGTACATATACTAAAATTGGAACGATACAGAGAAGATTAGCATGGTCCCTGCGCAAGGATGACACGCAAAATCGTGAATCGTTCAACATTTTTTTTATACAAAATAACATAAATTTGCACTTGTACTTCCAAAACACCTAAAGTCTCTCACAGCTTAAAGTTAAGTCTAACTGTATGAAATGCCTTAAGCTAGAGTTCGTTCCGATGACGGTTGCCTCAAAAAGTTTCTTCTTGCCACTAGCAAATGTGAAAAATAAGCAATGAACGATCGTACTCGCTTGGGCGGTACATATACTAAAATTGGAACGATACAGAGAAGATTAGCATGGTCCCTGCGCAAGGATGACACGCAAAATCATGAAGCGTTCACATTTTTTTTATACAAAATAACATAAATTTGCACTTGTACTTCCAAAACACCTAGAGTCTCTCACAGCTTAAAGTTAAGTCTAACTGGATGAAATGCCTTAAGCTAGAGTTCGTTCCGATGACGGTTGCCTCAAAAAGTTTCTTCTTGCCACAAGCAAATGTGAAAAATAAGCAATAATGTACGATCGTACTCGCTTGGGCGGTACATATACTAAAATTAGAACGATACAGAGAAGATTAGCATGGTCCCTGCGCAAGGATGACACGCAAAATCGTGAAGCGTTCAACATTTTTTTTATACAAAATAACATAAATTTGCACTTGTACTTCCAAAACACCTAAAGTCTCTCACAGCTTAAAGTTAAGTCTAACTGTATGAAATGCCTTAAGCTAGAGTTTGTTCCGATGACGGTTGCCTCAAAAAGTTTCTTCTTGCCACTAGCAAATGTGAAATATAAGCAATGAACGATCGTACTCGCTTGGGCGGTACATATACTAAAATTAGAACGATACAGAGAAGATTAGCATGGTCCCTGCGCAAGGATGACACGCAAAATCGTGAAGCGTTCAACATTTTTTTTATACAAAATAACATAAATTTGCACTTGTAGTTCCAAAACACCTAGAGTCTCTCACAGCTTAAAGTTAAGTCTAACTGGATGAAATGCCTTAAGCTAGAGTTCGTTCCGATGACGGTTGCCTCAAAAAGTTTCTTCTTGCCACTAGCAAATGTGAAAAATAAGCAAAGAATGATCGTACTCGCTTCGGCGGTACATATACTAAAATTGGAACGATACAGAGAAGATTAGCATGGTCCCTGCGCAAGGATGACACGCAAAATCGTGAATCGTTCAACATTTTTTTTATACAAAATAACATAAATTTGCACTTGTACTTCCAAAACACCTAAAGTCTCTCACAGCTTAAAGTTAAGTCTAACTGTATGAAATGCCTTAAGCTAGAGTTCGTTCCGATGACGGTTGCCTCAAAAAGTTTCTTCTTGCCACTAGCAAATGTGAAAAATAAGCAATGAACGATCGTACTCGCTTGGGCGGTACATATACTAAAATTGGAACGATACAGAGAAGATTAGCATGGTCCCTGCGCAAGGATGACACGCAAAATCGTGAAGCGTTCAACATTTTTTTTATACAAAATAACATAAATTTGCACTTGTACTTCCAAAACACCTAGAGTCTCTCACAGCTTAAAGTTAAGTCTAACTGGATGAAATGCCTTAAGCTAGAGTTCGTTCCGATGACGGTTGCCTCAAAAAGTTTCTTCTTGCCACTAGCAAATGTGAAAAATAAGCAAAGAATGATCGTACTCGCTTCGGCGGTACATATACTAAAATTGGAACGATACAGAGAAGATTAGCATGGTCCCTGCGCAAGGATGACACGCAAAATCGTGAAGCGTTCAACATTTTTTTTATAATAAATAACATAAATTTGCACTTGTACTTCCAAAACACCTAAAGTCTCTCACAGCTTAAAGTTAAGTCTAACTGTATGAAATGCCTTAAGCTAGAGTTCGTTCCGATGACGGTTGCCTCAAAAAGTTTCTTCTTGCCACTAGCAAAGTGAAAAATAAGCAAAGAATGATCGTACTCGCTTCGGCGGTACATATACTAAAATTGGAACGATACAGAGAAGATTATAGCATGGTCCCTGCGCAAGGATGACACGCAAAATCGTGAAGCGTTCAACATTTTTTTTATAATAAATAACATAAATTTGCACTTGTACTTCCAAAACACCTAAAGTCTCTCACAGCTTAAAGTTAAGTCTAACTGTATGAAATGCCTTAAGCTAGAGTTCGTTCCGATGACGGTTGCCTCAAAAAGTTTCTTCTTGCCACTAGCAAATGTGAAAAATAAGCAAAGAATGATCGTACTCGCTTCGGCGGTACATATACTAAAATTGGAACGATACAGAGAAGATTAGCATGGTCCCTGCGCAAGGATGACACGCAAAATCGTGAAGCGTTCAACATTTTTTTTATAATAAATAACATAAATTTGCACTTGTACTTCCAAAACACCTAAAGTCTCTCACAGCTTAAAGTTAAGTCTAACTGTATGAAATGCCTTAAGCTAGAGTTCGTTCCGATGACGGTTGCCTCAAAAAGTTTCTTCTTGCCACTAGCAAATGTGAAAAATAAGCAAAGAATGATCGTACTCGCTTCGGCGGTACATATACTAAAATTGGAACGATACAGAGAAGATTAGCATGGTCCCTGCGCAAGGATGACACGCAAAATCGTGAAGCGTTCAACATTTTTTTTATACAAAATAACATAAATTTGCACTTGTACTTCCAAAACACCTAGAGTCTCTCACAGCTTAAAGTTAAGTCTAACTGGATGAAATGCCTTAAGCTAGAGTTCGTTCCGATGACGGTTGCCTCAAAAAGTTTCTTCTTGCCACTAGCAAATGTGAAAAATAAGCAAAGAATGATCGTACTCGCTTCGGCGGTACATATACTAAAATTGGAACGATACAGAGAAGATTAGCATGGTCCCTGCGCAAGGATGACACGCAAAATCGTGAAGCGTTCAACATTTTTTTTATAATAAATAACATAAATTTGCACTTGTACTTCCAAAACACCTAAAGTCTCTCACAGCTTAAAGTTAAGTCTAACTGTATGAAATGCCTTAAGCTAGAGTTCGTTCCGATGACGGTTGCCTCAAAAAGTTTCTTCTTGCCACAAGCAAATGTGAAAAATAAGCAATGAACGATCGTACTCGCTTGGGCGGTACATATACTAAAATTGGAACGATACAGAGAAGATTAGCATGGTCCCTGCGCAAGGATGACACGCAAAATCGTGAAGCGTTCAACATTTTTTTTATACAAAATAACATAAATTTGCACTTGTACTTCCAAAACACCTAGAGTCTCTTACAGCTTAAAGTTAAGTCTAACTGGATGAAATGCCTTAAGCTAGAGTTCGTTCCGATGACGGTTGCCCCAAAAAGTTTCTTCTTGCCACAAGCAAATGTGAAAAATAAGCAATGAACGATCGTACTCGCTTGGGCGGTACATATACTAAAATTGGAACGATACAGAGAAGATTAGCATGGTCCCTGCGCAAGGATGACACGCAAAATCGTGAAGCGTTCAACATTTTTTTTATACAAAATAACATAAATTTGCACTTGTACTTCCAAAACACCTAAAGTCTCTCACAGCTTAAAGTTAAGTCTAACTGTATGAAATGCCTTAAGCTAGAGTTCGTTCCGATGACGGTTGCCTCAAAAAGTTTCTTCTTGCCACAAGCAAATGTGAAAAATAAGCAATGAACGATCGTACTCGCTTGGGCGGTACATATACTAAAATTGGAACGATACAGAGAAGATTAGCATGGTCCCTGCGCAAGGATGACACGCAAAATCGTGAAGCGTTCAACATTTTTTTTATACAAAATAACATAAATTTGCACTTGTACTTCCAAAACACCTAGAGTCTCTTACAGCTTAAAGTTAAGTCTAACTGGATGAAATGCCTTAAGCTAGAGTTCGTTCCGATGACGGTTGCCTCAAAAAGTTTCTTCTTGCCACTAGCAAATGTGAAAAATTAGCAAAGAATGGTCGTACTCGCTTCGGCGGTACATATACTAAAATTGGAACGATACAGAGAAGATTAGCATGGTCCCTGCGCAAGGATGACACGCAAAATCGTGAAGCGTTCAACATTTTTTTTATACAAAATAACATAAATTTGCACTTGTACTTCCAAAACACCTAAAGTCTCTCACAGCTTACAGTTAAGTCTAACTGGATGAAATGCCTTAAGCTAGAGTTCGTTCCGATGACGGTTGCCTCAAAAAGTTTCTTCTTGCCACTAGCAAATGTGAAAAATTAGCAAAGAATGGTCGTACTCGCTTCGGCGGTACATATACTAAAATTGGAACGATACAGAGAAGATTAGCATGGTCCCTGCGCAAGGATGACACGCAAAATCGTGAAGCGTTCAACATTTTTTTTATACAAAATAACATAAATTTGCACTTGTACTTCCAAAACACCTAGAGTCTCTCACAGCTTAAAGTTAAGTCTAACTGGATGAAATGCCTTAAGCTAGAGTTCGTTCCGATGACGGTTGCCCCAAAAAGTTTCTTCTTGCCACAAGCAAATGTGAAAAATAAGCAATGAACGATCGTACTCGCTTGGGCGGTACATATACTAAAATTGGAACGATACAGAGAAGATTAGCATGGTCCCTGCGCAAGGATGACACGCAAAATCGTGAAGCGTTCAACATTTTTTTTATACAAAATAACATAAATTTGCACTTGTACTTCCAAAACACCTAAAGTCTCTCACAGCTTAAAGTTAAGTCTAACTGTATGAAATGCCTTAAGCTAGAGTTCGTTCCGATGACGGTTGCCTCAAAAAGTTTCTTCTTGCCACAAGCAAATGTGAAAAATAAGCAATGAACGATCGTACTCGCTTGGGCGGTACATATACTAAAATTGGAACGATACAGAGAAGATTAGCATGGTCCCTGCGCAAGGATGACACGCAAAATCGTGAAGCGTTCAACATTTTTTTTATACAAAATAACATAAATTTGCACTTGTACTTCCAAAACACCTAGAGTCTCTTACAGCTTAAAGTTAAGTCTAACTGGATGAAATGCCTTAAGCTAGAGTTCGTTCCGATGACGGTTGCCTCAAAAAGTTTCTTCTTGCCACTAGCAAATGTGAAAAATTAGCAAAGAATGGTCGTACTCGCTTCGGCGGTACATATACTAAAATTGGAACGATACAGAGAAGATTAGCATGGTCCCTGCGCAAGGATGACACGCAAAATCGTGAAGCGTTCAACATTTTTTTTATACAAAATAACATAAATTTGCACTTGTACTTCCAAAACACCTAAAGTCTCTCACAGCTTACAGTTAAGTCTAACTGGATGAAATGCCTTAAGCTAGAGTTCGTTCCGATGACGGTTGCCTCAAAAAGTTTCTTCTTGCCACTAGCAAATGTGAAAAATTAGCAAAGAATGGTCGTACTCGCTTCGGCGGTACATATACTAAAATTGGAACGATACAGAGAAGATTAGCATGGTCCCTGCGCAAGGATGACACGCAAAATCGTGAAGCGTTCAACATTTTTTTTATACAAAATAACATAAATTTGCACTTGTACTTCCAAAACACCTAGAGTCTCTCACAGCTTAAAGTTAAGTCTAACTGGATGAAATGCCTTAAGCTAGAGTTCGTTCCGATGACGGTTGCCCCAAAAAGTTTCTTCTTGCCACAAGCAAATGTGAAAAATAAGCAATGAACGATCGTACTCGCTTGGGCGGTACATATACTAAAATTGGAACGATACAGAGAAGATTAGCATGGTCCCTGCGCAAGGATGACACGCAAAATCGTGAAGCGTTCAACATTTTTTTTATACAAAATAACATAAATTTGCACTTGTACTTCCAAAACACCTAAAGTCTCTCACAGCTTAAAGTTAAGTCTAACTGTATGAAATGCCTTAAGCTAGAGTTCGTTCCGATGACGGTTGCCTCAAAAAGTTTCTTCTTGCCACAAGCAAATGTGAAAAATAAGCAATGAACGATCGTACTCGCTTGGGCGGTACATATACTAAAATTGGAACGATACAGAGAAGATTAGCATGGTCCCTGCGCAAGGATGACACGCAAAATCGTGAAGCGTTCAACATTTTTTTTATACAAAATAACATAAATTTGCACTTGTACTTCCAAAACACCTAGAGTCTCTTACAGCTTAAAGTTAAGTCTAACTGGATGAAATGCCTTAAGCTAGAGTTCGTTCCGATGACGGTTGCCTCAAAAAGTTTCTTCTTGCCACTAGCAAATGTGAAAAATTAGCAAAGAATGGTCGTACTCGCTTCGGCGGTACATATACTAAAATTGGAACGATACAGAGAAGATTAGCATGGTCCCTGCGCAAGGATGACACGCAAAATCGTGAAGCGTTCAACATTTTTTTTATACAAAATAACATAAATTTGCACTTGTACTTCCAAAACACCTAAAGTCTCTCACAGCTTACAGTTAAGTCTAACTGGATGAAATGCCTTAAGCTAGAGTTCGTTCCGATGACGGTTGCCTCAAAAAGTTTCTTCTTGCCACTAGCAAATGTGAAAAATTAGCAAAGAATGGTCGTACTCGCTTCGGCGGTACATATACTAAAATTGGAACGATACAGAGAAGATTAGCATGGTCCCTGCGCAAGGATGACACGCAAAATCGTGAAGCGTTCAACATTTTTTTTATACAAAATAACATAAATTTGCACTTGTACTTCCAAAACACCTAAAGTCTCTCACAGCTTACAGTTAAGTCTAACTGGATGAAATGCCTTAAGCTAGAGTTCGTTCCGATGACGGTTGCCTCAAAAAGTTTCTTCTTGCCACTAGCAAATGTGAAAAATAAGCAATGAATGGTCGTACTCGCTTCGGCGGTACATATACTAAAATTGGAACGATACAGAGAAGATTAGCATGGTCCCTGCGCAAGGATGACACGCAAAATCGTGAATCGTTCAACATTTTTTTTATACAAAATAACATAAATTTGCACTTGTACTTCCAAAACACCTAAAGTCTCTCACAGCTTAAAGTTAAGTCTAACTGTATGAAATGCCTTAAGCTAGAGTTCGTTCCGATGACGGTTGCCTCAAAAAGTTTCTTCTTGCCACAAGCAAATGTGAAAAATAAGCAATGAACGATCGTACTCGCTTGGGCGGTACATATACTAAAATTGGAACGATACAGAGAAGATTAGCATGGTCCCTGCGCAAGGATGACACGCAAAATCGTGAAGCGTTCAACATTTTTTTTATACAAAATAACATAAATTTGCACTTGTACTTCCAAAACACCTAGAGTCTCTTACAGCTTAAAGTTAAGTCTAACTGGATGAAATGCCTTAAGCTAGAGTTCGTTCCGATGACGGTTGCCTCAAAAAGTTTCTTCTTGCCACTAGCAAATGTGAAAAATTAGCAAAGAATGGTCGTACTCGCTTCGGCGGTACATATACTAAAATTGGAACGATACAGAGAAGATTAGCATGGTCCCTGCGCAAGGATGACACGCAAAATCGTGAAGCGTTCAACATTTTTTTTATACAAAATAACATAAATTTGCACTTGTACTTCCAAAACACCTAAAGTCTCTCACAGCTTACAGTTAAGTCTAACTGGATGAAATGCCTTAAGCTAGAGTTCGTTCCGATGACGGTTGCCTCAAAAAGTTTCTTCTTGCCACTAGCAAATGTGAAAAATTAGCAAAGAATGGTCGTACTCGCTTCGGCGGTACATATACTAAAATTGGAACGATACAGAGAAGATTAGCATGGTCCCTGCGCAAGGATGACACGCAAAATCGTGAAGCGTTCAACATTTTTTTTATACAAAATAACATAAATTTGCACTTGTACTTCCAAAACACCTAAAGTCTCTCACAGCTTACAGTTAAGTCTAACTGGATGAAATGCCTTAAGCTAGAGTTCGTTCCGATGACGGTTGCCTCAAAAAGTTTCTTCTTGCCACTAGCAAATGTGAAAAATAAGCAATGAATGGTCGTACTCGCTTGGGCGGTACATATACTAAAATTGGAACGATACAGAGAAGATTAGCATGGTCCCTGCGCAAGGATGACACGCAAAATCGTGAAGCGTTCAACATTTTTTTTATACAAAATAACATAAATTTGCACTTGTACTTCCAAAACACCTAAAGTCTATCACAGCTTAAAGTTAAGTCTAACTGGATGAAATACCTTAAGCTAGAGTTCGTTCCGATGACGGTTGCCTCAAAAAGTTTCTTCTTGCCACAAGCAAATGTGAAAAATAAGCAATGAACGATCGTACTCGCTTGGGCGGTACATATACTAAAATTGGAACGATACAGAGAAGATTAGCATGGTCCCTGCGCAAGGATGACACGCAAAATCGTGAATCGTTCAACATTTTTTTTATACAAAATAACATAAATTTGCACTTGTACTTCCAAAACACCTAAAGTCTCTCACAGCTTAAAGTTAAGTCTAACTGTATGAAATGCCTTAAGCTAGAGTTCGTTCCGATGACGGTTGCCTCAAAAAGTTTCTTCTTGCCACTAGCAAATGTGAAAAATAAGCAATGAACGATCGTACTCGCTTGGGCGGTACATATACTAAAATTGGAACGATACAGAGAAGATTAGCATGGTCCCTGCGCAAGGATGACACGCAAAATCGTGAAGCGTTCAACATTTTTTTTATACAAAATAACATAAATTTGCACTTGTACTTCCAAAACACCTAGAGTCTCTCACAGCTTAAAGTTAAGTCTAACTGGATGAAATGCCTTAAGCTAGAGTTCGTTTCGATGACGGTTGCCTCAAAAAGTTTCTTCTTGCCACTAGCAAATGTGAATAATAAGCAATGAACGATCGTACTCGCTTGGGCGGTACATATACTAAAATTGGAACGATACAGAGAAGATTAGCATGGTCCCTGCGCAAGGATGACACGCAAAATCGTGAAGCGTTCAACATTTTTTTTATAAAAAATAACATAAATTTGCACTTGTACTTCCAAAACACCTAAAGTCTCTCACAGCTTAAAGTTAAGTCTAACTGGATGAAATGCCTTAAGCTAGAGTTCGTTCCGATGACGGTTGCCTCAAAAAGTTTCTTCTTGCCACTAGCAAATGTGAAAAATAAGCAAAGAATGATCGTACTCGCTTCGGCGGTACATATACTAAAATTGGAACGATACAGAGAAGATTAGCATGGTCCCTGCGCAAGGATGACACGCAAAATCGTGAAGCGTTCAACATTTTTTTTATACAAAATAACATAAATTTGCACTTGTACTTCCAAAACACCTAAAGTCTCTCACAGCTTACAGTTAAGTCTAACTGGATGAAATGCCTTAAGCTAGAGTTCGTTCCGATGACGGTTGCCTCAAAAAGTTTCTTCTTGCCACTAGCAAATGTGAAAAATTAGCAAAGAATGGTCGTACTCGCTTCGGCGGTACATATACTAAAATTGGAACGATACAGAGAAGATTAGCATGGTCCCTGCGCAAGGATGACACGCAAAATCGTGAAGCGTTCAACATTTTTTTTATACAAAATAACATAAATTTGCACTTGTACTTCCAAAACACCTAAAGTCTCTCACAGCTTACAGTTAAGTCTAACTGGATGAAATGCCTTAAGCTAGAGTTCGTTCCGATGACGGTTGCCTCAAAAAGTTTCTTCTTGCCACTAGCAAATGTGAAAAATTAGCAAAGAATGGTCGTACTCGCTTCGGCGGTACATATACTAAAATTGGAACGATACAGAGAAGATTAGCATGGTCCCTGCGCAAGGATGACACGCAAAATCGTGAAGCGTTCAACATTTTTTTTATACAAGATAACATAAATTTGCACTTGTACTTCCAAAACACCTAAAGTCTCTCACAGCTTACAGTTAAGTCTAACTGGATGAAATGCCTTAAGCTAGAGTTCGTTCCGATGACGGTTGCCTCAAAAAGTTTCTTCTTGCCACTAGCAAATGTGAAAAATAAGCAATGAATGGTCGTACTCGCTTGGGCGGTACATATACTAAAATTGGAACGATACAGAGAAGATTAGCATGGTCCCTGCGCAAGGATGACACGCAAAATCGTGAATCGTTCAACATTTTTTTTATACAAAATAACATAAATTTGCACTTGTACTTCCAAAACACCTAAAGTCTCTCACAGCTTAAAGTTAAGTCTAACTGTATGAAATGCCTTAAGCTAGAGTTCGTTCCGATGACGGTTGCCTCAAAAAGTTTCTTCTTGCCACTAGCAAATGTGAAAAATAAGCAATGAACGATCGTACTCGCTTGGGCGGTACATATACTAAAATTGGAACGATACAGAGAAGATTAGCATGGTCCCTGCGCAAGGATGACACGCAAAATCGTGAAGCGTTCAACATTTTTTTTATACAAAATAACATAAATTTGCACTTGTACTTCCAAAACACCTAGAGTCTCTCACAGCTTAAAGTTAAGTCTAACTGGATGAAATGCCTTAAGCTAGAGTTCGTTTCGATGACGGTTGCCTCAAAAAGTTTCTTCTTGCCACTAGCAAATGTGAATAATAAGCAATGAACGATCGTACTCGCTTGGGCGGTACATATACTAAAATTGGAACGATACAGAGAAGATTAGCATGGTCCCTGCGCAAGGATGACACGCAAAATCGTGAAGCGTTCAACATTTTTTTTATAAAAAATAACATAAATTTGCACTTGTACTTCCAAAACACCTAAAGTCTCTCACAGCTTAAAGTTAAGTCTAACTGGATGAAATGCCTTAAGCTAGAGTTCGTTCCGATGACGGTTGCCTCAAAAAGTTTCTTCTTGCCACTAGCAAATGTGAAAAATAAGCAAAGAATGATCGTACTCGCTTCGGCGGTACATATACTAAAATTGGAACGATACAGAGAAGATTAGCATGGTCCCTGCGCAAGGATGACACGCAAAATCGTGAAGCGTTCAACATTTTTTTTATAAAAAATAACATAAATTTGCACTTGTACTTCCAAAACACCTAAAGTCTCTCACAGCTTAAAGTTAAGTCTAACTGGATGAAATGCCTTAAGCTAGAGTTCGTTCCGATGACGGTTGCCTCAAAAAGTTTCTTCTTGCCACTAGCAAATGTGAAAAATAAGCAAAGAATGATCGTACTCGCTTCGGCGGTACATATACTAAAATTGGAACGATACAGAGAAGATTAGCATGGTCCCTGCGCAAGGATGACACGCAAAATCGTGAAGCGTTCAACATTTTTTTTATACAAAATAACATAAATTTGCACTTGTACTTCCAAAACACCTAAAGTCTCTCACAGCTTACAGTTAAGTCTAACTGGATGAAATGCCTTAAACTAGAGTTCGTTCCGATGACGGTTGCCTCAAAAAGTTTCTTCTTGCCACTAGCAAATGTGAAAAATTAGCAAAGAATGGTCGTACTCGCTTCGGCGGTACATATACTAAAATTGGAACGATACAGAGAAGATTAGCATGGTCCCTGCGCAAGGATGACACGCAAAATCGTGAAGCGTTCAACATTTTTTTTATACAAAATAACATAAATTTGCACTTGTACTTCCAAAACACCTAAAGTCTCTCACAGCTTACAGTTAAGTCTAACTGGATGAAATGCCTTAAGCTAGAGTTCGTTCCGATGACGGTTGCCTCAAAAAGTTTCTTCTTGCCACTAGCAAATGTGAAAAATTAGCAAAGAATGGTCGTACTCGCTTCGGCGGTACATATTGTGATATTCTGAAATTCTCGATCAAGTTTAATTTGAATTTAAATAATTTTGTGTTAGTTACACATTCTGCCGCAGCATAGCAATGGCCAAGTAAAGTTTATTATGGTTATTTTAAAATTGAGAAAACAAATCAGCACGGGTGTACTTCTGGTGTATTTAATCGCAAGGAGAAAGATTGTTTTATAAGGATGGAGGTGTAAATATTAGATTTAGAAAATTATTAGTAAGCAAGAGTTGAAAAATTTAAAGGTTTGAATAATTAGTTCAACAAAAACCCGCGAGGTGCGCGAAAATAAAATTTTGATTGTGGTAAGGAGGTAGTACAAAGTGCCCTCTCTTCAATTTGAGCAAAAAGGCATGGCGGACGTGTCAAAAGTTGATCCGCATAAAAGTGAAAATATTATGTTAAAAATTGGGCGGAATCATAAAAATTAAATGCTAGTGATCGTCGTAGTGTTACGTCGAAGTTATCGAGATTAATCAAAGCGGTGAAGAGCTTAAAATTAACGAAAATTGATGGTCATAAAAACATAGCGTCCCTACAAGAAATTACAAGTTGATGCATCCGAGTATTCCTGCGCCATCCTGTAATGAGGTGAATGCGATGGGTAAATAATTCATCTAGGAGAAGTAGATGAAAACGAATTAAGAAGGAATTAAGGTACAATTTTATAATTAAAGTTTTTGTTAAAATTTGGATCCGCGACTCAAAAACATAAAATATCACCACGTAGTGGCGAGTAGCGTAACTACGAAAATAGTAGCAGTGCCGTATTTGGGAAATTTGGGGATTTTATTTTAAGAAATTGTAATGATAATTAATTTAAGTATTTTTTGTGTGTATTGTCAATTGTAAGTTTGAGAGAAAATTGAAAATTAAATGTGTAAACTTGCAGATGAGAATAGACTTATGATAATTGGTAAAATACAGGAGAGTAAAAACGTGCTGATTGTAAATACAAAACAAAGTTTCAAAATTTGGCTTGAAATAAGTTGTCGATTATTTTTCTTTATTAAATTTGATTTGATTCCATTAATATTACTTTTATTATGAGCTGGCCGAGGTAAAATGTGTCCTTTATCAAAAATAAGAAAAATTTATAACATAAGAAATAAAAGTAGTGCGGTATTTAGGCCGCATAAAAATAAAAGTTTTTTTTTATTTTGCATACTACGGTTGAGTTGAAAGTTAGAGGACAATATACTAAAATTGGAACGATACAGAGAAGATTAGCATGGTCCCTGCGCAAGGATGACACGCAAAATCGTGAAGCGTTCAACATTTTTTTTATACAAAATAACATAAATTTGCACTTGTACTTCCAAAACACCTAAAGTCTCTCACAGCTTACAGTTAAGTCTAACTGGATGAAATGCCTTAAGCTAGAGTTCGTTCCGATGACGGTTGCCTCAAAAAGTTTCTTCTTGCCACTAGCAAATGTGAAAAATTAGCAAAGAATGGTCGTACTCGCTTCGGCGGTACATATAAGGTGGTACAAGGTTGTTATAATAACAACCTATCGATCGCCCTCGGGCAATTTCAATAATTTTTTACAACTTCTCGAAGATAGTATAAAGGAGGTAAATAAACTATATAATCCATCAACCAAGTTAGTGGTAACGGGTGACTTTAATGTTAACTTCAATGAAAACTCAAGCGAACAATTAAACATAATAGCTCTCATGAAATCATTCAATCTCGAAAAGAATATAAACAAGCCAACGCGTAGTGCATCTTTAAAATGCATTGACAATATTTTCACTAATTTCGGTTGCTTGCCAGATTTTATCGATGCAAATATATCTGATCATGAAGCAATCTGCATAGAATGGAAAAATGATAAACCTAAAAAGAAAGATACATTAGAAAGAAGAAAGTTTTCCATCAAGCGAATAGATAAATTTAAACAATCTATACAAAATATGGACTGGACACCAATTTATAATGAAAGCGATGCAAACATGAAATTCCAAAGGTTTAATGAAATTGTACAAGAACAAGCTGAATCTGCATTTCCAATAAGAACTTTTAAAACCAAGAACAAAAAAATCAAACTCACAACTGAACTCCTGAAGCTGAATAAGCAAGTCAAAACCTTGCACTCACAATATAAAAGTGGTCATGCAGAGGTCAAAACATACTACAACAGTATGAGAAAATTATTTATTGAAAAACTAAATGAACACAGAAAACAAGTAAAGGCACAACAAATCCACGAATCTGATAACAAAGCGAAAACAACATGGACGATCATCAATAAAGAACTGGGCAGGAAAAATGTCGTACCCAACAATAATACTCTCACAGCAAACAACTTCGGAACATATTTCGCTAGCATAGCTCAAAACTCAATCGCTCAAAATCCGCAGACAACAGAAAACCACATAAAATACCTAAACTCTGCCATACCAAGTACTGTAAATTCAATGTTTTTGCAACCCACAACAGAAATCGAAATAAGCAATATAATCAAGAAACTTAAAAACACAGCTACGTTTGATATCTACAACATAAACACAAAAATTATAAAATTAATTACAAATGAAATATCGATAATACTCTGTCATATTATTAATGAATGTATGAGCAAAGGCATCTTTCCGGACACCCTGAAAGTATCAAAAGTAATTCCGATACATAAGAAAGGAGACGAAAGTGAGACAAACAACTATCGGCCCATATCTATATTACCAATCTTTTCCAAGGTATTTGAAAAAATTCTTTATAGTCGCTTAGTCAATTTTTTACAAAAAAATGCATCTTTTACGAAGGAGCAATTTGGTTATCAAAAAGGGAAAAACACCATCGATGCAGTACTACGGCTGACATCAATCGTCTACAAAATGCTGGAAGGTGGACTAAAGTGCCAAGCTATCTTCTATGATTTGGCAAAGGCTTTTGATATGATGAATCACAATATATTCTTGGACAAAGTTCAACACTATGGATTCAGAGGGAAGGCATTTGAAATAATCAAGTCATACCTCCGAAATCGTAAACAGGTAGTATTTTGGAATGGACAGCTAGGACAAAAGTGGGAAGTCAACTGTGGTGTACCGCAAGGAAGCATCTTGGGCCCCTTCTTCTTTGTTCTGTACATTAACGATCTGTCACATAATGTAAAATGTGACACCACCTTATATGTAGACGATACGGCCCTAGTCATGGAAGAGAATGACCAAGCAAATGATCGACAAAAGGAAGTCACGGATTGGTTTGAGACTAACAAACTCATGCTAAATGTGGACAAGACTCAAAAGGTTAAATTCACTGCATCTAGGAGAATTGACCAAAAGGATAAGACTGCAGTAAAATACTTGGGAATTATAATGGACACTTTGTTAACTTGGCATGATCATGTGGCTATATTAATAAACTCCTTAAGCAAAAATATTTATGCTATAAGGAGAATTAGAGAAGCAGTTGGAAAAGATGCTGCTAAAGCGGTCTACTATTCAATGTTTCATGCTAGAATGGTGTACGGACTCTTGGTCTGGGGTAATGCAACACAATTAAAGAAAGTGTTCCTACTACAAAAAAGAGCTATACGTGCACTAGAGGGAGTATCGTCAACAACACACTGTAGGCCAATCTTCCGGAGTTTGCGCATTCCAACGATCTCATCTGCCTATGTTTATGCTAGTGCAGTAAGAGTGAGGACCGATCGTACAATTTTGGAAAATACTGCAACACACCATCATCAAACCAGAAAAAGAAACGAGATACGAATTGAGAGAAGCCGACTGAAGTGCTCTGATGGCATAAATCTTCAAGTCAGAATTTTCAACTCGTTGCCTGAACAAATCAGAAATTTTCCCCTTGCAAGGTTCAAAAGGGTAATAAAAGAACAACTGACCGAATGCGCGCTATACGATGTGGAAGAATTCTTCCAGGCCGAGTTGAGATGAAAACCAGCAACTGCTGATCTCCACCAGTTAGGATTACTGAAAATTTTTGTTGTTGTTGTATTAAACTAATACTATTTTTTGTAGCCTAATAAAGATTATTATTATTATTATTATTATTATTATTATACTAAAATTGGAACGATACAGAGAAGATTAGCATGGTCCCTGCGCAAGGATGACACGCAAAATCGTGAAGCGTTCAACATTTTTTTTATACAAAATAACATAAATTTGCACTTGTACTTCCAAAACACCTAGAGTCTCTCACAGCTTAAAGTTAAGTCTAACTGGATGAAATGCCTTAAGCTAGAGTTCGTTCCGATGACGGTTGCCTCAAAAAATTTCTTCTTGCCACTAGCAAATGTGAAAAATAAGCAAAGAATGATCGTACTCGCTTCGGCGGTACATATACTAAAATTGGAACGATACAGAGAAGATTAGCATGGTCCCTGCGCAAGGATGACACGCAAAATCGTGAAGCGTTCAACATTTTTTTTATACAAAATAATATAAATTTGCACTTGTACTTCCAAAACACCTAAAGTCTCTCACAGCTTAAAGTTAAGTCTAACTGGATGAAATGCCATAAGCTAGAGTTCGTTCCGATGACGGTTGCCTCAAAAAATTTCTTCTTGCCACTAGCAAATGTGAAAAATAAGCAAAGAATGATCGTACTCGCTTCGGCGGTACATATACTAAAATTGGAACGATACAGAGAAGATTAGCATGGTCCCTGCGCAAGGATGACACGCAAAATCGTGAAGCGTTCAACATTTTTTTTATACAAAATAATATAAATTTGCACTTGTACTTCCAAAACACCTAAAGTCTCTCACAGCTTAAAGTTAAGTCTAACTGGATGAAATGCCATAAGCTAGAGTTCGTTCCGATGACTGTTGCGTCAAAAAGTTTCTTCTTGCCACTAGCAAATTTGAAAAATAAGCAATGAACGATCGTACTCGCTTCGGCGGTACATATACTAAAATTGGAACGATACAGAGAAGATTAGCATGGTCCCTGCGCAAGGATGACACGCAAAATCGTGAAGCGTTCAATTTTTTTTTTATACAAAATAATATAAATTTGCACTTGTACTTCCAAAACACCTAAAGTCTCTCACAGCTTAAAGTTAAGTCTCACTGGATGAAATGCCTTAAGCTAGAGTTCGTTCCGATGACGGTTGCCTCAAAAAGTTTCTTCTTGCCACTAGCAAATGTGAAAAATAAGCAATGAACGATCGTACTCGCTTCGGCGGTACATATACTAAAATTGGAACGATACAGAGAAGATTAGCATGGTCCCTGCGCAAGGATGACACGCAAAATCGTGAAGCGTTCAACATTTTTTTTATACAAAATAACATAAATTTGCACTTGTACTTCCAAAACACCTAAAGTCTCTCACAGCTTAAAGTGAAGTCTAACTGGATGAAATGCCTTAAGCTAGAGTTCGTTCCAATGACGGTTGCCTCAAAAAATTTCTTCTTGCCACTAGCAAATGTACAAATAAGCAAAGAATGATCGTATATGACGCGAAACATCGAACGATATTCAGACATTAAAAGAGTAAAACATCGACTTATCAGATCAAGTAAACAATCGTGATTTCTCTACCCCTTGGCATAAGAAAGGAACAGAAGAAAGCAAAATGACAAATTGGTCAGGAACCCCCTTCATAAAGATGACGGACGATAAGCGAGCTAAAACCAACGCCAAGATAGAAGCTGCACTTATTATTGAACGGAATCAAGCCGAGAAGATGAAGCAAGATCTAGAAGCGTACGCTAATGACAGTCCTACTAAGCAACTGTACGCAACAAACACATCAATAAATGCCAAAAGGATAATGAAGGAGAAAGCGGCAAGAGAAAAAGAAGAGCGAAAAATGGAAAAGAAAGGAAGGTCGAATAAAATTAGGACTGATCCAATTACTGGCCTCTTTAATGGACAACAGATGGTTCCAGGTTAAAGTCGAGAACCAGAGATCCGATCCAACACCAATGTTAGCAGGGGTTCCACAAGGCTGCCCATTATCCCCCTCCCTCTTCAGTGTATACATGCACGACTTCCCTGTCACTGACAATGCGCTAAAAGCGTTCTACGCGGACGATGTTGGAATATTCACAATGTCCAGCCGCAAAAGAGTCATGAAAATGATGAGAGATGCCCTAAAAATAATCGAACCATGGTACCACCTTTGGAGGTTAAAAGTTAACCCCTCCAAAAGTGTTGCCATGCTTTTCAGCCAAGCGACAAGGCAACCGGTTCATCATAAACTCATGATATTCGGGGAACAAATTCCCTGGAAAAGCTCAGTAAAATATCTGGGGGTCACTTTAGACTCAATGCTCTGCTGGAGCAAGCACGTATCGTACTGCAAAACGCAAGCAAAGGGTGTAAAAGGAGCCCTATATCCACTTCTGGGCAGGAAAAGCAAGTTAACCGCTAGCAATAAACTTAGAATATATCAAAGTGTAATCCAACCCATTCTGACGTACGCTTCACCCGCATGGGCTTTCGCAAGCAAGACAAATATGAATCATCTATATGCTACGCATAATTTAAATCTTCGGCAATCAATCCAGGCCCCATGGTTCGTGACGAATCGCCAGGTTCGAGCAGCCACGGGAGCCAAATCCTTGGAGGATATTATTCAAGACCTGACCAAGGGACTGTACAAAGACAGCTCCCAATCTGTAAACCCACTAATTAATCAATTAGGGAATTATGACCCCCGAGACACCCCACATACCCCGCGACCCAAGGTCATCCTCTTGGGTGGCCGATTGGCTCAAGACCCAAATCATCCCCCTCCCCCGTTGGAGCCCACTGTTGTGGACGACCAAAACGGTATTTCCCCCTATCCAGATAATACAACCGCCTTACCACGATCGGCTTCCGATTTTCCAACGGACAACGAAGATGAAGATGACGACGATGAAGTCCACCAAATCTGGAGAATATAGAACGCGCGCAGTTCAACCCCACGGATGTCAGTCCGATTCGAAGAACATAAAGAATTTGTTTTGTTACTTGTTAAGTTTATTGTTATATTTGATTCGTTATATTTGTTTTGTGGCTATGTATAATTATGTGTAAATGTTTTAACATTTAAATAAATTTACGTAGCTAGCGTCGGACGGTGAAACGGACGGATGCGTGGTAAGGTAGTATAGAAAGCGAAGCTGAGCTGAGCTGCACCAACGGTGCTTCACACCGCTGGAACAAGGCAGTTCCTAAATTATGACAAAGGCTCGATGCCGCCAAACAATTAAATTCCCAACTGCTATGTTACACATAGATGAAGGAGAAAAGCGGGCTCAGCCCGCATCTGCTCCGTAAAAGCTATTCCGATACTACTACTACTAGATGACAATTTCGTTACACCAGTGGTCCCGGCTATCAAGAGCAGCAAACGAAAATTGGAGTTCGACTACCCCATCAGGAAGTCCTCAAGATACGAAGAATATGACGCATCGAGTAGTAGAAGCCGTTCAACGTCCAAAGGAAAGGAGAAGGATAGTGAGGTAAGTACCGAAACTCCTTTAATTTCTTGTGATGATATAACACCTTTAACACCCAAAATTCCCGATAATGCTGGAGCTTCGACTCACGGAAATCAGCATATTTTCCCCGAGGTTAATATCGTTAACCAAACTATCCCCATTCCACTTCTCCCGCCACTTTCAATCCCTCCAGAGATGGAGATAGATTTTCGCTCCCCCATAACCGACCCATCCATTAATCCCCCTAATTCCCAAGGGGATCGAGTTACCAATCAAATCAAGGATCCCCCCCTAGTACTCGGGGAAACAGCAAAATGGACGGAAATCTCCAAATACTTCAAAGAAAATGGGATTAAATACACTAAAGTAAAGTTGCTAGCGAAAGGACTGAGCATTACGCCAGCCACAGAAGATGACTATAGGGCAATATTCCGCCACTTCGAGGAAAGATTGTACCCAGAACAAGGAGGTTGGTACTTCCACCAACTCAGGAGCGATAAGCCCCTGAAGGTAGTAATCAGGGGTTTACCATCAGATTTAGACATAACATCAATAGAGGAAGACCTTAGGAACAAAGGCTACGAACCCACCTCCATAGCTCGCATGAAAAGAGCATGGGATAGGAGGCCCCTCCCGTTAATTATTATGCTCACAATGCACAAAACGGAGCAATCCAAAAACATATTCAACGAAGATAAAATTTTAGATATCGAAATTAAGGTGGAGACCCCACACCTTAAAACGAAGGTAGGACAATGCCATCGATGCCAAGGGTTTGGGCATGCACAAAGTTGCTGCAGGGCAGCGCCACGATGCGTCAAATGCACCGGAAATCATCTCACAGGAGACTGCCCAAAAGATGCAGACACAGACCCCCCAATGCACAAACTGCTGGGGAAGACACCCGGCTAACTGACAAGGATGTCGCGCTTATCCAAGGATGTGGAGAGAACAACAGCACTACCAGCCGTACCAACCTAGACACTCTAATAGAGCCCCGAGATACGATGAAGGATGCACCTTCTCACAGAGACCTCAAAGACCGCAATACGAACAAACGAGCTGGAGACAAAGAAACAACCGGGATATTCCTTCCCTCATGGATACGAAAATTGATCCCCCAACTGGGTTTCTCACTCAAAATGCGGAAACACAACCCGAAAAAGAAAAGGAAAGCGAAAATATCAACGCAAATCCCCTCTCCAAATCTCAGGACAACTCGAAGTCTTTTCACAAAGAACTAGGTCTAGCAGTAATGCAGCTAGTCATCGCCGGAATCTCATCGGAGGAGATTCAAGTGGTGATTAAAGAAATACAAGCCAAATACAACTGCCAGTGAGTTACACCAAAACAGATAACTCACAACTACCCCTCCCGTTTTTCCCTTTTACTTTCTAGTCCCTCCTTCCCCAAAAAACCTATCAAAACTCTTCAAGTAAGTACGTCTTCCATAAAATGCCCATAAAGAAAATAATCCCGCAAGACTTAAAGATGGTTTACTGGAACGCGAACGGTCTCAAATCCGAAAAAAGAACATTGCTTCGAGATCTAGCCACACAATACAACTTGGATGTAATGATAATTGGAGAAACTCACCTTAAAAAGGGAATCAAAGCTAATATAGCAAACTACACCATATACTTACAGGAACGACCGAGCCCAAGGCAGAGAAGGTGGAGTCGCATTATACGTCAAAAATTCGTTACAACATCACTACATCCCGCCTACACAACAAACCACCCTGGAGTACACGTCAATCGGAATCCCCATTAATGATCAGGGGCTACACCAAATCACAGCGGTGTACAATAAACCTGGGAACAACTGCATCGGAGACCTCACCCAGCTTCTCCGAAGCAGTGGTGAGACTCCGCATATAATAGCAGGCGATCTAAATGCCAAACATCCGGATTGGCATTCAATAAACTCGAACACTCTGGGAAAGATACTCAAGGAACTGGCGGACAACTACCCATTCTCAGTTGATGCCCCTTCCGAACCGACCCATCACTGTTCCAACGAACACTACACAGATGACGTTCTGGATATAACGATCCTCAAGAACGTAACCATACAACACCAACTCGGAATCGGAGAAGATATGCACTCAGACCACTACCCGGTTTTTCTAACCCTGGGAAATCCAGACCGAACCCCTTCACCTGACACAATAGAAATCAAAACCACGTCGTGGGAATCATACAGAGAGCATCTAAGGCTCAACATGGGAAAGATCCCCATTATTAACAACAGTAAGGAGTTAGAAGACTATATACTGAAATTCGAGACGTCAATCAATGATTCCATAAGCCATGCTACAAAACAAAGAAAAAGAACAATGGTAGATCAACGTCTTCCGGAAAGGCTCCTTGATCTCATAAGAGAGAAAAGAAGAGCACACAAAATAGCAAAACGCACGTGGCATCCCGACGATAGAAAATATGAATCCAGAATGAAGAATCTCGTCAAGGAGGAACTAAACCGTTACTCGAACGAAAGATGGAACGACAAAGTCGAATCACTCTCGTTCGAGGATAATTCCGCCTGAAAAATGGTGAGAGCTCTAAAAGGAACCAAGACGTCGATATCCCCCTTGAAAACCGCAAATTCCTTTGCTTATAGCCCCAAGGAGAAGGCAGCCACATTCGCGGAAGCGCTAGAAGCACAATTTAGACCAAACCCAATAGCTGAAAACGACAATTTACTATATGATCATGTTAAAATGGTCAACAAAGTACTGGACGAACAACTATCTCAAAGAGATCCCTCCCCAATCCCGCCGACTTCAGTTGAAGAAATAAAAGAAATCATCAGACAAACCAAAAGAAGGAAAGCCCCGGGCCATGACGGCATTACGAATCAAGCGCTAAAGTACCTTCCCAGTAAGGCAATAACGGCGCTTACGCACACCATAAACGCGATCCTAAGGCTGAAACACTTCCCAGATCGCTGGAAGCTGGCAGATGTGATTCTCATCCCCAAGCCAGGGAAAGACCACGCAAACCCGAACAATTACAGACCGATATCACTGATCCCCTCACTAGCAAAGGTAGCGGAAAGAGTGATCCTCAACCGATTAAAAGACGAAATAGAGAAGAACGAACTAATGCCAAACGAACAGTTTGGCTTCAGAGAGGGCCACTCAACCACCCATCAAATTCTCAGGGTGGTAGAGGAAATTACAGGCGCGTTCGCCAAAGGGCGGAAAGCCTTGGGTGTCTTTCTGGACGTAGAAAAGGCATTCGATAAATTCTGGAAGCCCGGACTCCTTTTCAAGCTGATAAAAGGTCGAATAAAATTAGGACTGATCCAATTACTGGCCTCTTTCATGGACAACAGATGGTTCCAGGTTAAAGTCGAGAACCAGAGATCCGATCCAACACCAATGTTAGCAGGGGTTCCACAAGGCTCCCCATTAACCCCCTCGCTCTTCAGTGTATACATGCACGACTTCCCTGTCACTGACAATGCGCTAAAAGCGTTCTACGCGGACGATGTTGGAATAATCACAATGTCCAGCCGCAAAGGAGTCATGAAAATGATGAGAGATGCCCTAAAAATAATCGAACCATGGTACCACCTTTGGAGGTTAAAAGTTAACCCCTCCAAAAGTGTTGCCATGCTTTTCAGCCAAGCGACAAGGCAACCGCTTCATCAAAAACTAATGATATTCGGGGAACAAATTCCTTGGAAAAACTCTGTAAAATATCTGGCGGTCACTTTAGACCCAATGCTCTGCAGTGTAAAAAAAATCCATGTAAAATTACTATGATAATAGTAGGCTAATTTGACTCCTACTATTATCATAGTAATTTTACATATTAATTTAAGGTATATAAAATTCCTTATGCATTATGTAAAGTTACTTATACATGTGTAAAATTGATAGTGCATTGTGTAAAGTTACATAACACATCATCCGTCAACAAAATATGTTACCATTATTAAATGTAAATTTCCGCCACCGATATGTAAAATTACCAATCAAAGGAGGAAGTTTACAAACTTATTTAGTAATATTATATATATATGTATATATAATCAGCACTACAGGCCTAGAAGGCCCATGGCTTAGTGGCTATACTAGCCCACATCTTCCCACTCTCAACCAGATATCTCTGTCTAATCTGTTCCAGAAACTTTACATGTATGACGCAGCCGCATTCACGGTAATGACGTCGATACAACAGATCCTGTACAGATAACACCAACAGTGTTTGGATGTCCACTGGAAGGCCGAGCTAAGAAATTCTGTACGGTCCGCGATTTGAACCCAGAATTTCCGCTCCGTAACTCAACCACCGGTCACATCACTCCACCGCTGGTGCTATTTAGTAATATTACCAAAGTTAAATGTAAATTTTCGCACAGCATTATGTAATATTACTTATCAATGGAGAAACTTTCCAAAAGTTTTCAATAATATTACAATCATTAAATGTAAATTTTCGAATTGCATGTGTAAAGTCACTAATCAAAACAGTAATTTTCCATGCGGGTTCTGTAATTTTACAATCCATTTATGTATTAAATATTTTACACTTTAAATGTAAGATTACACAATTGTAATGTAATTATTCTCTGAAATTGTGATTACACACGTTCTCTGTATTTTTACAGTTCATATATGAGTGATATTACATAAGCATGAAGTAAATTATCATAATACGTGTAAGATTACACAATTGAAATTTAATTATTGCGTAAAATTGTGATTACATGCGTTCTTTGTATTTTTACGGTTCGTATGAGTTATTTTACATGAGCATAAAGTAAATTATAATAATACGTGTAAGATTACATAATTTTCTATTTTTTTTACAGTTTATATGAGTTATAATTACATAAGAATCAAGTAAATTTTACATTATATAAATACGTGTAAAATTACACAAATTGAAATTAATTATAATTTTTTATTCAATTTTAATTTTATACAATCAATTTTTATAACAAAATTAAATATTACATTATTCTTCTTATGCCCAAGACTATAAAGGTGGGAATAAAATTAGTCTTGGGGATAAATTTATCTAGGAGATAAATTTATATTCGTGCAACTTCGGATTTACATTTATTTTTGACACATGAGGTGAATTAAATGCCATATTTTTAATTTTAAACACATTTTCGTATTTGTTATTAATTTATAATATCAATTTTTGCTGTAAGATAACGTACATTTTACTATTATCAATATTTATAGTAATCATATTATTATTAGTTAATACTTTATATGACAAATTAAAATATATTTATTAATGACTCCGTTGGCCTTGTGCTTAGCAAGTCGGCTTTCATTTTGTCATTGCGAGTTCGATCCTCACCAGAATCATATTTTTTTATTTAAAGTTTTATTTAAGTATTATATTATTATAATAAGGGCCGACCTAAATGTATCTACTAGACTAATAATTAGTTTTTTAATTTATGAATCTCCTAGTTAAATTTGTAGTTTGTGAATGGTGCTTTACCTACGTAGGTCATATTTGACTTGCTTGCGAAAGCCCATGCGGGTGAAGCGTACGTCAGAATGGGTTGAATTACATTTTGATAGATCCTAAGTTTGTTGCTAGCGGTTAATTTGCTTTTACTGCCCAGAAGTGGATATAGGGCTCCTTTTACGCCCTTTGCTTGAGTTTTGCAGTACGATACGTGCTTGCTCCAGCAGAGCATTGGGTCTAAAGTGACCCCCAGATATTTTGCTGTGTTTTTCCAGGGAATTTGTTCCACGAATATCATGAGTTTTTGATGTACCGGTTGCCTTGTCGCTCGGATGAATAGCATGGCAACACTTTTGGAGGTGGTTAACTTTAACCCAGTTTCTTCTCTTCCCTGCCACTGACAATGCGCTAAAAGCGTTCTACGCGGACGACGTGGGATTAATCACAATATCCGTAAGCCGCAAAAGAGTCATGAAAATGATGAGAGATGCCCTAAAAATAATCGAACCATGGTACCACCTTTGGAGGTTAAAAGTTAACCCCTCCAAAAGTGTTGCCATGCTTTTCAGCCAAGCGACAAGGCAACCGCCTTCAACTTCCAGAAAATCAAGTCCGACCCTACCCAGGGATCTAATTAAGTTGTAAATATTGTAACTGTAATTGTGTACTCCCCGGCATAAAGTTTGTAAATGCCAGGGGAGCTTTTAAAAAGACTAATAAATGGGACGGTCGAGTGGGCGAGTTCGTGACGGTACAGGAATCAAAAGCATTAATGCAAAAAAAAAATAATCAGAGCTGCACCTTTAATGCTTCACATCGGAGGATCAAATCCCAACTCCATAATCATGATAAGGCTCAATGCCACATAGATGAAGGAGAAAATTGGTCTAGTCCCATAACTGCTCCATTAAAGTCATAATATGATACCTGATCTTCTCGGCTTGATTCCGTTCATTAATTAGTGCAGCTTCTATCTTGGCTTTGGTTTTAGCCCGTCTTTCGTCCGTCATCTTTGTGAAGGGGTTCCTGACCAATTTGTCATTTTGCTTTCTTCTGTTTCTTTCTTGTGCCAAAGGGTTGGGAAATCACGATTGTTTTCTTGATGTGATAAGTCGATGTTTACTCTTTTAATGTCTGAATATCGTTCGAGGTTTCGCGTCGTCTTGGAGGAGGAGAAAATTGGACTAGTCCCCCCCATAACTGCTCCATTAAAGCTATAATAATATGATACCTGGCATTAGAATCAATAATGTACTATATTTTAAATGTATTATTAGTGATTACTATCAGTTTTTCTTTATGTTTACTATCAGATTTTCTATAAGTTCTTATACTCATATTTATTATAACAATATTATATACAAATAGTAGATTATTTTACTGATTTTTGCTATGTTACTAGGACAATACATACAAAATACTATTTATTTTGTCATATTTAATTATTTTGATATTGATTTTCACATAATTAACTACGAAAGTATTCAGTCTGTTTTTAGTTGGTTACAAGGTAACTGTGGTAAATCGAAAATAAAGTTTTCTTTTAGATTTCAAATTTTGAAGTAATAATGGCTTATCAGGTGTCGCCGGAATGTGCGCATTGTGCCTGTGGTCTAATGTTTTTATGCCTGAACTGGATTGGAGCATCAAAAACAATTTTCGCTTGTAATCATACAAATAATGTAATACAGCGAATAAGAGAGCCTGTGCTTTTCAAATGGAAGGCACTCCCTACAATTTTATTTCTTATTCTAATTTCAACATGTCACTACTATGCAATATCAACTACCATTGCGGACATCAAAAACAAAGTTGCACTCTACGATTACTTATTCAAAGCTTCTGATTTAATCTTGTACGAAATTGTAATCCTGGCAACCCTTCAGCTTATGTTTAATGTTTCTTCTATTGAAAGCGTACTACTATACGCAGACTCTGCATTTAAATATTTTCACACCTACACGTCACACCATATATTATCGACTGAGGATGGTACTTGGATACGCAAATATACTGTCTTGTTTCATGTATTGCGGGTAATTATTTTTTGTTCAATTGCATCAATATTATACATTTATGAATTAGAACCTGCTTGGAGTACATTGGAAAGGTTTGGTATAATATGTTCCATTGATGCACTCCTTGCGACGGACGTTTTCTTTTGGACTGACATTAGCTGAGTCATATTCTTACTTTCATCAGAAATACAATAACTTCTTAAAACTGGATTTGCAATATGTAATTTACGATAAAACAAATTTGAATTTAACAACAGAAGATAATTGCATTGTTTCCTTGCCACAAGAATACTTAGTAGATATACTAAGGGTCTACGCTGAAACGTATATGGCATTCGTAAAGATGCTAAGGAATATTATTGAAGTCTGCATCAGTCCTTTAATGTTAATAATAATCTTATTGGCTGTAACCGTGGATATAAAACTTTCAGGAATTATGGCGATGGATATTCACTTATTTGCAGGCGTAAGTCAACATTATTAATTTTACCATAAAAAACTAAATATAAAAGTTTTGTTTTAGATGTTGTCTACAATGCTACCCTACGTCTTAGTAGCAGTACAGTTTGAATTTGTGGCACCTTCGGTTCTCTTTTTCAAAAAGGAACACTGAATTTAATCAATTTGAGATTATGTAACCTATGTAACCAAGATGTAAACAATATGAATAAAGTCAGTCATGCTGAAAACTGATAACAGGCGCGTCGCTTCATTTTAACATGTTATGTGCTCAGTTACCGCGTGGTGTATTTGTAAAAAAGTTAAACCAGAAAGTTATTTCTTTACAAATTTTCCCAGAGGTTAACATCATTAACCAAGCATGGTTCCAAATTCGAAGGTTCATTTCAATTCTTAGCGTCACATATTTTTAACAAATATGCTGACATATACTCGGCGCTCGGAATGTTGAGTCGTTCAAAGCGAGGTTGATGGTCAAACTATATTGAGGGTTTAGGTGAAAAACAGCCTTGCTGACCCTTCACCCTTTTAGGTAATATTATGTACTAAAATGTATTGCAGCGTTTAATTCGAGAATGAGATCCTTGATACAAAACTAAAGTCAACAATCTGTCGAAATGCTGGCACGACAGGGAAAAGTTGTTTTTTGTTGTCTCGAAAGCCAAATCTTGTTACAATTTCCACATACACAGATACAAATAATTTATGCTTGTTGATTTGCTTTGATTTTTGATGAAGTGTTGTGTTTGAGTTCTATCTAAAAATTATTTTTTTATTTTATTAGTGATAGTGATTTTCAAAATTTACCACTAAAAGTTAGGAACTTACGTTTTGGAAATAGAGTGCCGTTTTGTAAAGGTACGAAAAAGTGGAAGGAGAAAATAGGGTCTTTTCCGGCGACCATTAGCGAGACCAGGTGTGTGTTCTTGGAGGCACCTTCAAAAGCTGAAATTTCGTTAGTTATTCTTGGAACCAGATGTCCGAGATATGATATTTGTGTAAAACACAAAGTTTGCAATCACTGGAAGTGAAAACGTAAGTCTTTTACGTTAATTTTGGAATTTTTTACTTGAACATGTGGTCGTTCGCCTCTTGACAAATTTCACATAATATGCGATCCAGTTTATGAATTGATGATAGTACGAATTATTGATTGCGTGAAAGTGTTATTTATTCGATTTATTTCTTCGAATAAACCCTATAAATGGAAAATTATTTAAATTTGGATGTTACTAGATTTGAGATAAACGATAACCAGGATTTATCTTACAAGTTTTATTTACTGGAGAACACTGGAGGTTTTATTAATTGCTGGATGAACTTGATTTGGATGTATTGGAAATCAACACATGTACCTAACAAAGCATTTCAGTAGAAATTCCAGTGGCGGCGTATGTTTCCTCGATGCTAAGAAGTTTCTACTTTCGTCACAATTGTGGCAATTTTGTTTCACGGAATCACAAGTGTTAGTGAAATTATAAACTTTTATTATAACAAAATTGATTTATTTTGTAAACCTTTTATTTTTCTAACACATTTACATTTATCCAGTCGTAAATTCGTTCAGAGAATTTTTATGAACAGTAAATGTAACAGAATTTGCGACTGTGATACACTTTTACATCTTACGGCAGAGCAGGCATCTATGAGCCTGACCAAGAAATATAAATTAATTTATTTGTATTCAAGAATTTTATTATGGCGCCCGGCAAACCTTTTGTTACCCTTTCTAGGAACCTGCTAACTGGGAAAAGTGGTCTGCAAGTAATTTTTTTAAGTGCTTCCGGCCTATAGCTAGTCGTGGACTTAATTCTGTCACTCGTTCCGGTGAATGCCGACTACCCCAAGCGTCCAATTGAGGAACTTGGGAAGTCAAGATCATTTGGGACACGACAGTATTTTATGTAGGTATTTTAATATTGCCTAATAAAAATTATTATTATTATTATTAAATACAACTGCCAGTGAGTTACACCCAAACAGATAACTCACAACTCCCCCCCTCTTTTTTTTCCCTTTTACTTTCTAGTCCCTCCCTCCCCAACTAACGTATAAAAACTCCTCACGTAAGTACGTCTTCCACAAAATTCCCATAAAGAAAATAATAAGACTTAAAGATGGTTCACTGGAACGCGAACGGTCTCACCTCCGAAAAAAGAACATTGACGATGAAGTCCACCAAAGCTAGAGAATATAGAACGCACAGTTCAACCCCACGGATGAAGCTC
This sequence comes from Rhagonycha lutea, assembly GCA_958510855.1. Lineage (NCBI taxonomy): Eukaryota > Metazoa > Arthropoda > Insecta > Coleoptera > Cantharidae > Rhagonycha > Rhagonycha lutea. The sequence continues at coordinate 38,071,405 of OY294038.1, forward strand.
AACTTCCAGAAAATCAAGTCCGACCCAACCCAGAGAAAGCCCGACAGGAAGAAAGAAAGATCAAGGACAGAAATCTCAAAATTAAAATCTATATTTACCGGTACAAAGAGACGAGAATTCACAATCTGTACCCACCAATATAAATGATAAAATTTTCTCGATCTGTACCCGCTGGTATAAAGAATTTCGTGGACCGACTTCTTAGCTTTTATCATTCAAGATTAATTGGACCCCCTTCTGCAATAAGGCACCAACTGACATTTTACCTTAAAGTGAGTTAGGCCCATATTATAAATTTTGATAATTTCGTAAACTACCAAGTATAATTATCAAAAGAGAATCATGTAGATTTTTATGTGTGAATTATCAATGGAGAAACATAATTTGATTTGAAAAATATTTAAACATGGGAAAAACTACAAAAATGTAATTTTGAGACCAATTTACAATATTTATTTGAAAACAGTTTTTGACGTTTTACTCGCAACTTGATCTATGTCACTTGGTGCCTTATTGCAAAAGGCGGTCCAATTGTAAATATGGGTAGTGTACTCCCCGTCATAAAGTTTGGAAATGCCAGGGGAGCTTTTAAAAGATTAATAAATCCGACGGTCGAGTGAGCGAGTGCGTGAAGTAACAGGAATCATAAGCATTAATGCAAATAAATAATCAGAGCTGAGAGACGGTCGGAGCATAGTGGTCACGCGAGTTGACCACTCAACCACACCAACATACCATCCGAAAATACATGGCTTAATTGCCTGGAAGAAATTAATTGTTGTAAATCTCCTACGAGAGATAATTAAGTTGTAAACCTGGGGATATGTATACACGAGGGGCCCCAAACCCGTAAAATAATGTAAATGTGAGACCAAACGGCGCTCTGCGTCGAATGGTCGATCAATGTATCTTATGTAAATTAATAAAAATTTTATAAACTAAAAAAACTGAGTTGACTTATGAACGCTAATACCCCGTTCGAATTCGGGTGAAGTAAGAACTTTATTCTGGCCGTCTCTCTGGTCCTCCAGGTTGGGGGTCGGGGCGATGGGCCAGCTCCTCATCACCTGTAAAGAAAACTAGAAAACTTTGAACCATGACCAAGCCTCGCACGAGACTTGGGAAATGGGAACGGATAAACAGTTACTAGCTGTAGCTTGATGTGTTGTGAGGTATTTATTTACCTTGCAATGCAAAAAGCAGTCCGAGATATAGATATAGAATAATCAGAGCTGCACCTCCGATGTGAAGCATCGGATCAAATCCCAGCTCCATAATCATGATAAGGCTCAATGCCTAATCAAATTCTTCTAAATTATCAAAGCCAGTCATCACACAGACGAAGGAGGAAATTGGGCTAGTCCCATAACTGCTCCATTAAAGCTATAATATGATACCTGATTTACATTGAAAACATTTAATTTTCTTCTTGTCATTTGTTTCGACATATTCACTACTACCAACAGAAACTTTCTGGTTGTTGCGCCATCTTGCTTTACCGGCAAACGCGTTACCTGTTTTTGCTTCCACATCCACATGTCCATAGATGTCCATCAACTTTGTTTTTATCGAATCTGCTGTAATTTAAATACCTGAATGTTCGATTGCCATGATCATCGGTGCATATTTTTCTGATAAATTCGCCAATAATAATGAGCCAATCTATTCGTGATTTATGTCGAATCCTGTTCCACGTATTCGATGCACGGTTTCTACAATTCTGTTGACATAGGACGCCATTGAATCACAATCCTCTAAACGTGTTGATATTAAAACTCGTAGTAAACTTATTCTTCTTGAGAAACCCGAATCATCGTACAACGTTTTCAACTTTTCCCATAGTTCTTTCGTTGTTGTAGCTTGCCTGATATGAGGGTAAAGTGAAGCATCTATTAATTGTTAATAACAATTTTGCTTTAGCTTTAAGATCATTCGAAGCTTTCGGATCCTCTCCTGTTATACATTTATCTAGGCCATCTAGGATTAGAAAAATTTGGGTTGCAAATGTACAATCATCATAATTTCCTCGTCCTTTTAACTTTGCAACAAGCACATTTTTAGCTATTTACTTCCTATAATTTTAAGAAAAAGTTTTAAGGGTAAGTTAAGAGGACAATATATTTTCTATATTTTTTGTTATATTGTTATGTACAATAATTATGTTGTGTAAATGTATTTTAACATTTAAATAAATTCACGTAGCATGCGTCGGATGGTAAGATGGATGGATGTGTGGTAAGGTGGTATAGAAAGGTGAGCTGAGTTGCACCAACGGTGCTTCACACCGTTGGAACAATGCAGCTCCTAAATCATGACAAAGGCTCGATGCCGTCAAAAAAAAATCCCAATAGCTATGTTACACATAGATGAAGGAGAAAAGCGGGCCAAGCCCGCATCTGCTCCGAATAAAGCTATTCCGATACTACTACTAATAAGAATGTCAAACTTACCTGGCGCAGGAGTCAACCGTGATCAACAAGGCGGTTCTCCCGGGGTGAGGCCTTCTCATTGCACTTAGATTGGGCTGACCCCTGCGATTATCCCTAATGTGGATAACTCGGGCGTACTATTTTTGGTAGTCGGGACTGCCAAAAATACTAATAAAGTTTGTATACATTTTATATCACATTTATTTTTTTGCCACACTTTAATTACATTTATGAGAGCTTCTAAAAACAATCTAGCGAAAGTTTTAACAGTAAATGTGATTGTGCTTAGAAGCGATCAAACAGCATTACATTCATAGCCTAAAAATGAGATTATAGTAAAAACAGATTGGTACTCAGCGCATTTACTAATTTGCATTAAATTTATTGAGCCCACCAAATTCTTTCTATTGAGTTTTGAACCCAAACCTAAGTTGAAATCTCACAAATTGCTCTACGACAAAATAGTTGTCGTGGAACTTCAGCTTGTTTGTGTTTAAAACACTACAATAATATACTAATTCATTAATATTATATTATAATGTGTGATTTGAAAAGATAAGAACTATCACAAATTTAAGTGAGGTTGCGAAATAAAACAAAACTGTGTTGCTCTAAAACAAGAGATTTAATCAATTAATAACAAACACACAAATTTACAACAATTTAAAAACCTACCTAAAACAAGAGAAACAACATTAAAGTTAAATTTCACACATTTACAATAATTAGCTCTATTCGCGGTAACACTCCTGGACACGTTTTATCCTACTGCGTCTGCGGTTTTATACTTTTTATCATCGAATTTGAGCTTTAATGACAATTTTATTATAAATCCGCAGACGCAGTAGGATAAAACTTATCCCGGATTGTTACCGCGAATAGAGCTAATTATAATCTTTCATAACATAACCTGTCTCTTCTATAAGTGCGCACCTTTAACTCCCATGCGCGGCACATTCAAAACCAAGAGCAAACTTCACTTACATGTATGTAAGTTTTTTAGAAAGATTTTCAATTTTTACATGTTAAATTTAAAATCAGTCACTATGAATTTATTTCAACTTTGACTATTACGGATAGATTTATTCTATCATGGACTTTCTTGTGAGATAATATTAAAATATTATGATAGCCAATAAATTAGTTTAATACATAATATATTACGGAAAAGGTACATAACTGGATAATGTATACATTTACCATCAGTAAGTGGTAAATGTGTATAGGTTCTATGGGAGTTGGTAAGAGTGCATTGAATAATTTAAAAGACAGCGTTATATTTACTGATGACAGCGTTGTCAACTCTGTCGTTGTCGTTATCAAAGTACTGTAGCAATCCGCTCCGATATTTTAATTTGAAATAAAATTTTTAATACTTAATTACATTATAAAGCAGTTTGACAATAATTTATAACAATTTGAAAACTTTTAATCAAAAATTTTATTTCGGAAGAGAAAAAATTTTAAACTTAAAGAAAATAAACCAATTGAACGAAAAGTGAATCAATCTCAAAGTTGCTAAACTAAATTAAAATATTTTCGTTAAGATCAATATTCTCACCATGCACTTCAAAAATTAGTTCACATGGAAAATATCTGAAACAAACATAAAAATTCAAAATAAATTGCTTTAAAATAAACAAAATATATCGAAAGGACTCAAAAATGGTCAAGTTTCACATGGAAAGAAAAATTTAACATGAAAACAACTTTATTCACTTAAAGAAGCGCTCTACACAAATTCTTGGAATTCTCAAAATGTTAAGAAAATTACAGGTATTCATATCAGATATTTAGAATCACTGGAATCCACCCCAAATCAAAATTTATTAATATCAAAATTAATAAATAGACCTACAGGAAGATTTCACACCACAGTTGTGTTTTGAAAGCTAAATTGGTCTGGTCAGATTGATCTTTGATTTATTTTCTTTCTGGTACATTTACGGGATAATCGGTATTCTTATACTTTTCCCGTAACCCGTAACACTTACACCAATTATTTGAATTTTGGATAAATATAAAGCAAACGCAATTAAGTATTCTTAGTAGGTGCACTATGATTACAAGATTATCAGAATTAACCCTTCATGTGTTTTGGAGCCAATTCTACTGGAATTACGAATACCAAAATTTGCATTGAAAATATACGCGGTGCTCACTAAATCGTAATTATATACTAAATATGAAAATCTCAAATTGATTAATTCAGTATTCCTTTTTGAAAAAGAGAGCCGAAGGTGCCACAAACTCAAACTGTACTGCAACTAAGACGTAGGCTAGTTTTGTAGACATCATCTAAAACAAATAAACTTTTATATTTAGTTTTTTATGGTGAAATTAATAATGTTGACTTACGCCTGCAAATAAGTGAATATCCATCGCCATAATTCCTGAAAGTTTTATATCCTTAGGAAATTTTTCTACGGCATATAACAGGCTTAGAAACTGAAAAACATTAGAAATAGATCTTTAAAAAAATGTTCAAGAATAGATGTGGCATAAAGTATTAGAGACAGGAAATATAAGCACGTTTTACAGAAAAGAAAATTCTTAAAAAATACGCTCTTTTAGGAAGACGTAAAAGTAGAGAAAGTCTGATCCTTTTGTGATAGGGTAGGACTAGAAATATTTGGAAACCATGATAGGAATAACATCATAAATAAAAATGGCGGCGGCCATGAAAAATGTGGAATTTTGAAAGCAAAAGTTACAAAATATGGTATAATAATTGAAAACCCTGCTATGATAATACAATATAATAGTATTTCATTTTTTTTTGTAATCCTCAGTCTCATAATCAGCTAAAAATACAAAAGTTTCGAAAGAATTATTGATGGTAAAAAAAAATTTTTAGAAAAGAAGAAATTATTTACTTCAAAGAAGATAGATCCTACGTACCTGGACTTGTTCAGCAGGACTTAGTATACTCATTGGAAATTTTTTTAAATCAGACAGTATTTCGATGTGCTATAACAAATTAATTAATAATAATAAATGCAAGTTGGTTGAAATATAAAGAATTAAATTTAGGTGAGGATTCAGAATGCAATTTTCTCAATATTTAACATTAAAAAATTTTGCTTAAAGATTTTGTTGCTCAATTTACATTATGTGTTCCATCTTCACGGTATCCTGAGTAACATAAAGCAACTATAATGGAAAGCTAAAGGCACTAATAAAGTGATGAACTCACAATTTTCATCAAAGTCTATATTTTGCAATTTAGATGTTAAATAAGTAGTGCAATGTAACTGTATCTCTTTACTTACAAAGCTGCTGCATCTGGATAATTCTGACATCAGAAATCCTGCTAAGACCATTGCCGTTGCTGTAACCGTAGCAGTACTGATAATCCTAATAGATATTGGAATCTGATAGACTATAAGCAGTACCATTATAAACGTATAAATTACACACACGGTTACACCCAATAAGAGTATTATTAACATTAAAGGACTGATGCAGACTTCAATAATATTCCTTAGCATCTTTACCAATGCCATATACGTTTCAGCGTAGACCCTTAGTATATCTACTAAGTTTTCTTGTGGCAAGGAAACAATGTAATTATCTTCGGTTGTTAAATTCAAATTTGTTTTATCGTAAATTACATTTTGCAAATCCAATTTTAAGAAGTTATTGTATTTCTGATGAAAGTAAGAATACGACTTAGATAATGCCAGTCCAGAAACAAACGTCAGAAGGAGTGCATCAAGGGAAAATAATAGACCTAATCTCTCTAATCTACTCCAAGCAGGTTCTAATTCATAAATGTATAATATTGATGCAGTAAAACAAAAAATAATTCCCCGCAATACATGAAACAAGACAGTAAATTTGCGTATCCAAGTACCATCCTCAGTCGATAAAAGATGGTGTGACGTATAGGTGTGAAAATATTTCAATACAGAGTCTGCCTGTAGTAATACGCTTTCAATAGATGGCATTTTAAACATAATCTGAAGGGTTACCAGGATTGTAAATTCGTACAAGATTAAATCAGAAGCTTTGAATAAGTAATTGTAAAGTGGAACTTTGTTTTTGATATCTGCTATGGTAGTTAATATTGCATAGTAGTGACATGTCGAAATTAGAATTAGGAATAAAATTGCAGGAAGTGCCTTCCAATTGAAAAACACAGGCTCTCTGATTCGCTGTATTACATTATTTGTATGATTACAAGCGAGATTTGTTTTTGATATTCCAATCCAGTTCAGGCATAAAAATATTAGACCAATAGCACAATGCACACAATCCGGCGACACCTGATAAGCCATTATTACTGCAAAATTTGCAATCTAAAAGAGAACTTTATTTTCGGACTACCACACAGTTACCTTGTAACCAACTAAAAGCAGACTGAATACCTAGGTAATTTTGGAAAAATCAATATCAAAATAATTTCAGTACTTTATAAAGATAAATACAACAAAATAAATAGTATTTTGTATATGTATTGTCCTAGTAACATAGCAAAAATCTCTAAAATTAATCTAGTATTTGTATTTAAATTATAATAAATGAGTATAAGAACTTATAGAAAATCTGATAGTATCTAATCATACATTTAAAATAAACGTTATTGATTCTATGTGTAAACTTTAAATTCAATAAATAAGAGTTACGAAGGTTATTGCTTTATTTTAGCTAGTATCTACTCAATAGATATTGAAAATTAATATTATATTCTCTTTACAAGTTTTGTGTATTCGTGTCAGAATACTTTTCAATTAAACAATACAATATGTGCAGGTGTACCCGAGATTTTTTACCCCCTTAAATTTTACCCCCCTGGGGGTCAAATTTCCCTAGCGAAATTTTACCCCCCGGTAAAAATTCCCTAGAGATATTTTACCCTCAGTGAAAAAAAATAAAGGGTCAAATTTCCCTAGTGAATTTTTACCGGGGGGTAAAAATAAGTTCAAAATATTCTCAGTGAATTTTTACCCTATAACAAATATTGTTACATAATCATTCAAATCATTTTGAAGTCGTAGTTGCCGTAAAAAAATGTAATAATTTATTTATTTCTCATACAATTATACAAATTTTTAATAAATTTTTTTATACAATTATACAAATTTTTAATACATTTTTTATTAAACTATTCAATTTAATTATTACTAAATTTCTTCAAAACTCCATGGAGGATATTTTAGTATATACTAACTGCCCTCTGAAAACGAAACTTTAAACGAAATTTAACAAACAAATGCAAAAATTTGCTATATAGTGTAGTCAAAATAGCTCTGGAGCGTCGGAAGTGGAGCGGAGCGGAGGCACGGAAGAATCGACTTTTATTTAAAGAGAGAATCATTATTAAAAGGTAGATCCACCGGTCGAGGCTATAGGTTAGTGGTAGAAATAGACTTTTATTTAAAGAGAGGGTCATTATTGACAACACATCCACCTACGACAGAGTTGAAAAAAAAAGCGAGATTCACCCCTTGCTAATAGCACAATTTGCCGAGTTGGATCACCCCTGGGGGATGTTTTTAATGAGTTTAGTGAAAAGGTTAGCAACTGGTTGTATTGATGATGAGATTATTCCTTGGTTGGTATTTAACGTAATGAAATTAATTATTATTATGCTTATATAAACTAAATGACTGTAATGATAAAACATAAGAAGATAAACATAAGAAGATAAACTAAAGAAGATAAAAATTACAGATAAAAATTACAGATAAAATGGACGAAACTTTAACGAAATTTAAATAACAAATGCAAAAATTTGCTATAGGCTAAAAATTCACTGAGAATATTTTGAAATTATTTTTACCCCCCGGTAAAAATTCACTAGGGAAATTTGACCCCTTTATTTTTTTTACGGAGAGTAAAACTTCTCTAGTGATATTTTACCCCCCGTTAAATTTCTCTAGGGAATTTTTTCCTGGGGGTAAAATATCCCTAGGGAAATTTTATCGGGGGGTAAAATATCACGGGGGTAAAGATTCCCGGTTACACAGGCGCTGAGAGACATCCCGTATGAAAAAACCGCTGATCGCATTCTGATTGAAGATTTAAGTTAAGAAAGACTTAAATAATAAAATCTTGGATGTTGCCGGACGAAATTAATGCCAAAAAAATAATAGGAGGCGCTATATGAAATCATCGAAAAACAATAAAAATTGTTGCTTTACTATTTTAGATTTTGTTCAAACTTTGTGGAAATGTTCTTTAGGCTTCCAACGACCAAAATGAATAAGAATTTAATTTTAGTATGCGCCATTTCCGCTCCACGCAAAATCAAGCAATTAAAAAGTTATATTTTTGTGCTGTGAGGTTTTAGCTGTAAAAATTTTTCTATTAGAGATATCTACGGGACCAAGGTGGCATTTTAAAGCTGAAAGATGGTAGTTTCTAAAAAATATATAAAAATGTTTGCAAATACGTGTATTTTATCGATTTCTTATAATTTTCAACTGGCTCCAGTGTCTGCGCTGTTGAATGTAAAGCTTTAAACATTCTCAGATATCAAAGTGCACATATCGTAAGAGAATAGAAAATTAAAATAGTTTGGTTCAATCAACTCGTTATGAAAAAAATTTCTCTTTTGAAATTGTTTGAATTTTTGAAATTTTAAATAATTGTATATTTCAGCTTACAATTTGGACGTGTTTGATAAGAGATAAAAATTTGAAAATTATAGTATACATATTTCTTACCCTTAACTGTAAAAAAACTTCAAAGTCCTTTGAGGGATTTCCTCCTCTCGCGGATGTACAGGCGTTTAAAAAGAAGCAAAAAATATAGCGATATGTTCATTTATTCTGTGTTTTTTTTGCTTATTTTGGCGTATATTTTTATACTAGCCTGAGTAGTTATCAGCGAACAAATTAATTGTTTAAAAATAAGTAGGTATTAATAAAGTAACCACGAAGACTTACAAGCTAAAAAATTAATTTTACTGATAAAATATTAAGACTTTCTGGATCTTGCTTTGTCCACAAGAAAACTGTTATAGATTTACTTGAAAGTGTAGTAGGTTTGAATGCAAAATAAACAAAAATGATTTTAAATTTAGAGCTTATTTAATTCTAGTTAATTTTTTTGACCGGGCACCACGAGCCATTCCGTATGCAAAAACCGTAAACCAAATTTTGCAATCAATGGTCATGGGCACACTGTGCACACCGCATATATTTGAACCTTTTGACCTTGAACTTTTTGAAGTCAAAAGGGTAAGAACTAAGTATCCTGTAAATCTCAAGATTTTGCCTTTTATCAAACACGTCCAAATGGTAACCTGAAATATACAATTTTTTAAAATTTCAAACAATTTCAAAAGAAGAAATTTTTTCATAACGAGTTGATTGAACCAAATTATTTTAATCTTCTATTCTTTTACGATATGTGCACTTTAATATCTGAGAATGGTTAAACTTTTATATTCAACAACGTAGACACTGGAGCCAATTGAAAATCATAAGAAATCGATAAAATACACGTATTTTCAATACCATGTTATGATTCAGGTATATAAATTATGAACATTTTTATATTTTTTTAGAAACTACCGTCTTTCAGCTTTAAAATGCCACCTTGGTCGCGTAAATATCTCTAATAGAAAAATTTTTACAGCTAAAACCACAAAGCACAAAAATACGACTTTTCAATTGCTTGATTTTGCGTGGAGCGGAAATGGCGCGTACTAAAATTAAATTCTTATGGATTTTGGTCGTTGGAAGCCTATAGAACATTTCCACAAAGTTTGAGCAAAATCTAAAATAGTAAAGAAACAATTTTTATTGTGTTTCGATGATTTCATATAGCGCCACCTATTATTTTTTTGGAACTAATTTCGTCCGGCAACATCTAAGATTTTATTATTTAAGTCTTTCTAAACATAAATCTACAATCAGAATGCGGTCAGCGGTTTTTTCATATGGGATGTCTCTCAGCGCCTGCACTTACACTAATAACTATACAATTGACTACAATTTTGACTACATTTCACATACTGCCGAAGGTCCCTAAACCTCACAGAGGTAGTGATATCGTGGTACGAGCTTACCAACTAAATAATCCTAATTGCATTATAATAATTCCTCTTCTTCTTCTTCAGGTGCCTATCCGATTTCGGATGTTAGCGATCCTCCTGGCTAAGCCAAGAAGACCTTACTAGGGAAATGTTAATGGGGTGGTTTCCCGTTGCCTTCCCCATAGTCCACAGATCGATTTTGGACTTTATAGATCACAGCACATATCCGAAGCAATCAGGATTAGAACCGCGGTTTCCCGCTTTGTAGTCTATCCGTGTTTGATTTAACACAGACTGCTGGTCTAAAATGATAATTCAATACAATACAATTTAAATATAAATCTACAACATTTTATCTCTTTGTTTTAATAAAATAACCTCGTCGGTATTTTTGCATTCGTGCACTTCACTTCAGTATCTTTGGTCTTATTGGTATCGGAATCTTTGCGGGTTCTTTTTGCCGCTCTGATTGCTCCTGACCGATCAATTAGTTATTTTCTCGTGTAAAGCAAATTGATCTAATTTGGGCCACTTGCCCCGCTGGTCTACGATGGAATGGTAGACAGGCCAGCTAATGGATTACACCCCCGTCCAGTGCCAGAGCTTGAATCGCGTGGACGCGGTTCGTAGGTTCTTCCTTTGTGGCACAGGCGATCAATTGGCAACTAACTAAGAAAAAAATGTATGTGCGCCAGTCCTCTAAATGAAACGCAGAAGTTTCATTCCTTCCAAAACAAGAGTTGTTTTTATTCAAAGAAGAAAGTTCAGGTGAAAGATGGGGGTTAACAATGTTTGATTCCAAAACTCTAATAGGAGACATATACGTCGGATGTTGGGCGTTTATATATTTGCTACCTAAAACGGAAAACTCAGGGCTATGTAGCAATTTAAGATCGAAGTGCCCCTTTGGCTAGCTTGTAGTAAGCAACAGGCAAAGTGATGTGCAATCTCCTTCCTTGCTGGTAAATTGATAATACAGGGAGCGCCGAAAAATTATGCTTCAAAAAGCAAGGCGATAACAGACGATAAAATGAGCGCCACGTAGTTTGATGGACCACCCTGTATATCACAACGAAGTACTCCCTGTGAAAACTACGAAAAATGGCGTACTGAAATAAAGAAAGGTAGACGAGATTGGGTAAATCACCTTCGGTAAAAAAAAAAGCGTATTATCTCGTTCACTTCCGATGTATAATGTTGTATAAAGTTTACAAACCTTGCGCAATAATATTGAGTTTACCCTTTTTAAAATATGAATTATAGTTACATTATTAAAATTTTCTTTTTCCCATTTTTCTTAATTTATTTGGGTTGCTTATTTTCGTCGGTTGTTTTCCATCTGGCTCGACGGTATGCCCACTGTTGCAAGGACACTTCCGGATTCTCAAAAACTTCCATCCTTTTTATTCGACGACTTCGAAAAAAGTTTTCTTTCTTAACTTTTTGTTGTGGTTAAAAATTCTCCCAATTTGAAAGAATCACCCAACTTCATCGGACGGCATATCTTCATCGTCTTGCACCACATCATCCCGTAATATCTCACACCCTCCTGAACTGGGCGCTCCTTCCACTTCTAAATTTAACTTTGGAGTAGTAATTTTCATCTCCATCCCTTTTTCATCAATGTTCTTGAAACTTTGTTTTCTTAGTCAAATAAATTTTCTTTTCTTTTGCAGCCTTCTCCATTATTTCATTCTTTTTATATTGTTTCCTGGAGTAAATCAGGACTTTTTTTAACAATGTCGCTGTGACTTTTTTTCTAAGGTTTCGACCCCCTCGTTCACTATGGTTACTTCCAGCTTATTTTCTTTTTCACTATTTTCTTCCATTTTATTATTTTCTTGTATAATTTCTTCCATTACACAATTTTCTTCTATTTTACTTATGTCTTCCATTCTTGGGACTTCATTATCAGTGCCGCCTGTAACTTTTTCTAACCTTGCAACACATTCCCCAAAAGCAATCTTTATCCCGGGACATATCCCTTTTATTTCTCTCCCATTAGGTACCAGTGTCCTATTTATAGGACAGTATTGCCTGTTTTCACCAACAATTTATTTAAGAATTTCCTAGTAAAGAATTACTTAGCTACGATTCCATAAATGTGATTGGTGAAATTTGACATAGTATTGACATAAAAAATTCATATGTCAAATTTGACCAATCAAATTTATGAAATCCTAGCTAAGTAATTCTTTACTAGGAAATTCTTAAATAAATTGTTGGTGAAAACAGGCATAGGAATAACAATTTTTATCAACAATTAAATCTTGTTTAAATTTTTTTATAACTGGTAAGGTGCTTAGATTAGATACCAACACTTCTGAAAAAAATTTTATCATGACAACATATTGGAATTATATTATTAGCGGCGTTTCTACATAAACATTTGATACAATTGGTATCATAAAAACGGCATTTTCTTAGAATTTTGATTTATAAAATCTACTTTAAACTGATTAGGTTAGCTTATACAATCGTAGCGGTAAAATAAAATTTTTTTTGTAGACGTTAGTAGTGTAATTTGATCCCATTGAGTGCCAGTGTCCTATTTATAAGACCTATCATAACTCAAAAGTATAAATTAAAAATTTTTTTTTTTTATTTTTATATTACTCTAGTATGTACTATATTAAAAGAAAAATAACAAAAATTTTTTTAAATTTTCAAAAAAAATTAATTTGGTACCTATTGGGTTAACATTGTTAAGATTTGTCGAAATCTTCTTCAACTTTGCCAAATGTGCCTCTAACAATTCCTTATTGTCCCTTTGGGCTTTTTCGGATTTCTTTTCCATTCTTTCTAATTTTTCCGATTGTTTCTCGGATGTCTCCCTATTCTCCCGCATGAAATTTGCCATCATGGCATCAAACCTGTCATGTTTGCCATTTTGTTTAAATTTAAAAACCCTTCTTACTACCTTTCTAGAATTGAGCTTCAAAATCCCCACAATCGCACGACAAATCAAAGTTTTTCCTTGCGGCCACCTTGCCGCACTATTTCTAATTTTAACTTTAATGAGCTTTATCTCCCAATGAACCTTTATTCAACTGCCTTATAACCCCTAATTGAACCTTTAAATGTCCCACGTTATTGCGTCAAAATAGATGTAATGTTATTTCCCCTCTGAGACGAATAACAATAATCAAGGCTTGCGCCAAGCTTTATAGACGGAGCGTATATAGAAACTCAACTCAAATCACAGTACCAACGACTTACACTTACTGCACTGTCATTTCTGTCCATTAAATTTTAATATCAGCCAAATAAATTTTTAGAAACTCTATACAAATTGTAATTATGTTAAAAATTGTTGTATACCTATGTCAGATTTGTATTAACTTACCTCATTAACTTTCCCAGAAACGTTAACCATCCAATTAGGAAAAAAGACACATGTCCTTCTTATAAAAATCAATATTCTGTTGGTAGAGCCCTAAAAATCTTCAAAACTCAAACTTAAAGCAAAATAGATCAGATCAGCGGTTCTTCACCATTAGACTTTGTATCTTCTGTAAAAGTTATGAAGTTTGGCGTACCAATACAAAATGTGAGTTGTGCAGAAAAACCTTTTTGTTAAAGTATTTAATAAAATTTATTATACTGAACATTTAAGATTTATCATTTAACATCTAAGAAGATTGAAATAGCTTTCCGTACCTCGGAAGGCACGTTAAGCCGGTGGTCCTCCTGGGTTAGTGAATTGCCAACATTAACATAAAAATCCGGATACAGGCACATCTGTAGGCCAGACTAGTAAGCTACCTACCAGATGTAAAGCAATTATGTGCTCACAGTGGTAATTGTGCCAAGGAAACTTGACACAGTTGCTTATAGAACAATTCATTAATCTAAAAAAAAGTTAAAGCACAAGAAATATTTTTATAACGGGATTTTCATTAATAATGCGACCCCCCCCCCCCCCGGTCCGACTTTCTCCATTTCGCATAAGGCAGAACAATCAGGCAATATACTCGATATTCTAGTCGTATACGTATGTAAACGTAAATTTCAAGGTGGAAAAGTTAATCATATTTCATACTAAATATTTAACTAATGAATACATTAGTTGGCGTTATTTATTATTAATCAATACAAACCCCAAAAATTCGAATTAATATACTGCAAGTAAAATAATACGTCAACACTGCAGATAAGATCTAAAAGTAAAAATATATTTTATTTATTATTCACGTCGCATGAACCTATTTTTTTAAATTTGTCATTAAATTTGGCATGACCATTTTTTGTTCCTTTGCGAATCGAAACTCATAAAACAAGGACCTAGGTTTACCAATTATTTTTAGTGTTGAATAATAATTTATTTTGAAAAAGATTGTGACATTGAGTTAAACAAATAATATGATCTTCATATTTGAGCCTATGAAAACCATAGTGGTCTAAGTCAGCGTTTCTTAATGTTTTTTTATCCGTGGAACCTTCCTTAATGTCCTCTTTTGTCGCGGAACCCCTATTTTGAAAAAATATTTTCAGAATTAACCAAAAGTTCTTAAAGTAACAGATAGACCGAACTTTTAAATTTTAATGAGATGAGTGAAATTGCTTTTTATTATTATAGAATAATATTAGGCTTTATTGATGAATGTTGAATTCTCATGTCAGGTTCAGCATCAAGTCTGTTGCCGTATTTCGTTTTTGTCGATACATAAACGGAGAACCCCAAATGGTAAAAGTTGCAACACGGCCTTTTGTCACAATTGAGAATATTCACATTTTGAACTGCACCAAAATTCCACTAATGGCATTGATTTAAACTTTTCTTGCAATGATGAATCAGATGTCATTTCAATAAAAGTTTCACATTCTTTTGCTGACATGGTTGAAGGTCGAGCATTGACAATAAATGGATTGTTAATCCACAATTCATTTTGATGTTTAACCTGCTGTTCGTTTGGAAAATACAGATTAAATGTTTCACTCAATCCAGTAAGGTGCTGAATAATATCTTCAATGAATATCTCTTCTATTTCAACCCCTTCCTGTTCTGAAAAGCATTTTATTGTTGGAAAGCAATCAAACTCGTTGGAGCGCATACAAATTTTCCAAGAATTTTCTCGTGAGCAGTAAATACATTTACTTCTTTGCCCTGAAGGGTGAAATCAAGCTCATTCATTTTTGTAAAAATGTCGCTTAAATAGGCAATTTTAAGTAGCCAAATTTGATCAAGAAATCGATCGTTTAATTCAAAATTGTGTTCCACAAAAAAGGCACGCACCTCCTCCCTTAACTCAAAAATACGAGTAAGTATCTTTCCTCGAGATAACCACCTGACCTCAGTATGTAAAAGAAGAGAAGTATGTACACTTCCCATGTCTTCACATAGGATTTTGAATAAACGATTATTTAGAGGCCGAGATTTTATGAAGTTGATGATTTTTACGACATCATCAAGAGCATTCTTAAAACTGATAGAAACTTTTTTGCAGCGAGTGCCTACCGGCACTTTTTCGTGGAACCCTTAAGTCATCTCCGCGGAACCCCAGGGTTCCGTGGAACACAGTTTAAGAAACGCTGGTCTAAGTCAAAATCATGTTTTGAACTAATAGCTGAAACAACTTCATATTATAGACTACTAGACTTACTGACAAAATTTTAAAAATATAAGTCAAGTTACTTACAATGTAACAAACAAAATGACATATTTTTCAAATTTTTTCAGTAAGTATACATGTCTATAATATGAAGTTGTTTCAGCTATTAGTTCAAAACATGATTTTGACTTAGACCACTATAGTTTTCATAGGCTCATTTGAAAGAGGGTTCCACAAATGCAGATCTTCAAAATCAATCCGGAGTGCCCTAACCTAACGTATAAGCCAACTCCTTAGTGCGGCGGCAGGCCGCAAGTCCCAATTACTGTGTAGTATAAGGGTAAAATCAATTAAAGGCTCGAAATATGATAAGTAATCTTTAATAATTAATAATTATAATAATCAGTGACACAATTTGAATTACACGCAATCAGCAGTCAAGAGACGTACTGCCAAGCAGTTTATAAATGACTACCGAAAAGTTACCTTGCGCCAACAACGTACAAGGTGCGGTGCATTGGCAATATACGCATTTGCATACGCAAGAATGACTATTAGACTATTACTTATAAATAACTAAAAACGGGCCTACAACCACTATACTAAAAGGGATTACCTCCAGAATTCTCTCGATATCACAAAATTGCCAATGGTGCAACGAAATTCCAGATCACCTAAGCAATTCGAAATTTCCCCACACCCAGTTATTACTGGTAAATTTACGTGTGGTGGCCCTGATGGAAAAACTATCTCTATGGTAATCAGGAGGCAAGGTGAGGATTCGGTTTACCACTTCTCGAGGTAAATAAACCAATAAGTCGGAAACAAAGGTTACGTTTATTAATATTTTCTGCCACAATAATCGCACACACAAAGGACATCCGTCGACTAGGTAACTAACTTGGTCAAATGGCGTTAGAAGTACGTGGACGTACCAAAGCAGAACATAAACAGTCAAAAACTAACCAAAACACAACAGAGGAATAAAACTCACCTCAGATCTTTCGGTGTTCACAAAGTCTACCTTATGCAAAAATTCTCTGTACGCGATCGATGGTGTTAAATGAAAACAAAAAGGTATTCCACTGTCCTCTTCTGCCAGTCCGAAACGAAAGGATCTCCTGGTATACAGTTTGCCTAGCAGGAATTGGTAACGTAGGCTTCAAGGTTACTGATGGACCCAAGGTCATGCGCCAGGTGTAAAAGCCATAAGGTATAGGAATAAAAAAACCACTGTACAAACTCTCGAGGTCAACGTCGCAAATAATAGAATTCTGATAAACAGCTTACTACTAAGCAAGGATCAAAACAACAAACGAGAAAATCCGCAATCGAGCGCCGCGTCGTCAATGTGACACAGGAGCAAAACAGGTGTCTTTATCCCAATAAATTAAAAATTAAGGATTTTAGACTTGAACCTAATAATGAATCTGATTGAATGTATATGTTAGGTACTAAGCCCGAAATTGTACAGATCGCGCTTTGTACAGTGATTTTTGTACCGAGCGCGAAGTGTACAGGCTACTTTGTACGAAGTGCGATTTACCGGACTTGGTATTACGAGATTTTTACTGTTCGGGATCTGTACAACCCATTTGTACAGAGCTGTTAGTTTCAACCTTTCTGTCAACTTGGTACAACTTAATATTGTACAAAGCTCGACAGAATAGGTTTATGTTGGTACAATGAACATATAACTGCTTTTGATTTTGATGAAACTCCGTTATTGCCTTCTATTGGTTAGTTCTGTTAATCTGTACTATTATTGTAATCCTTCCCTCTCCCCTGGGACAAACCGCGCCATTCTCAGAGTCAGGGGAGTGTAGAAAGAGCCAACCGGGATGTAGAGGAAATGATAAGAGCTTGGATGATAGATAACCATTCAACTCAATGGAGTGAAGGTTTGCGTTTCTGTCAGTATCAAAAAAATAATAGTCTTCATTCCGGAATCAAACAATCGCCACATGAAGCATTATTTGGGAGGAAAGCCAAATTAGGACTATCATCGAGTAGTTTACCAGCTTCTGTCATTGAAAGCTTGAATTCAGAAGAGGATGTAGAACTAATTATTGATTCAATGACAACTTCTGCGGAACAATCAGATCAAATTGAGGAGAGAGAAGTCCTAACTATTGAAGAAATGTCACTTAATAAAGAAACAGAAAAATCAGACCACATTGAGGGAGTCCAAACTACTACAGAAGCATCACTAAATGTAGATGCAGATTTTATAAACGAAGAAGAAATTTCAATAATAAATAAAGCGCATCTGAACATCCAAAAGCATCAACAGATAGCCGTCAGTGGACTAGAGAAGCAAGCAAAACGCATGCTGTTACAGAGTGATTCGAAATATCCACTTTGCAATGTGGAACAACTGTAACAATTCCAGTACCCGATGTGGATAGAAGCAAAGGTGATCTCAGAAACCTTATAGGTATGGTTTGGAGTAGAAAAAATTAATTTCTTTTAAATTGCATTGTTTTATCTTATCTTCTTATTTTTATATTTATTTTCTTATTTTATGTAGGTGTTGTTATGGACGTTGTAACATAGTTATGTAATTACTATGCGCATGCATATACGCATCATGTGACTTACCATCACGTATGTATTTAAATCAGTAATAAACACGAGCTAGTGCTAGAAACACGTATGTTTTATTTAAGTTCATTGACTGTTACGTTTCAGATAACAACGATATACAAGAAGTATATTACATGGTGACAGCGGTAAAACTACAAATAATTTATTATTTGAGAGTGACTAAAAGTGCAGGAAACCAGTTAACGCGAGGAAAACTTTCAAAGTATAAGTGCGAATTTTTTAAGTAAAAATGCAGCAGGATACAAGTGTAAGAATTC
The DNA here is from genome assembly GCA_958510855.1 of Rhagonycha lutea. Lineage (NCBI taxonomy): Eukaryota > Metazoa > Arthropoda > Insecta > Coleoptera > Cantharidae > Rhagonycha > Rhagonycha lutea. The sequence continues at coordinate 38,090,237 of OY294038.1, forward strand.
CAACCGAAATGGTATTCGAAGGAAACATAGCAGTAGGATGGGAAAAGTTCAAGAAAAAGTTTAACTTTTACTTACAGGCGAGCGAGAAAAACGAAAAAAGCGATAAACAAAAAATTGCGATACTCATGAACGTTATAGGGGATGAGGCAATTGACATTTTTGAAACCTTTCAATATAGCGTGGGTGAGAGTGCGGAAGTTTACGACGACGTAATAAAGAAATTCGACCACTATTGTCAACCACGGAAAAATGTTGTGTTTGATCGTTTTAAATTCTTCTCGAGGTCCCAGAACAAGGATGAATCGGTAGACAAATACGTGACGGAGTTGAGAAAACTCGCAGCACAGTGCAACTTTGAGGAACAAACTGAAAATTTGATTCGCGATAGGTTAGTTCTAGGAATTAATGACAAGACGGTGCAAGAAAGGCTGTTACGAGACCCAGACTTGAAACTAACAAAGGCGTTAGATCATTGTCGTTCGAGTGAAGTCAGTCGTAAGCAAGTAATCGAAATTACGGGCGCCAGTGCACGCGAGGTCAGTATCGTGAACAAAGAAAAGACAAAGTTTGTTAACAAGAAACAAAGTGCAGGTGTTAAACTCAAATGCAAAATGTGCGGTTTCGTACATAGTGGCGAAAAAAAGTGTCCGGCAACAGGCAAAACTTGTCTGAAGTGCAAGAAGATGAACCACTTTGCCAGCGTTTGCGGAAGCCAGAAACGAGTCAAAGAAATTCGAGAAGGCTCATCAGAGGATGAAGAGCAAGAACAAGACATTTTGGCGGTGAAGAAAAGCACCAAGAGAGTCAACGGCGTCTCGTGGGAAGAAATTTTAAATGTAAGTGGCAAACCAATTAATTTTAAGATTGATACAGGGTCGAAGGTAAACATAATTTCGGAGAAAATCTACGATAAATTACCTCACAAACCGGAAATGACGCAAACAAAAACAAAGTTAAAGTCATATACTGGCCAATGTCATGACATTAAAATAAAAGGAAGGTGCAGGATCAAATGCGAGCACGAAGGAAGTAACAAATACTTAAACTTTTTTATAGCCGATAAAGACAGCGAGTGCATTCTAGGACTGGATGACACAGCAGGCTTGGGTTTAATTTCGCGTACACGTGTGCACATTATTAAAAACAACAGGTCAGCAGCTGATATCATAGCTAAATACGAGGAAGCATTCGATAGAAAAGTATCGCGCATTAAAACAAATCCTTACCACATCACGCTGAATGAAAATGCAACGCCAACGATTTCACCAGCAAGAAGGGTTCCACTTTCTTTAAAACAAAAATTAAAAGAAGAGTTGGACAAAATGGTAGAAAATCAGGTATTGGAAGTTGTAAGCGAACCGACAGATTGGGTTCACCCCATCGTAACGGTTACCAAACCCAACGGATCGATAAGGGTATGTATGGATCCAAGACCCCTAAATCGACATATCAAGAGAGAGCATTATTCACTCCCTACAATAGATAACGTTTTAGCGGAGTTAGACGGAGCAAAATACTTCACAGTATTGGATGCTACGACGGCATTCTTACAAGTACCAATCGACGAACAAAGCTCGAATCTGTGTACGATAGCTACTCCTTACGGAAGATTCAAATATAAAACGATGCCATATGGAATTTGTAGCGCACCGGAAGTTTATCAAAAACTTATTAATAGAGTTTTCGAAAACCTGGACGGCGTAATACCGTACATAGACGACATGCTAATTTTCGGAAAAACCGAAGAAGAACACAACAACAGATTAACGGAAGCTTTGAAAAGAGCAAAGAAGTACAACGTTAAGTTTAGCAAAAGCAAGATGCAATTGGCTAAAACGGAAGTCAAATTTTTGGGACACAAAATATCGGAAAATGGCATTTCGATAGAAAACACAAAAGTCGATGCAATCAATGCATTGAAAAGTCCTGAAAACAAAAAAGAACTCCAGAGAGTCCTCGGGATGATAAATTTTTTAAGAAAATTTATACCAAACCTGTCTGAGCATACAAGTACTTTACGCGCTTTATTAAGTGACAAGAACGAATTTGTATGGGGAGAAAACGAAGAAAAAAGCTTTAAGTTTTTAAAAGAAATAATAAGCAAAGCACCAGTATTGAGATTCTACGACCCGAAGAAACCAATTTGCTTATCGGTAGATGCAAGCAGTTACGGGCTAGGAACCGCTTTATTTCAAGATGACCAACCCGTAGGGTACAGTTCATCAGCTCTCACGGAAACACAGAAAAAATACGCGCAAATCGAAAAAGAATTGTTAGCAATACTGCACGGTCTAACAAGATTTCATTTTTATACTTACGGCCGGGAAATTTTGGTCCAAACAGATCATAAACCACTGGTTAGCATAGTAAATAAACCAATGGAGTCCTTATCACCAAGGTTGCAAAGAATGGTTTTAAAATTAATGAGGTATGATTATAAATTGGAATACGTACCAGGTAAAAATTTATGCATCGCTGACACTTTGTCACGCGACCCCAACAAAAATAGAAAAATCAACACAGATTGGAAGGTAAGACAGTAGCAGTAAACGCAATAATTTGTGCAACGCAAGAAAGAATAGAAGAGTTGAGAAAGTCAACAGAAAATGATAACGTCATCAAAGAAGTCATCAATTATATCAACGTAGGATGGCCAGAACATAAAAAATCGATAAAAACGAATGCAAAGAAATTTTGGGAAATTAAAGAAGAATTGCATTACGCAGACGGAATTTTATGTAGGGGCACAAGAGTAGTGATACCACAAAATGAAATAGAAAATGTTCTAAAGAAAATCCACAGTGCGCATCAGGGCATTACATCGTGCCAAAATAAAGCTAAAACTTTACTATACTGGCCTGGAATGTTCAAGGACATCGAGGAATTTATATTAAGTTGTAAAATTTGTCAGAAATATTCAAAATCAAATACGAAGCAACCGCTTTTAAATCACGAAATTTCAGATTTACCATGGGTGTAAAATCGGAATTGATTTCGCCTACATAAACGGAAAAGACTATTTAATAATGATCGACTATTTTTCAAAATTTATAATCACAAAAAATATGACGTCAAAAGATTCAAAAACAACAATCAAAGTAATTGAAGAAACATTTGCTTATTTTGGTATAGCACAAGAAATCGTATCGGATAATGGACCACCTTTTAATTCAAGTAGTTTTGCAGAATTTACAAAATATTACGACATAAAGCATACAACGTCGAGCCCAATTTACCCGAAATCAAACGGAATTATTGAGCGTGCAGTGCAAATTGTAAAAGGATTAATCATCAAAGCAGCAGCGTCAAATAACAATAACAGCATACCAAGTGTTATTTTAAATTATAATACGACACCTAAAGGTGAATTGTTACCTTCACCATCGGAACTACTACAAGGCAGAAAATTAAGATCGGACTTGCTAATGACAAAAGCTAGTCTAATGCCGAAATATGATTGCAGCGGACCATTGCAAGCGATAAAAAAGAAACAATGTCAACAAAAACAGTATCATGACAAATCATCGTATGAACTCCAAGATTTGGAAGAAAATCAAGAGATCTTGGTACAAAAAAATAAAAGAAACTGGATAACGGCCAAGGTTTTAAACAAAACGGAAAATCCAGAATCATACGACATCGTTACAGAAGACGGCACACCATTGCGACGAAATCGGATACATCTGAGACCATTGCGGCATCAACAAAGTGAAACCGATAAAAATAATAGTGCCAGTGATTTAAACACAGAAAGACAAAGTGAATTAAACGACAATTTAAATCATAGTTTTCGCGATACGGAAAATGAAGTGATAATAGCAGAGCAAATTCATAAACCGAAATCGGACCGTGATTTAAATGAAAGTATTAACCACAGTGCTTCGACATCAAGTCAGCAAGAAATTGTCAAGGAAACAAAAGAACGGCCAAAGCGATTAATTACGAAGCCGGGTTATTTGAAAGATTATGTCACTGATTAAAATTTTGTTAAGATTAAAATTGTGTTAAGATTAAAATTTTGTTTAGTTTAAATATTTTGATATCTAAAAAAAACAAACATTGTAATTTTAATTTTTGAAAAGGCATGTAACATAGTTATGTAATTACTATGCGCATGCATATACGCATCATGTGACTTACCATCACGTATGTATTTAAATCAGTAATAAACACGAGCTAGTGCTAGAAACACGTATGTTTTATTTAAGTTCATTGACTGTTACGTTTCAGATAACAACGATATACAAGAAGTATATTACAGACGTGACTTCTGATAACTTTTACAAGATAGGAACAAAAAACGGAGTTATATCACAACTGTATAGTCGGAATCAAATTGCACCATGCAAGACTACATTTTTGAAAATCGAAGAAGTGCTGCCAGATGCATCAGTATCCTTACGAGCTGCAAATTCACAGACATCAATAGTTGGCGGCCAAGGATTTGTGCGGTGCACATGCACTAAAAAATGTTTAAATAAGAGATGTGTATGCAGGAAAAAAGGAGTTTTGTGCAATTCTCGCTGCTATAATTCATTGAGCTGTACCAATAAATAAATTATGTGTGTGCAAGGAAATTATATTTACTTTAAATAAAGTGAAAATGTTTATATATCTTGTCTTGTTATTTAAATTTTTGTTCTTCAGCAGTTACATGTTCATTGTACCAACATAAACCTATTCTGTCGAGCTTTGTACAATATTAAGTTGTACCAAGTTGACAGAACGGTTGAAACTAACAGCTCTGTACAAATGGGTTGTACAGATCCCGAACAGTACAAATCTCGTAATACCAAGTCCGGCAAATCGCACTTCGTACAAAGTAGCCTGTACACTTCGCGCTCGGTACAAAAATCACTGTACAGAGCGCGATCTGTACAATTTCGGGCTTAGTACGTAACATATACACTGATAAAATTATGTTTATTACTTTATGCATGTGATGAGTAAATAAATTTACAGAAAACTGTTTGATTTACCACGAAAATTTAGCCCCCCACAGCACTACCACTGTCTTCTAAAATAATAACAAATTATTAGAATCAATAGTATAATGACAAATCTTGAAAATTAATAAAAGTAAGTTCTTTCGATTTGAAACTATTTTTTCGAAATTAAATCTATTTTAAAAATTTTACCAAATTGAAAAAAAAAAAACGAAATTCAATACGTTGAAGTGCTTGCAATTAAAATAATTTGACTTATTTAACTTTTTGTAAAACACCCGTACGTTATAAAAATGAAATCAAGTCCGTAAGTAGGTAATATGAAAGCATGTTTACTTTTTAAGCACGTAGTATGTAGGTGGGATATATTGTCCTCTACCAACCTCTATTCATCAGTGTGTGATCGTCTGTTAAGTGCACATTTGAGTTTCATAAAGGTTTGTCAACACTTGATCAGCTGTCAAATCTTGATCACCCGAATTTCTAGGATCAAGCGCTTGATCAGAGATCAACAGGATATTTTAACCTAAAATTTAAAGTACTAATAAAACATATTTAAATAAATTGTTTTGAACAATCAAAAATGAGATACTTTGATTTAAAATCATTTCATCTGTTATCAACATGCATGAGCTATTATTACAAAAAAAGCACGTAGTATTATACAAAAATAATTTCATGTCAACCAAAAGTAAACAAACATTGAAGTTAGCGCGATGTCAAATGTTGCTGTTAAGCGAAGAAAGCTTTATGAAACACGTTGATTTTGACACTCTGATGACAACGTGATCGGAAGAGTATTATGAAACTGGCTATTAGACTCATTAAAAAAATGATTTTTATTTTATTTAAATAAGTACATTCAAAGAACAACTATAACTAGATAACTAATACGATGATTAAATACATAATACAAATTGAATACTGACTGACTGACTGAATAATGTTACTGTTACATAATATTTATATTATATGATAACAAAATCTGTCTATTCAAGTGCCGTGATTTTAAGGCCTTCTTGGATGGGCAGAATTGATATCGCCGGAAATGTTATCTTTGCACAGATGCACGCTATTATTCATGGCTTCGAGTTGATGTGTACAGCTGCATTTGTGTCGTCGCAATTCTGATTATTACATAATGAACAATATAATCAGAATTTATTTTTTTACCCAGATATAGCTCAATAAAGGAACTTTGAATCTCTGTTTTAAGGCTGTCTTCTGGTTTAGAATTAAAAGAAAAATCAATTCTTTGTTTTTTGCATATTCTTAATCTTACAGTTTAGACCTTTAGAATATACTCACGAGAGAAAATTTTAAAATTCTAATAATTTACCACGTTTTAGTTATTTTAGTGACGCAGCAACTGAATCACAAAATTGTGTTGTGGACTAGTAAAAAGGTTTTACCATAAGAAGGCATAATTTGGGTTGTATGCAGGTATAGATAGGTTGACCCAAAAGTTTACCTGCTTGGAACACAATGTTTTACTTGTAACCTATTTCAACCCAAATTTTACCTGGAGTATGCACAATTTTAGTTACGTTTAGCACAATTTTTTTTCTGTGTAGAAGTGAGCAACTTACCGAAGGTCGTAGTAACTATGTATTTTATTACATTTTTACATTTTTCAACCTAGTTGACATGATATCACAAGTTTTACTTCAAATTTTTTATAAACCTTTACCACCGTATTCATAAAAATAAAGCAATATTTAAGAGAGGCTTGCAAACCCTTCTTAACCATAACCTAGCTTTTTTTTGCTTGCTTTTCATAGCAAGTCGAAAGTCACAACAAATCGCCCATAAGTTATTCTTTTAAACCAGAAGACGGCCTTAAAAGAAATTTAATTTTGTTTATAAAAAAGGATAAAATTTTCATTTTTACAAATTAATTACATACATTAGCATATCGGTTATTTTTTAGATTTATGAAATACTAATCTATTCATCAACTACGGCCTATTTGAAAGTTGCACCTCACACATTTAATACTCAAAAATTTCGCTCCACAATGCAACTCCCAAATGGAAAATAAATCATTAGAGTTACCAAATTAAATACAACGCCCTTTTTCATTTAAACTCTACAAAATTTTTTTAGAACATATTGTAGTATTTTGAAATCATCATAGAAATATTAATTGTAAATTCAGTTGATTTTTGTTTTGGTTCCGTAGTTTGTTTTGAATTATTCTCTTTTTAAATAAGTGGAAGGAGTTTAAAAATTTAATTAATTTTATTTGTTTATTAAAGACAAATCGGCATGAATATTTCTTAATTTCATCAAACAAATTTATTGTTTTGTTGTTAATAACCAATAATTGTTAATTTAGTAGGATAAAATGTTAGATAATAAGGATTTAAATATTTTGGTGATTTGAAATTTAAAGGTAGTTCCAGAAACAAACGCGGAGTGCGACATAAAAATTTAACTTTGTGAAGAGGGGAGAAAAAGAACGCTCTCTTTTCCTGGGACGCCTGCAAGACACGCTGCGTTTTTGTGGTGCGCGACATAAAAGTGCATAAATTAATATAAAATGTACAAAATTCAGCAAATTTAATGCTGTGCATTAGTGTATCATCAAGATCGATTGATGGAAAAAGTTTATAAGCGGTGAAAAGCTGAAAAACCAAAATTTGGATGATAAACTGGGAAGCGTCTTTTTCAACAAACTAAGAAGATTGAAAATTGCGAGACTGGTCGACCGCCAACTAATCAATTGAACAAATGATGCTAATCAACTGTAATCCATCCAGGAAATTGCTGGAAAAGAATAAAATTACCAAATTAAGGTAAAAAATTTTAATAGTACCACATGTTAAAATTTTTTGTGTCGGCGACGATAATCGAACTGCGCCTGCGCAAGCCATCTGCTGTAACGCATGGCGTAAAATTTTGAAGGCCACGAGGAACTACACAAATAAAATTTTAAATGCAGTACCGTAATGAAATATTTTTGATAATTGAAAAATTTTGTAAACATTAGATTTTAAGAAAAATTTTAAGGTATTATTAATTGCAAGTTACAGGGGGATGATAATAGTAAATGTGTGAACTTGGAATTGGTAATGCGTATTCAGGTTTAACGACTACAAAAATTAAGAAATACGAAATATTGGATGATATGCTTTTGTTGTTAAACATTATTTGAACAGAGATAATAAATTAAATTGTTTGAATCGTTATAATACGTTTAATTTTGCATTCTGAGTTAGCTGTGTGGCGGATTATGTTTCTTTGCTGAAGTCAACTGAAAGCATAAGTAAATAAGTTAAAGGTTGAGGTAGGTAGAGGACAATATATAGGGTTTTTTTTTAGCTGCATGAGAACTTTCAATAGGGATAACAATTGAATCAAGATTGCTATGGAAACAGTTTTTTGACATTTGTGTTTAGCAAGGTTTGCCATTTGATAATGCATAGATTGACCATTGAACAACGCTACCAAAAAATTATAGAAATATATTTTAAAAATCAAAGCTCTGTTCGCCAAACATATGGAGCCCTTCGCCCATTTTATGTTAGACATTTTCGACCTTCTGAGCAAGCTATTCGTGCGGTGGTAGACAAATTTCGTACCACTTCTTCGTTGCGTGATATAAAAACACCAGCAAGATGAAATTATGTGCGTACCGAAGAAGCTATCAGTTCTGTGAGTGAAAGTGTGCAACAGGACCCAAACATTTCAATTCGCCATCGTGCTCAACAACTTTGGCTTTGTCCGTCCACTACATGGAAAATTTTACGGAAAGATCTTCATTTACTACCTTATAAAATCCAGTTGGTTCAAGAACTGAAGCCTGATGATCATCGATTGCGTCGTGAGTTCGCAGATTGGGCTCACAACCAATTGGAAGTGGATCCATTTTTTTACCGTAAAATTTTGTTCAGTGACGAGGCACATTTCTGGGTAAATGGGTATGTGAACAAACAAAATTGCCGTATATGGAGTGAGACCAATCCGGGACATTATCTTGAGACTCCATTGCATCCATTAAAATTGACTGTTTGGTGTGGAATACACGCCAACGGCATCATTGGTCCATATGTCTTTCGAAATGAGAAAGGAGCTACCTTTACGGTGAATGTTGTGAGATATCGACACATGCTCAATACATTTTTGTTTAATTATTAATAAATTACGAATTAAGGAATAATTATAATGTTATAATAATAATAATAATAACTTTATTTGGTATAAATAACCATTATAAAATAAAACATTATTATACAACACAATTTACATGTCATTAAATAAAATTGACGCCAACATATTTTTTAATTTTTCTCTTAAAACTAGAAAATTTCACATCCTCCTTAATATCTATAGGCAAACTATTAAACAATTTCAAGCCATTATATAATAGCGTGTTCTGCGCTCTATTATTTCTAAATAAATGCAATCTAAAATCATGCATGTTACGAACAGGGTAACCATGCACATCATTTACATAGTCAATGCCACTACTCAGATAGCCGGGCAGAATCCTAGATCTCACCTTGAATACAAAAATCAAAACATTTGCAACAATACGCTGGTATACACTATGCCACTGCAGAGTCTCCAGCAGCACAAATTTTGAAACAAATCTATTAACCCTAAGTACAATTCTCATACCCCTATTCTGAAGCTTCTGTAATCTATCAAGCATGCCACGATTACCCAAAAACAAGACTGTTGAAGCATACTCAAAATGTGGTCTTATCATCGAATTATAAATCTTAATAGCGCATATCGTAGAAACATTTCGACGCATCCTCGAAAAGAAATGCAATTTTTTTGCAATTTTCCCACAAATGAAATCAAAATGCCCCTTAAAATTAAGTTTATCATCGATAATCACACCCAAATATTTAAATTGATCCACAACTTCAATTACCTCACCATCAATCAAAACATCAGCATTCCTGCCAACTCTATCATTTAATATCATACATTTTGTCTTCTTAACATTGAGTTTCAGACTATTCATATGCAACCACTCACTCAGAATCGCCAACTCCTGATTAACAATGACAATGCAATCATTAACATTACCACCAACAACATACATGTGGGCATCATCAACATATATTACAAATTTTGCCTTGGTGATACACCTATTCATATCATTCACATACAACAAGAACAACAATACCCCAAGAATCGTACCCTGAGGAACTCCCAAATTTACATCCACTGCTTCTGATACAACCCCATTTATCACAGTTCTCTGTTTCCTTTTTTCTAAATAAGATATAAACCACTTCAATTCATTATTTTTTATACCGTACCTCTGAAGCTTCAATTCCAGAATTTCTCTATCAACCGTCTCAAAAGCTCTACTGAGGTCAAGGAAAACAGCCACAATCACCCTATTATCATGAACAGCCTTCTTCCATTCACCCACAACAAAGGTAACCAACGATTCACAACCATGACCCTTTCTGAAACCTGACTGGTATTCAAAAATTATATCATTATTTTCCAAGTATTCCATCAGTTGATTATTAACAATCTTCTCCAATACCTTTGTCTGAATCGAAATCATGTTAACTGGACGAAAATCTTCACACTTGGTCGAATTTCTCACCTTTGCCACAGGAATTATCATTGATTCCTTCCAGGTATCAGGAAAAACTCCAGATTCAAGTGACACATTACCAATGGATAGTAGGTTCTCGCCTACTAGGTCAAAAATATCTCTAAACATACCAGCATTAACAAAATTTACATCTCTCTTATTATTCATTAACTTCAGTACAAGCTCCAAATCTTCTATTTTCACCGGTTTAAACTCAAAAGCGCAGCTCACATCATCAATACAATTAACATATTGCCTCACTGGAATGCTCTTATTAATTTCCATGACGCTATCAACAAAAAATGTATTAAACCTGTTCGCAATTATCAAATTGTCAGTGCACTTTTCATTATCAAAAATAATCTCTGTAATCTCACTTTTATTTTCTTTTAAGACCAAAGATTTCAGATTTTTCCACATTAATTTTTGATTCTCAGAATTGTCAATTTTTTCACTGATATAATCAGCTTTTGCCTTATTAATTTTATTTTTGTATTCATTTCTAATGTTCCTGTAATTTAACCACTCAATTGCACTTCCCGTTATTGCTGCTTTCCGATACTGGTTAACTTTACTCATCTTTAAATCACTCAAATCTCCTGAAAACCACGGGCAGCTCATGCTGGAAACCGTCTTATTTGTAACAAACTCACTAATAATCAATTTCAGTGCATTATCAAAATTGCTAGCCTTAATATTACATTCAGTAAAGTAAGTAGTTAAAATATCACTCTTAATAACATTTTTTCTAAATTTATCTCTATCGTATTTTAAAACTCTCATACTTTTTTCTTTGTTTGCATTAACCCTTCCATGCATAATCGAAATTTCGATAGTCTCGTGATCACTTATCTTTAAATCACTCTTAACTTCTGCAATAAAGTTATAACTGTCATTAACTATCACATAATCAATTAATGTTTTAGATTCACCTGCATTTCTAGTATACTGATTTACAATTTGCCTAAAACCACCGTCTCTAACAATATCATTTAACTTATTTCTCACATTTGAGTCCTTAAACCAGTCAACATTAAAATCACCCATTACTACAATCTTATTGTTAAGTTCACTCAATTCTTCTAAGTAACTTTCAAAGTACATATAAAAATCAGATTCCACATTTATATATCTTGGCGATCTGTATAACGTCGCTAAATACATTACATTACCTCCATTACTTAGCTTAATCACCAACCACCACAAATCCATATCAATCGACCTGCTAGTAATTAACTCACATTTCCACGACTTTTTATAGTAAATCATTACTCCTCCCGTATGACGAGATGAGGAATCGTTTCTCACTACATCATAGTTGTCAATCAGAATCAAACCATCTTCATCCATATCTGTCAAATGAGTCTCACTTAAACACACAAATTCCGGATCACACTCCTTAATCATCAGTTCCATCTCACAAAAGTTGTTGATGACACCTTGAATGTTTAGATATATACATCTTACAATCTCTGATTGCTAATACATTGTCTTATGCTTCTCTATATTTACTTTCCTCTTATATGTTGGACAATCCACACTCCAGGTTTTATGGCCAACATCAAGTTGTAATTTTAACTCCTTGTTTGCTCTAGAACAATTTACACATTTAGTTTCAACCACCGAACAGTTCTTTGCTATATGCTTCTCATCTCCACAATTGTAGCACAATGAACCAACCGTACAATTCCGAGCCATGTGGTTAAAGCCACCGCACTTTAAGCACCTCAATACTCGAACACTCTCGTATACACTACATCTATCCCACATTATATTAATTTTTCCACTTGTTAATACCCGTTCGAAGGCTTTACCATCCATTTCCAAAATAGCATTAAAAATCTTATCGTTCTTGTAAGACCTGTATACTTTAACACAATTCAATTCATCAAAGCATAAATCATTTTGAGCTTTATTGAGCCGTATGACGAGATGAGGAATCGTTTCTCACTACATCATAGTTGTCAATCAGAATCAAACCATCTTCATCCATATCTGTCAAATGAGTCTCACTTAAACACACAAATTCCGGATCACACTCCTTAATCATCAGTTCCATCTCACAAAAGTTGTTGATGACACCTTGAATGTTTAGATATATACATCTTACAATCTCTGATTGCTAATACATTGTCTTATGCTTCTCTATATTTACTTTCCTCTTATATGTTGGACAATCCACACTCCAGGTTTTATGGCCAACATCAAGTTGTAATTTTAACTCCTTGTTTGCTCTAGAACAATTTACACATTTAGTTTCAACCACCGAACAGTTCTTTGCTATATGCTTCTCATCTCCACAATTGTAGCACAATGAACCAACCGTACAATTCCGAGCCATGTGGTTAAAGCCACCGCACTTTAAGCACCTCAATACTCGAACACTCTCGTATACACTACATCTATCCCACATTATATTAATTTTTCCACTTGTTAATACCCGTTCGAAGGCTTTACCATCCATTTCCAAAATAGCATTAAAAATCTTATCGTTCTTGTAAGACCTGTATACTTTAACACAATTCAATTCATCAAAGCATAAATCATTTTGAGCTTTAACTGCCTTCACGATCTCCTCTTTGCCCATCTCCTCACTCATTCCAACTACTAGAATTTTTGGTTTTTTAACATTTGACACCCTTACATCATATTCAGATCCCAACCTGCTCACAATTTCTTTTCCAATCCTATCTGCTGATTGCCTACTGCTGCAATTTATCGAAATTGCACCATCGTTTTTTAACTGTGCAATATTATTCACTCTTGCAGATATAGAAGAAGGGTTTATGTTCTTTTTTATATCCTCCATTGTTTTCTCTACTTTCTGCGATTTCTCCTTAGGCTTGACGATTACCGGCAATCTTAGTTGCTCTGCATATGTCGCTATCTTCCCAATACTTTCAACACTCGTTTTCTTATCTACCACTTGCAAATTAAATTCATTTTTGAATTCCTTCATTACAGCTTCCACTTTTTTAATAATACTATTTGATTTTTCCTCTATTAATCCTTTCATATCCACTTCATATTGCCTTATCTCTGCCAAAATATTCTCCTGATTAGACCTTAACACCTCAAAAGTATTGATGCATGAATCACAAATAAACTTGATGTTTTTAAACTGATTGAATATATCGCACTCCCTTTCTGGAATTCCAACACACTTCTTGCCAACAAATATATTTATATTTGAGCTTTCGATCTTGCATTAAGATCTTCGTCAGAAAATTCGTAATTTATTAATAATTAAACAAATTTATTTTCACGAATTAATAATAAACCAATTTTAAATATTTTCAATACATTTTTGTTTCCAAAACTTCAAGAGCTAAACATTGACAACTTATGGTTCCAACAGGATGGTGCTACGTGCCACACAGCCAACGAAACCATCAATTTATTGAAAGGACAATTTGGTGACAACATTATTTCAAAACGTGGTCCTATCAATTGGCCTCCAAGATCGTGTGATTTGACACCTCCAGATTATTTTCTGTGGGGGTATGTTAAATCCATGGTTTATGCTAACAAACCAACAACTCTAGAAGCATTGGAGGCTAATATTCAGCAAGCCATTTATGAAATAAAGCCAGAAATATTGGAAAAAGTGGTCAAAAATTGGACTGAACGGATGCGCTTCGTAACCATTAGTCGTGGTGGTTACATGCCGGAAGTCATGTTCAAATCATAAATGCCTTTAACTGAACTTTCATAAAAAAATTATAACCAAAACATTCCGTCAGGTTTTTAATGTTTTATTTCATTTTGAAGTTCTCATGCAGCTAAAAAAAACACCCTATACAACCGTTTTGCAATTTTGTGACAACTTAATTCCCGTTCTCGTGGTCCCATTCTGGCAACCACAAGAAAACTTAAAAATCTTTTCAACTCGCGCTTGCGGCGTTTCATGTACTAACTATCCATTTAAATAAATAAAATTGAAACTATTTCATTTAAGAAATTTAAAAATAATTTGAAATCCTTCTTTTTGGACCATTTTTTTGTTTTGGAAAACGGAAAGTTTTGGATAATTTTGAAATGTCAGAGTGGTACTTCCAAGAAAGAATGCTTTTTGCGACGCCATTGAAACAGAACTTAGCTCTTTGCTTCGCCTCTGCGATAAAAAGTGGAGATTTAGTTTTCTTGCGATCAAAAGTTTTTCGAGTGTTATACAGCAGCGTCTCGTAAAGGACGGATTTTAGTTTCGGTCGAGTCATCGAAATCGCCGGAAAAACTGGAATTTTATTTTGTCCGCGAATGCGACAGATATTTGCAATCTACGAGAAATTGAAGAAATCACTAATCATGGGGTCGCAAAAACAGATTAAATATTTGTTTACTCAACAAAGGATAAGCTGAATTGTTTTGGAGAAGAAAGTTGAAAATTAGTTTAAAAACACACATTGTGAGGTTAACTCACTATTTGTAATAATTTCAATACCACTGAGGAAAATCTACTATAGCACGTATTTAACGATCAACAGGTGATAGAGCTGGACACAGGATTGAAGATTTGGTGTAATTTGGATCAAAATTAGCGAATTACAAATTTCAAGCAGGTGATCGACACATTCACCTAACACATTGGATAGCAGCGATTAGTGGCCAACATCGAGGCTCCAATTTAATTAAAAAAAATAATAAGGAATAAGTCGGACCCCCCCATGTAAGGGTCCGTAAGATTTTAGAACCCCCCCCCCCCTCAGACTCTTACGTAATTAATGGACGGCCCCTAATGCGTTCTCAAATGAATTTTTAAATTTCCTTTTTGAGCACTTCTGTAGTCACAAATTTCACACTTAAACGGTTTATCACCTGAATGTGTTCTTAAGTGACGTTTTAAACTTCCCCTACGTGCACATTTGTATTCACAAATTTCACAAATAAACGGTTTATTCCCTGTATGCGTTCTTAAATGACTTTTTAAACATCCTTTATGTGCAGATTTATAGTCACAAATTTCACACTGAAACGGTTTATCACCTGAATGCATTCTTAAATGATCTTTTAAATGTGCCTTACGTGCAAATTTGTAGTCACAAATTACACAAGTAAACGGTTTATCGCCCGTATGCGTTCTCAAATGATCCCTTAAATATCCCTTACGTGCACATTTGTAACCACAAATTTCACAAATAAACGGTTTATCGCCTGTATGCGTTATTAAATGATATCTTAAACTACCCTTGTGTGTAAATTTGTCGTCACATATTTCACACTGAAACGGTTTATCGCCTGTATGCGTTCTCAAATGACTTATTAATTGGTTCTTACTTGCACATTTGTAATCACAAATGTCACACTTGAACGGTTTATCGCCCGAATGCGTTCTTAAATGACTGTTTAATTGGTTCTTACGTGCACATTTGTAGTAACAAATTTCACAATTAAACGGTTTATCACCTGAATGCTTTCTAAAATGATATTTTAAATCGTCCTTACGTAAACATTTGTAGTCACAAATTTCACACTTGAACGGTTTATCGCCTGAATGCGTTCTTAAATGCCTTTTTAAACTGCCCCTAAGTGCACATTTGTAGTCACAAATTTCACACTTAAACGGTTTAACGCCTGAATGAGTACTTAAATGGCGTTTTAAATATCTTTTTTGTGTACATTTGTAGTCACAAATTTCACACTCCAACGGTTTATCGCCTGAATGCGTTCTTAAATGTTTCCTAAAATCTCCCTTTTGTTCAAATTTGTAGTCACAAATTTTACACTTAAACGGGTTATCGCCTGGATGCGTTCTTAAATGCCTTTTCAAATTGCCCTTGCGTGCACATTTGTAGTCACAAATTTGACACTTAAACGGTTTATCATTATTAAGTTTATCACCTGAATGCTTTCTCAAATGTTTCCTTACATCTCCCTTATATGCAGATTTGTAGTCACAAATTGCGCACTTAAACGGTTTATCATCTGAATGCCGCCTTAAATGACTTTTCAAATTTTCCTTACGTGCACATTTGTAGTCACAAATTTCACACATAAACGCTTTAACGCCTGAATGCGTACTTAAATGACGTTTTAAATATCTTTTTTGTGCACATTTGTAGTCACAAATTTCACACTCCAACGGTTTATCGCCTGAATGCGTTCTTAAATGTTTCCTAAAATCCTCCTTTTGTTCAAATTTGTAGTCACAAATTTTACACTTAAACGGTTTATCGCTTGGATGCGTTCTTAAATGCCTTTTCAAATTGTCCTTGCGTGCACATTTGTAGTCACAAATTTCACACTTAAACGGTTTATCACTAGACTTATAGTTAAAAATTTCACGGGTAGTAAGCGGATTACATTTTGATTTTGTCTTCAGAATATCACCTGGAATCTCTTCTTGAATGTTAACGGAATGATGATGCAACTTATCCAAGTTTAATTCTATTTCTTCAGTCTTAATTTGGGAGTGGCTATCTGAATGTGGTCGAGTACCCTGTAACAAAACAACATTACTTAATGTTCCATATTTGAGCCAGCTGGATCGCCTCCAAGATGGACGCATAAAAGTAGGCTCACAGAAATGTGTAAAATTGGAGTATTTTGCCAGTGTTTGTGCCTCAAACTGGTAAATCCCCTTTGATGACATCTTTTATGATTTGCAGGGGACGTTTTCGAGTGCTAATTATTCTTTAAACGGAAGCTTTTGACGAATTTATACGTGATATCATAGGATTATGGTGCAATAATTTGCAATTTATGAGCAAATATTCGTTATTATTAAATGCAGCTGCAATTCACATAATTAGTAAGTCTTTGAGGTTATACGCACATTTTACTTAACCAGCGACTGTTTGATTATTTTCGCAACTTTATTTTGGATTCGCCCAATCATCGGATTTCCAAAATGCAAACAACTAAATCTAATTCAAAGATTGGCGCAAGTAATGGAAAAGAGAACGATTGAGCATGAAGAACTCAGTATGAATAGATTTTGAGCAAGAATGGGAAATTATTTGGAGGTCTGGACAAACTTCCTGGTCAAATGAATTTGGAATTGAGAGATGATACCGCACCTCAAATAGATCCGTTGAAAAGAGTGCTGTTCAAGTTGCTGGATAAATTAAAGAAAGTGTTAAAGATATGGAAATGAAAAAGGTAATAACAAAGGTTAACGAACCAACGGGGTTGGTGAGTTCCTTGTTGTTGGTCAACATGTAATCAGGTAGTATTTGAATATGGTTAAACCCATGAAGATTAAAAGAGCAAACTATTAATTTCCTAGCATAGAAGAAGTCAAATCTCGTTTAACTGGGATTCTGGACAATAGACCTAAACGAAAAAAGTTGTAAGTTGTGCATATTGTGAATGGCAGTAGGTGAATTATTGGTCCCCGGTAATTTGGTCCTAGGTATTTTCACCCCCAGGTAAATTGATCCCCGTTAATTTTAGCATTTGGTAATTTGACCTGATAGTTAATCTAAGCTCGACTGGTGAATCTCTCCTTTAACGGCCCTCTCATAAAAAATATCGTTTCCTAACAGTAACCTAAGCTCGAGCGGAGGAAAAATAGGATGAATCTCTCGTTTTTCGATTGACTTTCCGCGCCCTCCGATCCGAGCCGTTTTGACAACGCTATACCAATTAAAAATATCCAACCAGGATACATGGCACATTTGAAGACAAATCTAGCAAACTACCTGATAATGTAAAAATATTTATATGCTCAAAGTTTCTAACACTGCCGAGGAAACGAGGCAGTTGTTGGAAAAATAACAGGCTTTAGCCTACTAGAAGCGGATTCTTCTAAAAAGTGGAAGAAGAATAGTTTTAAAACGCCGCGCCGACTTTATTCATTTCATTCATTCTCTAGCTATTTATATGCAGATTAAGCTGATTTTTTCCCTTTCGTTGCACGATCAAATTTACTCAAGATATGCTGCAAGCCTGGGCCGTCGCGTCCTATTGTGCAGAGTGAGCAAACACACGGGCGGCCAAAATTAGGGGCAGCCAAAATCATTTAATTAAATTCCAGTAACAAATTTTATAAAAGAAAAACTAAATTGCAAAATAATCTAGAGTAGCGTGGTCTAAGTAGTGCAATTTGATAGTAAACATGGCTATTACATTTTTAGTGTCTAAAAATTATGACATGTTTAAATTGCAAAAATAATAAAAGTTTCTGTTGCAAGTTCAAAAGTATCGTCTATTTTTATAAGATTAAACCAGATGACTAATAATTTATATCTTAATTCATTTTTGAAAATAATAAAATAATGGTTGAAGAGGAAACGAATCATTCGTGGCTTTTATAATCACAGTATCTACATGCCGTTTTATGTGCTCCTTGTAAATTGTTTGGAAATTCTCAAAAGTGATAAAATTGCAGGTAAAGACGGGATAAACGATTGGAAGCATTTTGATTTTTATTGAAAAGAAATGAATTTATGTCGCAATTATTATTTGACCTTGGACTTGAAATAAAAACTTACGCAGCAGTGAAATCGATGGGGATTTTTGACAATTTATTTGAAATGCTGTTGGACTATTGGTGTAAAGTAAAGTTCTCGCAAGGAATCGTGGCCTGGCGGAGCAAATGTGCAGAAACGACAATTAATCCATTTGACTTTATATTCAGGTCAATTGATGGAATTGGATGTCACATGTGTCATTTACTGAAATTTTTTGACAGTATGAAAATAGCACACATCAATTTTCTTTACTTTGGATCCATACACATTTTTTTTATTTTTCCATATTAGAAAAATACCAAAATTTTAATGAGTAGAGGAGAAGGTAGTAATATAGAACCGCCTATTGTTTTTTTCGATTAACTCTACAATTTAGTAAAAAAAAAATGAAAAGTAATGATATGTACTGAATCCTACACTAATAACCTATCACATTATGAAGATTGCAAAGTAATAAAACAGATATTTTTCTAAATAAAACGTTTAATTTAAAATATGAAAATTGACAAGGTATTTTTTTTATGCCTTTAATATGGAACACAGGTGTATTTAATATGGACCGGGGGAAATATAATATAATATAAAAATAAATGAGTTCATAGATGTATCCAACCTTTGTGGTTGGATACAATGACTAACCCTAGCTGAAAAAAATATTCTAAATGTTCCAATTTTATGTGTTTTAATGCTTACAGTAGTTGGCCTTCACGTCTTGCCCTCGTAAAATGCTCATATATTTTTTAACATAAAATTCAACATATATTTTTCTTAAGAATTCAATTTATTTATTCATAATTCGATATATTTTAAAATTTCTTATTTATTTATTATCAAAAGTTAATTGCTATGGATAAATGCGGTTCCATAATAAAAGCACCAATGTGGACCATAATAAAAGCAACTTAATTTTTAATTATTTTCAAATTTACTTCAAAATTATTTAAAATCAACTGAGCTTACCATCACTGTAGTCTAAAACAATCTTTTATACTTCGATTTCATTCTTTCTTTAACTGAAAATGTTTATTTAACACAAATAAAACGATCACAACTTATACACGCACAAATCATTGAAACTGTGGCTAAACTAAAACTTGTTAGACGAGCCCTATAAACAAGTGTGGGTACACTGTTTCAGTTTACTTCACCCTTTTAGTATCGGTTAACATTTATTTTGTGATTTTTGGGCAGGGGGAATGAATAGGTTCGTTGTAATTAGGGTGGTCCATATTAAATGCTGGTTCCATATTACTACCTTCTCCTCTACTGTACTGTACAGTACTGCTGCAAGCCCAAAAGACCCTTTTTGAAAAGATGTATAATCATTTGACAATAAATAATATAGTTGATAGTTTACCTCATTAATATCCTCTTGATATTCTAAATTAGCATCGTCTTCTTCCTTAATATCTATAGAGTGGTGCAAATCTTCTAATTTGGCATCCATGACCTCCATTTTGCTTTTCGTAATTTTTTGATCATCACTGGGGACTGGCCAATCATCTAAATCTTCTAATTTCTCAAATTTACTCAAGGGTATTAACTTATCCATACTGCAAACACAAATTAATTCACTTATGGCTCTTACAATGCAATAATCGAGATTACTACATCCAACACGTCAACCAACGTCAACTAAAATCTAAATTGTATCATAGAAAACTGTATTACCTACAGTTTACATATGAGCGCCGCCTTTTTCAAATCTACATGGGGGCAATGATAGATTGTTGAAAAGTCCTGTTTATTCACCATTATAGAAACCCAAAAGTAAAAAATAAAGTTATTATAATGTCATACGATCATAATACGTCAAAAAGTTATTACAACGTCATACGATCACAACTTACTAAAGGCGCGTTCTCACGAATCAAGTTTAAAATTGATCGATTATATAGTTGATCAACAGTGGAATATGATTTGATTGAGTTTTTGTTCACACATGTCAATAGATAATGATTAAATTTATTTAATTCGGTTGAAAATGGTGTCGAATTGAAGATCAACTGACGTTCACACGTGTCAACTAAAAATTTGTTCAACTGTATTTAAACAGAGGTTCTCACTTCAGATTTCATTCAACATATTTGTTGATCAACTACAATCGGTCAACTAAACTTGATTCGTGAGAACGCGCCTTTACTTGAATCAAACAAGGACATCCCAATTAAAATTGCATGAAGAAAATTGAATTTCCCACCGTAAAATGCAGGACAAAGCTAGCGTTTTTAAAAATAATATTCAATAAAAAAAGGGCATTAACAGAAAATTACAAATTAATTATAGGGAGCAAACTAATTTCCTACCGCAAATTACAAGAAGAGTTCGAGTTTTTACAAATATGAAATAAAAAAAGGTCACTAACAGAAAATTACAAGTTATAGGAAGCAAATTATATACCCGCCGCGAAAATATAGAAGAAGCTTCGCGGTTTTTACAATTGAAGGGGTTAGAATAGAAAGGGTATAAGTAACTTTGCATTTTTTTTGAAGATATTAGAGTTTAAAGTGATGTACCTAATACCTATCTATAAAACAGTCAGGAATTTTTTTGACGTGAATACGTCTGTAAAATCGGTAGCATGTTAAAAAATTTAAAAAAATATGTAACCGAAATTGTGTGTGTGTACGAAATAAAATGGGTAGCGTGTACAAAAAAAATATGTAACCGAAATTGTGTATGTGTACGAAATAAAATGGGTAGCGTGTTAAAAAAAAATATGTAACTGAAAAAGTTTCATTATAACTTGTTTATGTTACTTGTAAAAAGTTACGTTCTAAAAAAGTTAAACTTTATGTATGGTTTTACTTATATAGTAAAATTTTCCGTTGGTATAGAAAAGATTATCGGATGAGTTTAATATAAGGTTACTATATTTTATAATCATGAAATCGGGACATTAACCAGACCCGCAGTCAGATAAAAAATAAAGGTAGGGAAAACGGTTTGTATGTCCGGGGAAATTTTAGTGTTGCGGATGCGAGATGGGTTCGTGGGATTTTTTCAAAGCGCCGCAGGCGAAAATTTTTTGAATTTCAAGGTCAACGCAGTTTAAGAAAAGTTGTATTATCGTATTATATGGTATTATCGCACAGCCACACGCCAGGGGCGAATGGGCTATCAAAATTTATGGTCGGTGCTCGGTCAGTGGGCCAAAAATGCAATGGTCACGGGGTGAAAATGCCTTTATTTGGGGACCCCTCTCCCCCTTTGAAAAAAAATTATTACATGTACCCTGCGTTCGAGGAGAAGCTACTTTCGCTACCAAACATTTGGTCCCAAATCGGGACATGTTTGCGTCCCGACTTAGGTTAAAAAAAAATCGGGACAGCAGTGTAAAAGAAAGTGCTGTCCCGACCAAATCGGGACGTCTGGTAACCTTAGTTTAATATTATCTGTGCTCAATAGAAATGTACGGTAATGGATGTACGCTAAGATGTTAATTTAGAAAATTTTTACTTTGTTATAAGGCCGACTAGCTCAGTTTGCAGCAATGAAATTCTTTTACCCAAGATCGGGTAAGATCGAGTTTACGTTTTATTAAGAATAACTTACCTTTGCTTATAAAAAGGCAGGTGAATATAACGGAAATAAAACCAATCAAATTTAAGAAAAACATTATAATATCAAATAAGAAAATCATAAAAAACATGAATAATGACGGAAATCAATACTGAATTGAATTTATTTACTTTTTAGTAAATAATCAGTAACATTTAACTGGACATGAACAATACTTAAATCTAAACAATAATACATTGGTAAGATTAGATTACTTGTTTTAGTGATTTATTTAAATTGTTCATAATCTAATCTTGATTATGATTAATTAAGTAATCTTAACTTACGACATCGAAATAAAGTAAAAGGAATGTTTTTAGGTACGTACCAAAAGAATTATTAATTCGCACTAAATTTTAATTTGCGCACATTTCGAAGATATTTGGTGTAACCATTCCATGTTGAATTCTGGTTGTTTAAATAGATGGCGAAGGTTTCCATGATCATAAGTTCCAAATCGCACTTTATTTATAATTCTTAATAAACACTTAATAATCGATTAGCTTTTTTAAAATTATTTGGCGACACTTAATTACACTTGTTATAAATTAATTTACAATTACATTTTTGGTAGAATTCTATTATGAACAGATAAATTGATAACGGTATTTACCTTTAATTTGGTAATTAAGTTATATTTCTAAGACATTTTTATACTTACAAGGGGACCTTGTCGACGACTTTTCCACGATTTGCACAATTTTGAACATACCTTTTAGGCAATAATCTGTTATACTTCAGGTTAAAATTGCAGGACCCGGATTTGAATAAATTTTGATTAAATCGATTTTAAAAATCGAATAAATTGGTATTATAAATTAGGTCTAATGAGAAGTAAAATACGAAGGCCTCCGATTCATTTGACACTTTGACATAACCTCGCATTTCGTAACAACGACATATTAAAAATTAATTAATTTAAAGAAATTTTAACCAGATACAAACAATCAATTAAACTACGATGAGCAAAAAAACCAAATTGCATAAATATCAGGTTAGTCTTGACTTGAAAAGACGAATTTTGTAACAACAACCCACAAAAAATACGTTCATGTACATGGTTGAAATTTTCTGTAATTACACGGTAAGTTAATAATTAATATTATAATATACGTAGATTCATTTAGATAATTTTTATATAGGTTGCATTGACGTGTTAACAACTGTCCATTGCACTTGTTTCCGAACATCAATAATTATCGAATTCTCAACAATATTTGTATAGTAATTGATTATGATATAATTTAATAAATAATTAATAGTAGATATAGTAATTTATTACAATTCTCTGTTCTAGTTGTACATCATAAATACATATTAAAAAAAAAATTATTATAATAATTCCTTTGTCGACACCAACGAACAGTAAGTACTAGGTAGCCCTAGTTGTACGTAGTTGCACGTAGACTTTAGTTTGCATTCTTCTTCAAGTGCCTATCCGATTTCGGATGTTAGCGATCCTCCTGGCTAAGCCAAGAAGACTTTATTAGGGAAATGTTAATGGGGTGGTTTCCCGTTGCCTTCCTCATAGTCCACAGTTCGATTTTGGACTTTTTAGATCACAGCACATATCCGACGCAATCAGGATTAGAACCGCGGCTTCTCGCTCTGTAGTCTATTCGTGTTTGATTTACGCCAGACTGCTGGTAGTTAGCATTATGAAGATACAATTTAAGTGTGTCGTTTAACACATTGCATGCCACGTCCTGCACATGAATGACAATTGTACTGAAGTATTTATTGCAATGTCCTGTTCAATGAGAGCATTGTCATCTGCACATACTGTTGGGCCTTTCCTATTTGCTGGGAGGTCGTTGATGTAAACCACACCGATTTCTAATGCTCTACTAATGTAACATTGTAAATCGTTTCTAACGAAGAGAAGCAAATAGCTGAGCGTTAACATTCTGAACTTCTTTCAAGATTCCCTGTGTATTAAAATGTTTTTACTGTTTTAAATTAACTATATTAATTATTATCTTACCTTGTAATTACAGAAAATTTCAACCATGTACATGAACGTATTTTTTGTGGGTTGTTGTTACAAAATTCGTCTTTTCAAGTCAAGACTAACCTGATATTTATGCAATTTGGTTTTTTTGCTCATCGTAGTTTAATTGATTGTTTGTATCTGGTTAAAATTTCTTTAAATTAATTAATTTTTAATATGTCGTTGTTACGAAATGCGAGGTTATGTCAAAGTGTCAAATGAATCGGAGGCCTTCGTATTTTACTTCTCATTAGACCTAATTTATAATACCAATTTATTCGATTTTTAAAATCGATTTAATCAAAATTTATTCAAATCCGGGTCCTGCAATTTTAACCTGAAGTATAACAGATTATTGCCTAAAAGGTATGTTCAAAATTGTGCAAATCGTGGAAAAGTCGTCGACAAGGTCCCCTTGTTAGTAAAATTATTAAGTGAATTTGTCTTACTGCGACATATTGACATCTTGCTTAGCCCGAGGCCAGCTAAAGAGTGATCTTTGCATGTTAAGAGCTGCATTTTTGCCGTTTCTTTTCACAGAGGGCGGCACAGTAGAAATTATTGCTAACTTTGAGGATAAAAATATATTTAACTCGATAAAATCAAAGTAATTCCATGAAACCATATTAATAAGTGATAATTGACTTAGAACGTGATCTATTTTTTAGATTTTAATGTTGATGAGGTGTGATATTAAAGGCATTTGAAAGGTACAAGATGTTTGAAAAAATATCTAACAGATTCTAATAAAAACTAGATCAAGTTGCGGCTAATTAAATACTAAATACAATTGTAAAGTTTCGGGATTGTAGTGAACGTAATTTAAGATATTCTTATCCTCAAAAAGTAATGTTAGCGAAGTTTTAAACTATATATAATCAACTGAATGCTCATAGTGTTCAAGGGTTCCTTTATAGATGGCGCCAGTAAATTATGGCAATTCAAGTACCTGCAGATTGTGGTACCTGCATTTGTGACCTGCATTCAGTATCTAATTACGAGCAAAATTTCTCGTAAGGCCCGTCAAAGATATTACATTTTGACTTTGAGCTATCTTTTGTACTTTTGTATATTTACAATTTTACACAATCTACCTATATTTTTTATAATATTTCAAATAAAAATAAATAACATTTTATTATTTGAAAATTTTATTGCAATTTTGAAGTCATTCCACTTTTTGTTGAAATTTTTATTGTGGCTGTAAAAGCATGTAGTATCGTACATAAACCCGGTTTTAAACTCTTAAAGTATCTTTACATTATTAGATTTTGTATTGGATTTTGTATTAGATGTGGTCTAATGTAAAAATTTCCGCGTTTACATTACTCGATTTCACATTGGACTACAACAGTTGGATTTTTCATTAGACTTTTAAGAAATAGGACGGTATCTATTTGTATTGGATTTTCCATTAGATTTGTATTTGTGAGCATGCGCAGTGTGATTCTTTGACTCATGGTTGATTGTGTTAACCTCAAATTTTTATAAATTGCTTCGTTTTGATAATTGATACGTCAAATACGTACCGATTGGCATTGTTTACAACAAAAACTAAAACCTAACTATGAACCTAACCAAAAATTTTAACATGATTTTATTCACAGCACTGTCATTAGTCATAACAAATCCAATACAAATATCCAATAATGTAAATGCATTTATATTCGAGCATTGGATATGAAATCCAATAAAAATCTCGAATACAAAAATCCAATACAATATCTAATAATGTAAAGTACCCTTTAGGCCCTTGGGGTATTATAATAGTATATTCCAGGTACCTAATTATTATTAAAATAGTAGGTACTTCTATAATATTTCAGATACACTTTGACCGTAGTGTTATTTTATAATTTACATAAATGATGAAATTGAAATTTTCTTTGAAGAAATTCAAAGAGGTGAAAAATTTTGGAACGAGAAAATGCTTCCAAAATTAATCAAATTCTTTATTTGGATATCCTCCTCCCGCTTGGTGAGATTCGGTAAGATGTGGTGAGACCACCCTCCCCCTCACATGAGATTTACCCTATAATTTTTAAATTAATTAATTAATACTCAATAATTTGATATGTTCGTGTATTTTGCTTCATATAGAGCATTCTTATCGGTCAACTTCAGCTTTGCCTCCTTTCACAAACAATTAACTTCTTGCTGGTAATTTGGGGGGGGGGGGCATGTTTTTCTATTTTCGTTATATTTTTTGTGAAATTGGTGTCAAAAGTTAGAGCATCGTTAGAGTCTAAATGAGCTTCCATGTTTTCGTTTGAGCCTCAGCTGTCGCGGAGTTATTCGCGAAATATTGGGGGGGGGGGCAGACATGATTTTCTATTTTCGTTATATTTTTAAATTTTTTGGTGAAATTGGAGTCAGACGTTAGAGTTTTATTAGAGCCTAAATGAGCTTCTATTTCCAGGACCAGGGCCATATATAACGTTAAAAAGGGGGGGGGCAGCGACATGCACCTAAAATAGTTTGATAATAAAATAATTTCTTGTCAATTTCATTCCCTACATTTTTGTTCTATTCTTATACCTGAAGTCATTATATTTTATTTAAAATAAAAATCAAATGGTTTTAAATTATAATAAAAACTTATGTTTAGAAAGAAACAGCTCTTTTATTATGATTGTTTTCTTCAGAATTATGGATTACAAATATTTTTGGATATTTTGAAAATTAATTTGAAAATAATAAAAAAATTTAAACAAGAGCACGTGTGTAAGATATTTTTTGTTTTACTCTATTTTTAGCACAAAAGTGGACCTATAAGAGGCACCGCTACAAATAGTTAAAACTCAAAATGTAAAATCTTTGACGGGCCGCACGAAAATCGAGAAAGTATCATACCTCATACCTGGCTCCTACTACATCTGCAATAAGAGAGATAGCATATTAGACACAATAGAGATAGTATTTGGGTCTAAGGAATTTGAGCGCCATCTAAGTATTTTCCTGTAACTAAGAAATGGTAATGATCTGTACTATGAGAGAAGTTTCGCTTCACACTAGCGTCCTCTTACATAAAATATATTTACCACTATTTACCCATCCAAGTTTTGTACCCGCTAACCTAATCCCCTCTCCTTCAATGCCGCTCTTAAGAAATGTAACTTGATGTCGGTTTATCCTTGAATGATAATTTCTAATTGGTTGCTCAAAAATGACCAGAGGGTCGGTAACCAATCAGATTTAATGTCTTCATGAATAACAAAGTTATCAAATATTTCTAAGAAGGTTAAAGCTAGAGTGCGTCTACCGAGGTGTTAAGCTGTAAAGTATAGAATAACTGCAAAATTGACCGTTTTAAACATAAAAGACTTTGTATTGTTAATTTTACTGAATAACAAATTTCCAGACGTTCTTTATTTAAATAAGCATGCAGGCTTTACCAACGAAATAGAATAAGTAATACGGAATGTTATTTGTTTTATTTAATTTATTAAACCAAATTAGATTCTTTGAATTTATAATATACAGGATGGTTGTTAATCGTAACAACTTATAATAAATTTTATTAAGTTAATATTACCAGTTATTTAGATTTAATAATAAATTATCGCCACTTCAAATATTTTGTGAAATTAGTGTTTTTTAATTTTTATTAATTTAATTTTTTAAATTAAGAAATATTTTGGAAAATACGTCAATTAATGTTCATAATGAAATACGTTCATCATTTTATCAGACAAGACGTGTATCCCGTGATGACGTTTTCAGGCAAAACTTAACGGCTATGTTCCTGAACATAGCCTCGGATCCGAAGGATCCCGATTTATTCTATAAAATCAAAATAAAAGGGACAACAATGAATTCGTTTAAGGAATTAGAACGCTAAATAAATTGCGAATAACTTTATGAGAAAATAATTTAATTTAAATAAATGCATAATGCTTAAAATATAAACCATTTATTTCTAAACAATACTGGTATTAGACAACTAATAACAAATTATTGCATCCGTTTCCGCACCACCTAAGAGGTAGAATGCAAGGCGCGTTTTATTTTTATACATGGTTTCCCCTGTAGGCCTAGTCCATGTTGATTGTTTTTTACAGAAACAAATCGAAAACTGAGGCTTGTTTTTTGCTTTTTAAGAAACAAAAAATTCCAATAAAAAAACAAAACTGTTTTGTTTTTTACAGAAACAAAACGAAAACTGAAGTTTTTGAGTCTTAGAAACGCCGTACCTTTTCTCCCATAGGTTTGGGATGTGGTCGTCGCAAAACACCCCCGGTGACCTGGGGTGGTTTCTGCATGCCGTCCTGAACTTTTTCAAAGTTTGGACGCCTCAAGGGTCTCAAAACTTCATTTTGTTGAACCAGATCTGGCATCTCCATTTTTGGCTGCCAGAGTCTGTCCGTATGGGGCATTGAATTGCAGTGGGGCTTAGGTGCCTCCAATTTTTCAATTTCCGATACAATTCTTCCAGGTACAAACTGTAGAGTTGCCCTATGAAAGATCGCTTGCTCGGGATCGATACGCGTATCGGGATCCCAAACCAACATCTGCTTCAGGAGATCGACTACCAATTTTCTGGAGAATCTATCGGCCCACAATTCATCTCCTTTCAAATTGGTAGGGGTGTTAATGTTGGATATTTCATCCAAACACTTAAGCACCCCATTTGATGGTTCTTTGAATTTATGGGGCTCTTCCATTTTGTACTGCGCTGGCGTTTTTAAACGCCAAACGTAGTTACATCTGGAAAAGTATTCCCTTGTTTTAACACCTTTGTTCAACATCTGGTTAGGTGGTAAACCCTGGGTCTCTGTGATAATCCTGAGTTGATCATATTCACAAGACCCATTGAATAAATTTCGGTTGATCATCAACCTGGCCGTAATGCAGCCCAACGACCACATATCTATCTTTTCTGATATGGGCAAACCGAGCATCAGTTCGGGAGCGCGATAGCTTCGAACTTGCCCGTAGCCCCCAACCACAGTATCCTCTTGATAAGTGGCGTTCCCGAAGTCAATCATTTTCACTCGGAAAGGTTGACCCACTTGATCGACCAACATGATATTGTCCATTTTCAAGTCCGTATGGATTATACCTAGCTCTTTCAGCTTTACTAAAGCTGCCAACAATTGAGCCAACACATATCGTATGTCATCTATGCTCATTGTATCTTCATTGCAAAATTGAAGTAAACTTCGGTCGAGTAATTCGAATGTCATACACCGACTTTTATCGTATGTAAAGCATTCGAACAGTCGCACGAAGTTATAGCTTTCGCTATGCCTCTGTAGAATTTCCAAAAAAGTTTTTTCGCTCTGGTAATCTTCCTCAGAGCAGTCATTCAAAATTTTGATGGCGACTTCTTTCTTGGTGCGTTCCACTTTGCATTTCATTACTCGTCCGAATGCACCGTTGCCCAAAAATTTTACAATTTGGTACCTTTCAGATCGTGATTCTACGATGGGAAGATTGTTGAAATTGATTGAATCCATTTTTGATAGTGAAATAAATAAATATAGAAGTAGCGAAGAAAAACTTGCTGGTGTTGAATATATTTCTTTGTACGACCTTTATAGTGTTAAATCCGTTGAGACGTTAAACCGTTGAAATGTTAATCCGATAATATCTTAATCCGTTCATGTTCATCAAATCATCTGTTGACGTTTTGTCGCCTCGAAGAAACATTCCTCCCTTTTACGTTTCAAAGAATCGGAATGAGGAGTAACCGCGTTAATGCAAAACATGATGATGACGATGAGTAACCAAATAAAAAGATGGCGGTGGAAAGATTTAAAAATTGTGCAGTGAAAGAGAAGTATTGTAATCGTTAAGATGCCTAAGCAATAAGTGAAGTTTTTATTACGGATCCTCTAATATTTAACTTTTAACATGGAACATGTTTTTGCGCTCGCTATCTGCCAAAAAGCAACAGACACTAAATCAACGGATAAACCAAGCAAAACAAGATGAAGCAAAAACAAAACTAAACTGATGCCAAAACAACACAAAAACAAACGCAAAAGAAAACCAAAACAAATTTCCCCAATTAGGAATTTTGATTGACATAAATAAGAGAAGTAATTCGGTATTGAAAAACATATTCCATATTTAATACATCATTAGTCAGAGACTAAAATAGAAGAAACCCCTTGCACCGAGTTTCTGACGTATTTATCGGTATTTTCTGAAACGGTTGTGGGTAATTGATTCGTAATTTATAATGGCGGAGAGGGTGAACAGCTAATTTTTTTACACATATGTATGGAGAAGGTTAAAATAATCTACAATACCCAAAGCAGGTATTTCCTTAAAAACATTTTATGATCAACGGAATTATCGGAGCACTAAAGCAACAATCAATAAAGTGAAATGAAATCAACCCTCTGAAGAGCAACCCCTAATGAGAGGATTGATCCAAACAGAGACCTGAGTCCGTAACAACCTGGAGGTGACCTCTCCAGTTTGTTTTGCCATGATGCCAATAGGCTACCTCTCGATTTGTGCGAAGGCTCAACCGTAGGTTCTGAAAGAGAAATGATAGCTTGTGGGAACTCAAAAAAACGCAAATATATAGTAATCAAATCCTTTAATTGAAATAAGAATTTGAGAGGTGCTTGCACTATGCCAATCATTGCAATGTAAATTACTGTGCGAAACATACACAGTAACAAATATGAGAATCACGGTGTCACTGTCAAAACAATGCACCCACCTTAAATTTACAAAACAGTAACTGCTATGCATGAGTTACCGACAATTTAAATAATAAACCAAAACACGACGGTCAAACGAACAAGAAAGAACTATCAATTACTTACATAAGTGCTTTGTAAGTTTACAACTTATTTAGTGTTATCAAGTAAACTTGATATGGTTGCAAATAACAGAATGTATTCCTAGAAGTAAGCTGAGGAAGAAGATTTTTCGAATCATGCCGTTCCTTTACCTGCAATTCTACCCAGCTTCTGTAAATGTCATTTGTCCGAAAATGTACTTTCTAAGCACCCAAAACCTAACCACTTGACAATTAGAAATTTTGTAGCATTTTTGTTGCCTTTTGCAGTTATAATTTGCAAATTACGAGAATATTTTAAAATAAATATATTTTTAATTTAAAAATGTATAGAAAAATCTAATTAGATTTTTTAGTCTTTGAATAATTCAAAGAAAATTTACCATCATTTGTAATCTTTCTGGAAAATTGTTTTAAACAATAGTAGATTTAACTTTAAAAGCAGGAAACATGCCATTTTAATTTAAATAATATTTTTTTTTTTACTTTTTTCCTTAATTTGATTATTCAACTGAAGGAAAAATATCCAAAAAAATAACTCCACGTCCTAAGTCGTAGAGAGCTGGGTCAAAAAAATTTATTATAAAAGCCGTAATAATGAATAAAATGGTGTTATTATTATTTCTCGAAAAGGTCGGCATCCCGAGTAATTTGCTCTAGAAACTCTAGAATTTTAAATGGCACAACTTCAATCGAATATTACTTAAAAGGGGTGGCAGTTATAAAATAACTTTTCCTATAAAACTTACTTATTTTTGCAAGATCGTTTCAACAATATCACTTTTGACCTATGGTGCCAGAAAAAATTCTGGAGCAATATTACTCCGGATGAAGACCTTCCCAAGAAATAATAATATCATCATTCGATATTTTATTACAGCTTTTATAATAAATTTTTTTGACCCAATTCTGTACGACCTACCGTTTTTGAAAAAAATGACTGATGCGGGTGGTCTCATTAACCCATATACAATCGAATATTACTTAATAGGGGTGGGAGAAATAAAATAATTTTTCCTACAAAACTTCCCTATTTCTTAAAGATCTTTTCGACGATACCATTTTTGACCTATGGTGCCATTTAAAATTCTGGAGCAAACTATCCCGGATGCCAACCTTTCCCGGAAATAATAATATCACCATTCGATTCTTTATTACGGCAGTGATAATAAATTTTTTTTAACCCAACTCTCTACGAATAATCGTTTTTGAAAAAAATTGCTGATACGGGTGGTCTAATTCACCCTGTATACATCCAAAACGGCTTTATCAAGATTGAAAACTTGTACACTAATAGTACACTATTATTAAGGCCGTGTTCTGCTTTGGAATTTAAAAAAAAATTATTGTTACAGTTTAGACTTTTACTCAAGAGAAAATTTTAAAATTCTAATAGTTTACCACGTTTTAGCTATTTTAGTGACGCAGCAACTGAACCTAGCAGTGAGCAACTTACCGAAGGTTGTAGTAATTATGTATTTTATGACATTTTAACATTTTTCAATATGGTTCACATAATATCTCAAGTTCTATTTAACCGATTTATTTCAAATTTTATATTAACCTTCAATATATAATTGTCTATCACCCCTACCACTTTTGTATCAAAATTATTTGTTTTACTGGCTGAAACTTTTGCTTAAAACTTTAATCGAATTTTTCTCCAAACTACATTTTTCAATATGGTTGACATGATATCTCAAGTTCCATCTGAATTATCTACAATCTACATCTACAAATTCAATATATAATTGTCTATCGCCCCTACCACTTTTTATCAAATAGTACTTTTCATCACAAGGACGTAAAACGCGATTTTTCGTTCGAGGGGAGCGGGGGTTCCGAGGCGGAGCGTAGCGCAGCCGAGGAACCCGAACGCTCCCTAGGTGAAAAAGTAGTTTTACGGCTGCGTGATGAGAAGAACTTTTCGTTAGCCGTCTACTTTCAACGTTCTGTACTGTGCAAAACGTCGACGAGGATACGTGTCTGGCGTATGTGGTGCACCTCTATGGTTAAGTCGACCCTAACAGCACAGGATGGAATAGATATAAGTGGATTCCACAATGTGCGTAATATTTGCAGCAGGAACAATGATGCGCCGCGCGACATTAAAAAAGCTGCCGTGTTAGTGTTTACTAAGGAACACGTGCAGCAATTTGTCTCGACGGCGCCAAATAAGTAACTATTATATGCTAGCCAAAGTAAGTTACACTATCACGTTCTAAATATTGCATATAGAAAGTAGTATAGAGGGACGTGACTCTATGTTTCTTTCCGTTTCTCTGTAAATATTGTAAATAGAAAGTACTATAGAGGGACGTGTCTCTATAATACTTTCCTTTTGTACATATTTTGTAAATAATACAGTAGAAACTTATGCTTTTATACCATTTTTATTGGTTTTTTCCCGCAAATGTCGACGAAAACCATCTCTTTTCGTACCTCAAAACGTACACGAAAAGTGCTCAAATACGTCCGGCGTAACGAAAATTATTTATTTTACCGGTTGAAACTTTTGCTTAAAACTTGAAACGTGTTTTTCTCAAAACAACATTTTTCAACCTGGTTGATATAATATCTCGAGTTCTATTTAACCGATTTGCTTCAAAATTTGTACCAACATTCACTATATAACTGTCTATCATCCCTACCACTTGTATATAAAAAAAATTTCGAATGTGGTTGTTCGGCCTACGGCCTCACTGGGTTTCTGATGTGGCCATCCCATGACTTTACCATACATTAATGATATGGTATTTATATAAAAACAGTGGCCTCTAGTTAATCCATTCCCTCGCGTCACCCCCTCCATCAAGTTTCCGTGAACGATTTCAACCAAAATCTAATCAGTTCTAAGTCTTAATATAAAAGACCTAAATATGAAATTTGGTTAAGAAATTCTTATTGGTTTGGGCGCTAGAGCGCACACAAAATTAAGTGACACACAGACACACGGACATTTGTTGATGTTTGGTCTCTTTCAACTCGTTGGACCCCAAGGACTCTAAATCCGTCAATATCTCAACTTTTTTACTTTACCATACAACAAATATGAGTATACGTAGTATACCATATAGCATGGGAAAGTTATAAAATCGAATAAAAAAGAAATTTGAGATATTGACGGATTTAGAGTCCTTGGGGTCCAACGAGTTGAAAGAGACCAAACATCAACAAATGTCTGTGTGTGAAAAAAATTTTTTTTCCGTTTTCTCCTTGATAGGGACTATAACGACATTCTTACTAATTAAGAATCTTTTTTTAAATCTTGTTTCCGATGACCAGAAGGATTGCAATCGTGTCAACCAGCACACCCTCTATTTTTCTTACCCCAATTTTACCAGCTTATAGCTTATTTAATTTTCTGTATATTCTCGAAATATCAACAAATATGTTGTAAAAAACTGAATGGTAAAAATATTGTTTGTTTTGTATTTAGTGAGCTCGAAACAACGCCCATTATTTATGCTTTTAAACCAGTAGACGTGCATACAGTAAAAGTCGCTACGTGCGCAGTTACTCTCGGCGATTGCGATGTTGTACCGGTTGGTATTATTTAGTTACACTTGGTTGAACTTTAGTTGGTACTTCTGCAACCATTAATTGGAAGTTTTGGGTACAGTTCTTTTCGGTGCTCTCGAACTGCAGTTTGTTTTTGCACAAATTTTTAAAGCCTCTCTTTTAAAGCTATCAATTAAGCTGCAAATATACGAAATTTTTCGAGTACTTGAAAAAATCAACAATAATTAACAACCAGTCGAGCTAAGGTTAGTTTTACGAAACGATTTTTTTAATGAGGAAACCGTTAAAAGAGAGATCCACCAGTCAAGTTTAGGTTAGTGTTAAGAAACGATTATTTTAATGGGAGGGAGCACGATATAATAATTTTGTTGTACCATGGGGGACCGTTAAAAGTGAAATCCACCGGTGGACCTTAGGTTAGTGTTAGGAAACAACATTTTTTTATTGCGGGGACCATGAAAAGCGAGATCCATCGGTTGAGCTTAGGTTAGTGTTTGGAAACGATTTTTTTTAAATGAGGGGACCCTTAAAACAGAGATCCACCGGTCCAGCTTAGGTTAGTTTTAGGAATCGATTTTTATTTTAATGGGGAGACCGTTAAAAGAGAGATCCACCGAGCGAGTTTAGGTTAGTGTTAGGAATCCATTCTTTTAATGAGGGGACTCTTAAAAGAGAGATCCACCGGACGGGCTTAAGTCAGTGTTAGGAATCAATTTGTTTAAATGGGGGAACCGTTAAAAGAGAGATCCACCGGTCGAGTTTAGGTTAATGTTAGGAAAAGCTTTTTAGTGTTAGGAATTGTTTTTTTTTAATGGGGGGGGGGGACCGTTAAAAGTGAGATCTACCGGTGGACCTTAGGTTAGTCGTTAGTGTTTGGAAACAACATTTTTTTATTGAAGGGACCATGAAAAGCGAGATCCATCGGTTGAGCTTAGGTTAGTGTTAGAAATCGTTTTTATTTTAATGGAGAGACCGTTAAAAGAGAGATCCACCGATCCAGTTTAGGTTAGTGTTAGGAAACCATTCTATTAATGAGGGGACTCTTAAAAGAGAGATCCACCGGTTGGGCTTAGGTTAGTGTTAGGAATTGATTTTTTTTAATGGGGGAACCGTTAAAAGAGAGATCCACCGGTCGAGTTTAGGTTAATGTTAGGAAAAGCTTTTTAATGACAGGACCGTTAAGAGTTAAATAAAGTTTTAAATTTGGGCCCCAAACTCTGATCCGGTCCTGTTTATAAAACTAAAAATTTAATTTTTACACACATTCGGCGCACATTCGACTTGAGTATGGCGCATGCCATTTACATTTAAATACGCTTCACATTTTCCGGGAATTTTTGCGCGTGCGCACATTCGACGTGAGTAACTGCGCACGCGCGCACGTAGCGACTTTTACTGTTTGCTCAGAAGACGGCCTTAAACTTTTCATGACACTTTGGGATATTTTTGATTTACAAAGAAACAATAATTGCTAATACGAAAGAAAAATTGACATGTCAAGAGTGACATAACTGTGGTACCATGGACCACATAGTAAATATTAAGTCTTGATAATACATTGTTATGATCTTTGCTATCAAAAACTATTTCAAAGGCCGCTGTACTAGTTTCATGCCGGTAGTTGAGTTCTTCTCTTGGTCAAAGGTCAGTGGATTCAAACAGACGAAATAACAAGGCAGTAATGCGGCATCAACATTGTTTATTAAATAAAAATACCCAATTGCGAAAATTTGCATCAATTTACAAGCGACATTTAATTCCTCAAAAACAGAAGCTGAACCTGGATACTCAATTATTCGTGTAAAATAATGTGTAAAATTCAAATTAATTGTACAAAAGTTCTTTAATAAATTCATTTACGACACAACTCGTCGTTTTATTTTGATTTATTAAAATAAAATAAAATTTTACCTTATAAATTTTTAAACTGGTAAATTTTCACTCGATTCGGTACGCCACTGGAGACCATATTATCTCGACGATCGTAGTTACCATGTTTCTCACTGCTATAGAAGCGGCATGTGTTCCAACTGCTACCGGTATTCTGTTATTAAGAGCACTCCGGATCACGTGACTTTCTCTGTTTACGTAGGGAAAGTCTAATTCGATTATTATATAAAAAAAGTTAATTTTGCATTTGCTATTTCATTTTTAAATGTATTTTGAACTGTGGATACTCCTTAAAATTTGAAAAAAAAATTAAATAATTTTTTTTTACTGCATTTAAATATTATTCGAAATAGTATTGAGTATCCACTGTTTGTCTCTATATATATATTATTAATAATAGTTCAAATTGTTTACATAAAATAATTGCGTTTATAGCCTACAGAAGTTCCTTTCGTAATCAAAAGGAAGGTGTTTGATTGGCTTTCGACTGAGAAAGTCACGTGATCCGGAGTGCTCTTAATAATTGTGTAGAAGTGCCGATTAAGCTTATTTTCTTCTCCAAACCAACTTTTCGAATTGCTAAATAAACAATCCTTGTCCTAGACAACACCCAGGTAAGTAATCTCTTGATTATCAATCTCGCTTCGATCACAAAATGTGCACCTAACCTCAATTATTCAGAGCACATGTACAATTTTAAATAACCAATTTTCTTGCAGATATTTGATTGACAAATACCACGTTGCATTCGCGATACACAATTTTCACTAATTACGCGTCGTACGTAGTTAATTACTACGTAATTACAAGACTCTGATTAATTGTTCACTTGTGTGAATTCACAAATTTTACTCTCTGAGTTTTTGGATCAAGAGGCCTCGTACGAGTTCCCAGTTTGATCTCTACCAGAAAACTGACTTCTTTCCTTCTTTCGCTTGCTGGCTTTGTTCCCCCCGTATTCAAATTTTGATTTTTTGAGTGGGATCTTCATTCCTATCAGCGAAATCGACTCTTCCTTCCAGGTAACATAAAGTTTTTATTCGCATACGTACCGAAATATTATGAATACTTTGTTTTTAGGAATCTGGTACTATCTATCCAGCACAAAATTATACACAGGACGCGGCACAAATTTTGTATTTTACAATCAAATTCAAATGTATTAGTTTTGTGTGTGAATTTGTTACAAATCGATGGTTTTTGTAAAACTGATGCAAATTTCGCTTTTTCATACCAGTCGAATTAACTGGCTACTGACTTTAACGCAAGTGCTTTCAAATTACCATCTCATCAATCTGCCTGGACCCCTCAATTAAGAAATATCACAACAATATTTAATAATAAGTATTTATTTGAATAATCAATATTTACAAATAATGCGACTGATGAATATAATAATTTTGATACATATAATTTGAATGTTGTTATTAAAACTATGGTAATAAAAATTCCTACTAGAACAACTTAAAATTAAAATAAAATATAATGAGTTTGTGACGCCACAATAACCTTATCCTTTGAGAAAACAGGAAATTTCAGCTCCAAATAACAAGGTGATGTAAAATCTGCTGGGATGAGTCATTTAGAGCTGATATACCATTCCAAAAATAAACCAAAGGCTTTCGTCGCCAAGTCCTTTATTATAAGCAATTTTTTATAAAAATTTTAAAAATAAACAAAATTCAACTTTTAGGAAATGCTCGACTAATTATAAATTTATTAATGAAGAAACAACGATGACAATATACAGTTAATTTAATTTTGTGGCTATAGCAACTATTCCTCTGCAAATAATCTAACGTATGATCTAATTTATTTACATTATAAAATATTTACAATTATAAAGGTTTTGCAGGGAAAAAATGAGTGAAAACCCCTGCGCTCCTGGTCGTGCAAAAAAGAAAAGAAAAAAGTTAGGTGGGGTTGAATTTGTTATTTAATGTAGGTGCTTTTTGTACTGTTGATTGACGTGATTAGCTTGATGAGTGGATATTTCGGTGATGTGTGTCATGATCAAAAATCGTTCATAACACCACACTCCAACAAGATAAAAGCAGTTCTTCTCGCACCAATTCAGTGGCCGGCCAGCTAGCAGTGGAGACGGCCGTGGGTCGATCCAGGGGCACTGAAATGGGAGCGAGTCGAGAAAGGAGCTTCCAAGTGCAAATGTCCCGAAATTTCAGAAACAATGGATAAGAGGCTTGTCTGTGCTTTCCGAGAACATTTGCATCACTCCGTACTTCACAAGCCCACATCCATAAGACATAAAACGCAACCTTAGATGCTCTCAGTCTCAGTTAGGTTATACTTTAGCCTTCACTCAGGACATCTGAAGAAGTCTTCTTCTTCTTCTTTCTAGAAGTAATTCTATAGAGAATTCTCTTCTAGTAGGCCAAGGCCTGTTATTTTCCAACACATGCGTCATTTCCTTGGCAGTGTTAGAAACTTTGAGCATATAAATATTTTACATCCATCAGGTAGCTTGCTAGACTTGCCTTCAGATGTGCCTGTATCCTGGTTTTTATGTTAATGGTAGCAATTCACTAACCCAGGGGACCACCGGCTTAACGTGCCTTCCGAAGCACGGAGACTAGTCATAAGAAAGTTTGAAGGTTTGAACCCGGTGCCCCATATTCGCATCCAACTGCGTTAGCTGCAAGGCAATGACCGTCTCTATCTATCTGAAGAAGTGATTGAGGTAATAGTTTTTAATAGTGGTGTGTATGCTAATCACATAAGGCATAGATAATAGTTATTTATGTATTAAGGGCACAATCTATTGATTATTATCCGCTAAAGCGTCGGGCTTTAAATTTCCCTCGTGCTATAATCTGATTGTGCCCGTGGTACATACAACGTTTTATTCCATTTTGGTACTTGGTACTTGAATAATCAAAATTTAAGGATTAAATATTTTGGGAAAAAATATTATGTCGTCGTTTTGTTTGTGTTATGAATTTTTGGTGTGCCATGGTTCCTATGTTTTGATAGGTATAATATTATTGATATTGCTTAGCAACTTTATAGGCCCTCGGACTTTAATTGCCATATTACGCCCGCATCTGGGTGCTAATAAACAAGGTTATGATGCCAAAATGGAATAAATAAGAATAATTAATTGATAAATAAGTCCCGCTTCGTTTCTATTACAGCCACTCCGAACGCTTCGATCGGTTTTCGTATCTCCTCTCCACCCACGTACATAGCGAATAGGCACATCTGAAGGTTAGCCTAGCAAGCTGCTACTTGATGTAAAACAACTATAGTCCAACAATCGATTTGCGGACTACTCACTAACCCGTCTGGCCAGAGTGGTGAGTTATGGCCTAAACGTCCATTACTAGAGGCAAAGTTTTGGATTAGTTTAATCAAAGATTTGGGGATTTTAAGTTGTATTAAATGATTTGTACAAAAAGCCGCCATGCCAGATTAATGCCAGACTCTGAGTTGTTCTCATTGAAATTTCTAGTGTTGACGTCTGTTCGTCGATGTAACTGCAAAACCGCACTGTGGTTTATTCGGAAACCAAATGCTTTTGTATTATTGAGCTAGTTTCGAAGTCAAGGCTAACCAAAGGCTGTCGAGTATAAGATTTTTTCCAATATTTTTGAGAGGGTAGGTAGTAGACTGATGGGGTTGTAGCTGGTATGGATATTTATTTGCTTCCTTGGTTTGAAGATTGGAATTACTATTGCATGTTTCCAGGAAAGAAGGAAGTATTGAGTTTTGAAGCAATTTTTGGTTTAAAATGTAATACATTTGTAAAATTGATTTTTTTGGGTAGATGTTTTAAAATTGTAGTAAAACTGGTCTTGGAACACCGTAGTGCTGGTAGGCCGGGAAACTTAGAAATGTTATTTTTGGGAAAATTTGAGTTTGAATTTTGGGTGCGTGTGAAAGAGCGACTGGCTCTGGAGCCAAGCGCAGGGTTTTTACACTCACCCCTTTTGTATAGTTTGTGTAGGCTTGATAATGTTGGTAGAAGATGGCAGCATGGTTCTGCTAGCAGTTGAAACATCTGGTTTGGATTAACCTTTTAGAACCATTTTTTATGTGCGGTTCTTGGCGTATGTAAAGTTCGTACACTTCGATTCCATACCCTCTTTGAATGATTCGTTTCTTAGAAGTTGCTGATCTTCGGTGGTGGCGGCGTAATCCCACGTTTGGTTAAACCGGGTCCTTGATTATTGGAAACAATTAGTTAAATCGCCTGCTCCTAACAACATTCGACTTTTAGGGTAAGTTTCTGTTATTATTGGATTATCGACAAAATATACGTGAAAACAAATGCGTCTTTACATTAAATTTAACTGAAACTTAAATAGTAAGTACAATCCTAATTTACCCTTTTATTATAATAATAGTAAATATACAATTTTATGAAAAATTATTTCTTATGGAAATTTATAATTTTTAGGCTGCATGAGTTTTCTTATGCCGTTTCAAATTGCTTACGTCAAAAGATTTAAAGTCACAAATATCGCAATGGAATGGTTTGACCCCGGTATGGATTCTCACATGTCGTTCTAAATTCGGTTTACGCGCTGTTTTATATTCGCACTTTTTACAACTAAACGGTTTTTGATTTGCAAGAGTTACCAGATGCCCTCGTAAACCGGCTTTGTCTATTGATTTGTCATTCATTCTCATTCTCATATACCCTTTAAATGTGATTTTGCCCGTCGCCTCATAATCGGAAATCCCACACGTGAATGATTTTTTGGCCAGATGGGTTTTTAAATGCCGTTCAAAATTAGTTTTGTCTACAAATTTATGATCACAAGTTATGCACGTGTACGGGTTTTCACCCGTGTGAGTTCGAATATGCCGATCCAGATTAGTTTTGCGTAGTGATTTATATTCACAGACATCACACTTATACCGTTTATCCGCGGCGTAATTTTTCATATGATATTTCAACGATTCTCTGCTAGAGCATTTATAGTCACACTTTTCGCACCCGAATGGTTTTTCCCCTACATGAGTTCGCATAACATGCCGTTTCAAGTTGGTTGTGTCCAAAGCTTTATAGTCACAAATCTTTTCACTTTTTTTTTTTCACCGGCTTTTCACCGGTATGAGTTTTCATATGCCGTTCTAAATTAAGTTTTCGTAATGATTTATAATCACACATTTCACACTCAAACGGTTTTTCGCTCGAATGAGTTATTGTGTGCTGTCGCAAACTGGATTCGTCTATAGATTTATGATTGCAAAATTCGCAATGGAATGGTTTTTCGCCTGTATGGGCAAATAGTTTTTCATTACTTTGAGTTTTACCTTCATCTTCAAAATTTCTTCCTTGGGATATTCCATAGTCGCAAATTTCGGAAGTAAAGGATTCTTCTACCTTAAAAAGATCAAATTGCTGTATCTCACATTCTTCTTTCGGTTCTAATTTCAAAACAATTGCCTCTGGATAGAAGTTACATTGTAGATCTTCCGATTTTTCTTTTTTAATTTCTAAATCTTTCATCAAATTACACTGCACTGGCAAAACGTCGCTAGTTTCCTTTAAATATTGCTGCTCTTCCAAAATCACTTTAGCCATAACTATTACATTTTTTTTTCTATAGTGAGGTTATGTTATACAAAATTAGATTAATAGAAATAAACTCGTTATTTGTCTATAATATTATTATCACTAAGGTTCGCGATTGATTTCAATTCGATTGATCATTTCAAATAATATGCAGTCTATTTCACTAAAGAATTAACACAATAAAAAGAAATATTGTAATGTCAAACGTCACCGATAATAAACTACTAGTATTTAGATTTGGCTGAAGTTAGCAACTAGATTCAGATTTACAATTTTACAGTGGACCAACTAAATCATAAACATGAAATAAAATTTTGAAAAATATGCATTTCTAATGCATTAAAATTTCTTTCATCCACCGGCAAGCCCTAAATGGTATTAAAACTAATATCAAAAATTAAAAATGTAATACATATTATACTTTAATGTAACCACCTGGTGAAAATTAGACTTTGTTAATTACCATAAAGGCATAAAATTTAAATTACCAACTCAAGGGTTAAGGGGGTAGATTTAATGGTGGGTTTATAGAACGAGATAAGGAATAAGCGATAGTGGATAGTGGCCAAGCGATAGTGACTAACGCCGATGCGGGTTTATACAACGAGATAAGAAGTTAAGAAATCCGCATGTTACGCATGAGCAGTATAAATTATTTTGGTACTTGACATCTTGAGTTTAGTTTGTTTTGACATTTCCTATCTATTTTTCAAATTGCATAATTAAAATTATGCATAGTGCAGATTTGGTTGTGTCGTTCTATATGTTATTTTACCTAGTAAAATATTCGTGAAAATGATAATGCACAATTTTTTGTATAAAAAATGATAATGCAGTTTATTAGAGACAAAATTACAAAAATCCGTAAACAGAAGTCCCTTAAAACCTGGTCATTTGATTAACTATGACTTTTGCCATTTTAAAATGTGATTTATTTGAATGAAATATAAAATATTTCGAGTTCAGAAAATATAAATTTGAAATGAAGCAAATAGGCGGGTTAAAATTAATTCAAATGAACTAATTCTCAAACGAACGCGATAAGCGACAAGAAGTTGAGAAAAGTTCAACTTTTATCCGTTAGCGCTTATTCCTTATCTCGTTCTATAAACCCACCATTAGACTTCATGTTGAAATTAAAAAAACAATCGCATTATGCTTAAAACCAACCCATTTAAAAAAATCGACAATATTTAGTTACACATGTATAAAAATTTTTAAACCCCACCTCAGAGGTGTTGGGGTTGAATTTGCGACTCCAAGCTGAAATTTAGAAAAAAACGGCAGTGTGCTTCAATAACACCAACCCTAAAAAATCGAGAATTTTAAATAACATAAGTGTACAAAATTTCAGTCCCAAATTCAGGGGACACGGGGGTAGATTTGCGTTGCTAAAATTAAATTTTAAAAAAGTTAACGGTGTGCTTCAATGACACTAGCGCCAAAAAATGAAGTATATTAAATAACATAAGTGAACAAAATTTCAGGCCCAAATTCAGGGGAGACGGGGGTAGATTTGCGTTGTCAAAATCAAAATTTAAAAAAGTTGACGGTGTGCTTCAATGACACTAGCGCCAAAAAATGAAGTATATTAAATAACATAAGTGTACAAAATTTCAGTCCCAAATTCAGGGGACACGGGGGTAGATTTGCGCTTTATTAAATGTAATCATCGCACTCCGCACATAATATGTCCATGAAATAATGTAAACTCGATATATTTCAAAATATCGTATTAATTAATTATCTAGAGTTAAAAACTTAACAATTTAGGTAATATTAATTCACTAAATTATGGTTATCAAAGGCGAAAATGACTAAAAAAATTTTTTCCACTTTAACAAAATAGTTACGTAAATGGCATACTGGGGTCCCACAGACCCCAAGCTCGCTTAAATCAAATACTTTACTTTACAATACGGGAAACTCATGCACATTTTCGGCGACACAAAATCGCAGCGCCACTAGCGGCTGGAACAGTGAATTAACGCTACGTGACGAACGAGCGACTAACGGCAGCCGGGTCTCAAAAATCTCCGTCCAATAGGAGCGAACTAACGTCGCGCGCATTCGTTTTAAATTTGACGTTTAAAAATGTAGAAAGTTAACCTATAAATTAATGTTGTCTTTAATCATTAAATTTTGACGTTTATTATTTAGAAATTTTAAAATTCTGTTTCAAATTCACGATGAAAACAAATCAACACCGTATTTACTATTTTTATTAACAGTTTATTTATCGCTTTTAAACGTTCAAGTTGTAGCAATAAAAGCGTTTGATGAATATTTCATAATTTTTATTAAAAAGTAACAAATAATAATTTACAAAACAAAATTATTATATATTTTTAGGAGTATTTTAATTTTATTTTGTAAATTATTTGGTTTTTTTTAATAAAAATTATGAAATATTCATCAAACGCTTGTATTGCAACAACTTGAACGTTTAAAAGCGATAAATAAACTGTTAATATAGTAAATACGGTGTAAATTTGTATTCATCGTGAATTTGAAACAGAATTTTAAAATTTATAAATAATAATTAAACGCCAAAGTTATAGATTACAGACAACATTAGTTTATAGGTTAACTTTCTACATTTTTAAACGTCAAATTTAAAACGAT
Organism: Rhagonycha lutea; assembly: GCA_958510855.1. NCBI lineage: Eukaryota > Metazoa > Arthropoda > Insecta > Coleoptera > Cantharidae > Rhagonycha > Rhagonycha lutea. The sequence continues at coordinate 38,135,053 of OY294038.1, forward strand.
TGCGCGCGACGTTAGTTCGCTCCTATTGGACGGAGATTTTTGAGACCCGGCTGCCGTTAGTCGCTCGTACTTGACGAAGGTTATGTTGATTTATTAAGGGTATAGGGCTTTGTTTAAATAATAATTTAAATAAAAACTCTAATTATAACCAATACAGTTAAAATCGTACTGTAAATTATAGTAAATTACTAATTATCACCCACCAAATCTCGACAGTTTCGTTAGTATACGTCGTAAGCCAATAGGTGGCACCCTTAAAAATGTCGCCGAAAATAACAATAGAATTTGCAAGAGTTTCCCGTATTGTAAAGTAGTAACAATGTAGTAAAGTCCATAGGATTTCCTATGGACATGGAACAAACCAATACTCGACCGACGATCTGACGCATCGGAAAAAGGTCTTGGGGCTGTTATATTCCACAAATACCAGGATGGATCTTTAAGACCAATAGCTTATATACCTCACGAACTCTTACGATTACGGAATCACGATTATTGTCCACGATCAGTTGTGAATGCTGTGTATGGCCTACTTTCTTTTTCCAATTCAATTTGGTAGTATCCTTGGGATAGGTCTAAATGTGAAAATACGTTGCTCCTGATAATGAATCCAATATTTCCGAAATACACGGAAATGGAAACTTATCATCTTCTATTCTGTTGTTTAGTTGCCTATAATCTATGACCAATCTCCATTTTTTGCCCTCCTTACCTTGACCTGTAGATTTTGGTACTATAAGTAAAGGTGCTGACCATTCAGATTTCGATTCTTCTATTATTCCGTCTTCTTCCATTTGTTGTATTTGTTTATGAATTTCTTGTTTTTGTGAATGCGGTAATCTGTAGTATGGTTTTATGTATGCAGGATTTACTCCTTGTTGTAAATGTATTCTTTGTTTATAAATATTTGTTACCGTTAGTTTATCGCCTTGTAGATGAAATACATCGTCATATTTTGCACAAATTTTTTGCAAAGAATCTCTTTCTTCCGCTGTTAATCCGTTTGTATTTAGTAAATCTAACAACTTATCAACCCTATTTACTGATGATGCAGTTTTAGCAAAATTACATATTTTATACTCATCTAAATTTTCAAATTTCGGTCTAAAATTTTTCAATTTAACTTCTTCATCTCTAACATTTAAAATTTTGACTGGGATTAACTTATTATTTGGTTTAGCTAAAATTCCTCCTACAAATATTCCATTTGCTATTTCATCTGGCAAAACTACGCATTCTTTATCTGTATCCACACAAAAATATATTATTATTTCACACCTTGGTGGAATCGTAGTGTAAAAATCAGAATTACAATTCATTGGAATTTTAATTTTCTTATTTTCTACCCAAAAACTAAAACTAAAATTTTCGTAATCTAATGTCGCAAAATATTTTTCGAAAAAATCACTAGATAAAATTCCGTCAAATTCGTTTTCAAATTTTTCCATTATAATAAAATTATGACACACATTTATATTATCTACTTGCAATAAAATATTTGCTGATCTCATTGAGGTAACTGATACCCACAAATGCCATTTATTGCAATTTTATGCGATACATCAATTTCCGCATCCGGAGCTAAATTATTTTGAAATAAGATACTAATCGACGCACCACTATCTAATAATAATAATATCGTTTATGTAGTCTGAAGACTATACAATAATTACAACAATTAACACAACATAAAAACAAAATAAAAATAAAAATAAAAATCCTATACAACACATCAAACATTCCTTCTTCCCAAATACACCCTTTTAAGGGCCGTTCAGACGAGGCAAGTTGATAAGTGGTAACTAAATCGTTAAGTTAATTTTAAGTTAAAATTTAGTGGCTGTCCGTCCACACGCATTTAAGTTGTTTAGTGGTAAGTGATAAGTAGGTCGGATACTTTTTATTTTTTATCCACTTTATTTATACCAAAATTATTAATTTGCATTGTATGATGTACAATTTCAGTCATGGCACTTTATCTGGCTTGCTTATTTTTATAAGCCGAACTTTTAAAATTCCACAAACATTCGTGGAGTACATAATTTTCTTCAAATTTTATTGTCGACTCTTCCGTTCATTTCGACATTTTCAAACAAATATCTGTTTAGAATGATTTTAAACTTTAAAAGTTTAAAACGTCAAGTTAAAAGTTTTTTATTAAGTGTTTACACCCGATAATTTTATAAACAGTGCTGACCACGCCTTAGAAGATGCGCGCGCAACTTAACTAAATCGAAAAATATACTGGATTCTATTTTACTTACCACTTACCAACTAAATTGTTACTTAATCACTTACCACTAAATCAACTGTCCACACGTGGAATTAACTTAAAATTAATTTAAAATTAAGTTAAAATTAAGTAAATCACTTATCAACTTGCCTCGTCTGAACGGCCCTTTAGATCTCTCCCAAACCGACGGACACCACAATTCCTCAACATCCTAGGCAATCCATTATACAGGGTGTCCCCGCACTCACTTTACATAACTTAGGTGGTGATAGAGGACACTTTTCTAAGAACAATATTTAACAAAAATTTTTTTCTAAATTCAAACCCTCGAGAGTTAGGCCTCTTTAAAGCATTTTTTTTAATTTCCATCTTCACGTGGCCATAGCTCCGAAAATAATAATTTTTCAGTAAAAATGGTTTAGTGCTTTTTTAAAGAGCGTGAAATAATCTACAAACTAGGTTTACACCTTTTATTGTCGAAAATCAACGGCTTTCGAGTTATGAATTAAAGTAAGCTTAAAAATGTCGAAAATTTTGAGCTTTTCTTTTTTTTGGTTTTTTTCAAAACCCTGTATCTTTTAAACGAAACATTTTACAAAAAATCTGACGCCCCATTCCGGATAGCAAATTTAACGGACTACAACTTTTGTCTAGTAAAAATTTTTGAAAAACCAATAGATTACACAGAAAATCAGAAAATAATAAACAAAGCAGCTACAAAACAAAAAATTAAATTCACTAAATTTTTTATTTTTTTTGAAAAATTATTTTATTAATGAATTTTAAACTATTACATTATTTAAGTAAATGTTGAAAATGACCACCCTCATTTCAATACACAGTCGTGATTGTTTTAAAAGATGTTTGTTGAGAAAAAATCCAAAAAAGTTGATTTTTCAACACTTTTAACCGCAGAAATTCGATTTTTTACACTTTTTCACACTCACCGATCGACCAAAATTGGCCTCGTGATCGACCGGTCGATCCCTCGACCTTGTTGACCACCACTTCTATAGTGGCTCTTAACAAAAGAGGAAATTTTATAAATAATACTATAAAACATCTTTTAAAACGATCACGACTGTGTATTGAAAATGAGGGTGGTCATTTTCAACATTTACCTACATAATGTAATAGTTTAAAATTAATTAATAAAATAATTTTTCAAAAAAATAAAAAATTTAGTGAATTTAATTTTTTATTTTGTAGCTGCCTTGTTTATTATTTTCTGATTTTCTGTGAAATGGATTGGTTTCTCAAAAATTTTTACTAGACAAAAGTTGAGACTACACTAATGGCCGGTTTCAGCAACCTTAACTTAAATTTAATCTCAGATTAAATTAACCCAGGTTAAATATGAACCAATAGAAATCGGTTTTATGACTTTTAGTCGTTTTCCATTGGTTCATATTTAACCTGGGTTAATTTAATCTGGGATTAAATTTAAGTTAAGGTTGCTGAAACCGGCCATAATACTTATCCGTAGCGGTTACTATTGCGCATGTCTAAACTGTTTAACTTTTATTCTAATAAACTTTGTTTACGTTCCTTAGAGCGGTCCCTAAAGCGCAAGCCTGCCAGTCATAATCAAACTTGCTTATTATATTTATTTAGCAATAAATATTGCTATTTATTTTTATTTCAATACATTATTTATTTAAAATAATCTGTTTGAGACGTAAATGCAAGCCAAAAGAAACGTAAGAACGGTAAAAAGGAATCAACGATGCAGTTTGACAGTAAAAACGCGGGATATTAAAATGACTGGCAGGCTTGCGCTTTAGGGACCGCTTTAAGGAACGTCAACAAAGTTTATTAGAATAAAAGTTAAACAGTTTAAACATGCGCAATAGTAACCGCTACGGATAAGTATTAATGTAGTCTCAAAAGTTGTAGTCCGTTAAATTTGCTATCCGGAATGGGGCGTCAGATTTTTTGAAAAATGTTTCGTTTAAAAGATACAGGGTTTTGAAAAAATCCAAAAAAAAATAAAAGCTCACATTTTTCGACATTTATTAACTTACTTTAATTCATAACTCGAAAGCCATTGATTTTAGACAATAAAAGATGTGCATCTAGTTTGTAGATTATTTCACGCTCTTTAAAAACTTACTAAAGCATTTTTACTGAAAAATCAATATTTTCGGCGTTATGGCCACGTGAAGGTGGAAATTAAAAAAAATGCTTTAAAGAGGCGTAACCCTCGAGGGTTTGAATTTAGAAAAAAATTTTTATTAAATATTGTTCTTAGAAAAGTGTCCTCTATCACCACCTAAGTTATGTAAAGTGAGTGCGGGGACACCCTGTATAATACAGCACCTTTTACAAATACCGAATTGTGAGCACTAGCTGTGCTTACTCCCTGCAATCGTAAATTTTCTCTACCTCTCGTTCCATGTTCGTGAACATTGGCAAATGTCAACACGTTCCTGCGCAAGTATTCTGGCATTATTCCTAACACCGTCTTGTGTATAAATACTAGAACCTGGTATTCTGCTAACGCTGCTACATCCAACCATTGCAGCTCCCTAAGCATAACACTGATCCTACAGTATCTATCCCCTTTCAAAATTATTCGCATGGCCCTGTTTTGTAAAATCTGCAACCTATCGATATCACTTTTACTCGCGATGTATAATACTGTTCCCACAAACGTAAAGTGAGGCAACACTATTGTATTAAAAATCGTTAGCCTTGTTTTTTTCGAAATAAAGTCACTACATCTACCCAGTACTCCCAATTTACTCGAGATCTTTTTGCACATATAATTTAAATGACTTTTAAAATTTAACTGACAATCCACTATCTGTGGATTACACTATGCAATTCTTTCCAGACAAGTAAATGATGGTATCATCCGCGAACAGGTGAAATTTTACACAATTAAATATTCTACTTATATCATTTATGAATAGTATAAATAACAGTGGCCCTAACACACTTCCTTGCGGAATTCCATATTTTACCTTTCTTTTATTTGAAGTTGCTGTTCCATATTTTACTTTCTGTTCTCTCTCTGTTAAGTAGCTTCTAATCCACTTGATCACATTTCCTTTCAGACCGTAATATTGTCGCATCCCCCAAGTTTACCAAGTTTAATAAATATAATAATACATATTTAAAAGATGAGTAATAACAATCACGACATTCACAAGAGAACGGTTCCCAGGTTGACAATATTAGTCATGCAAACTAAGAGAATCAATGTTGAAATATTGCAAGAATATTACATTTCTAAAATATCAAATAACATAAAGTAATTAATAAGATTCATAGTTAACCTAAACATCTCCGATTTCATAAAGTAACTAATCAGATTCTTGCTAAAACCTACCAATAATCTGATTAGCTAAACTAAATAAAGATGACTAAGTGAAATCTTCCGAGAATGCAATTATCTAGGAATGTAAAGAATTTGGGTCAATCAAAGGAATAACTGGTGGAGTTAGCAATATATTGAAGTGTGCAAAAAGTCAGTCAATTTAGCCAGTTGAATTTGCCTAAAATTAATTGTGTCGATTTAAAGACATTGAAGCTGGATGCAATTTGACGACACGAAAGAGATATTTTTGTAACCTATGACACATGAAACATACAATTTTGATTTTTTACATTTGTAACTTGGTGCGAATTTGTGTTCTATTCTAAAAGTGCAAAGTGATATTTAAATTTATGGCGGTAAGGAGTGTGGCGCATACTTACGATATTGTTGCTAAATTTTATGTTATTATGATGGTATTTTGAACTTTTGAGCCAATTTGCGGCGAGGCTTTGTCTTGTGCCGATTGTGAGAGGAGACGTTTGTAAATTGCGGACATCTTCGCGATTTTACAAAGGAAGACCTTTCTGCAAGCTTTTGTTGCCACAAAAGCTAATATATCGGCGATAAATAGTACAAGTGAGTTTGTTGAATATTTTACTGTGTAAAAACGAGGTTTTTACACTTTTTTGTGAATCGAGCACATTTTTCGATTCCATCATAAAAATTTGCGTTTTGGATGCCATCGCGTCTAAAATATCCTGAAGAACAATTATTTCATGATTGCTGCGTTATATAAATCAAGGTTTATTCTACTAACCGACTTTGATGATTAAGGAGTTGGATGATTTTACTCATAATTAAAATTTGGAGGTTAAATTTCAAGACACATGTCCACATTTTTACTGTTCGACACAAAAACCGTACAACTTTGTTTAAATCGAGGTTCGAGATTTAAATATCACATGAGAATAATTCACTCATCGTTTTCACTGGTTTCTTGCAAAGAAAGAAAGTTCTGGACAAAAAGCGGAAGACGTTTGCTACCGGTCCGATCAAACGAGAAGCCACGCTGCAGTACAATTTGCCTACCGTTCTATCATTATAATTTCCACTACGAGATACAGGGTGCTTCAAAACTCGTGTACATCAAAAATTTAATGAATAAGGTACAGAACATTATATTTGTAAACATTTTTGATATTTTATTGATTTCTTACATTTTAAACATTTTCACAGTGTTAAATGGAGGTATAGGATATTGTTTGAATTTAAATAATACCATCCATTTCATACTGTGTACACAAGTACATAAATTTACATTCTCTTTGACATTTGTGTCAATATCGTCTCAAATTGCTCCAGTGTTATATCTAAATAATTCAAATAAATTACCACTTGACTCTTTGCACTCTTTGATTGATCTGATATCGTTGAATTCCGCAACCTGCAGATATTGTGGCCTTAAATTTGTGAACCAACGTAAAGCTAGCAGGCACTCTATTGTTCGAGTGTACACATTAGGCGAGGTTTCATCCCTGACAATAATTAGTGGCGTTATTGAGCCGTGCAACACGACAATATATAGAGGAACTAATTCGTGTAGAGAGGTTAGTCTTCAGTCAGTCTTAAGTTGAGTCGTGAGTCGGTCTCGGTCATGAATCTTGAGTGAACGATCGTCCGTGTCTTAAGTGTTGGTGAGGATCAACGAGCAACACCGTCCGAATCAACATCCGCCAGTCAAGCGAAATCAACAGAAGGATGTCGCCTTCATGGTCCGCCTTACCGATCATCGTAGGGTATGAATAATTAAGAATATTTAATAGACCGACCAACTAACACTTGCGCCTCTATTTATTGTAATGTTTTATTAATAAGAGTAAGTAAATGTATATTGTGGAAGAGAGTCTTTTATTTAAAGTTGTACTAAAAACCCCCTGACGACGAAGAGTAATATTGGTACCAAACTGTTGAAACCCAAAGCTACATAGGATGTCCAATTAATAAATTAGGGTTCAGGAGGAACCCTTAAATCACAAGAGGGTTATAACGTGACAATATTCCATCAATTTTTCAATTAGTACTTCCTTGTCTATCGCTTCAAATGCCCTCTTTAGGTCAAGAAATACCACAATGATCATCCGTCCTTCATCCATAGCTTCTTTCCATTCCTGCACTAGTCCCTGTATAGCTGTTTCGCAACTATGATTCTCCCTGAAACCGGACTGGTACACTGTCAGTAACTTGTTAGTTTCGATATATTTCTTTATTTGCGCGCTCACCACTAGTTCCATTATTTTACTAACAGAACTTAACATATTCACCGGTCTAAATTCTTCGCATTTAATTGTGTTCGATACTTTTCTTATGGGGACAATAGTAGCAACTTTGAGTATGTCTGGAAAAATTCCTTCCTCCTTCGAACTATTAACCATATTTAACAAGGGATTACTTATTTCATTCCACAACAAGATCATTAATTCCTTATCTAAACCCTCTGGACTACTTTTCCTCTTCATTCCATAAATTACATCATACAACTCCCCCTTACTGAGTAGTCTAAAATCACTTATAGTTTTCGATGACATAAAATCACATAACTCGAAATCAACTTGCGGTATCGAATTCACAACCTCTTCAATACTATTCAAAAAATAATTGTTAAATTCTTCGGCAATGTTTAAATCATTCTTTATTGCTTTGTTCTGAAACATTATTTCGCTAGCTTCTTCATTATGTTCATTCTTAATTAATTTTTTGATAGCCTTCCACATTTTCTTAGCATCGTGCATAGATTCATCAATGATTTCAGCATAATAATTCCTTTTTGCTTGCCGAACAATTCCAACCACCTGATTTCTGTTCCTTTTAAATTCCTCCCAGTCCTTATTTTCGTTACTCAATCTATATTTCTTGAAACTGTTATCTCGAATTTTTATGGCCGTTAACACATTTTCATCAAACCAGTTATGTTCTTTATTATAAACTATCACTTCTTGTAATGGCATATGTACATCAATAACTGCCTGCAATTTTTCATAGTAATTGCTCATTCTTGCTTCAAAATTCCCTCTATAATTATAACTAATATTACATACATCCCTACTTAATTCACCCATATCACTGATCTTCGCCCTTCTTGTAATAACCATTTTCCTTTTTTCTTTCTTCTCATCGTTAATGTCCACTTGTACACATCTGTGATTTCCATATAGTAGTATATTTAACACCTTTGCCCTAGCTTCGCTTTCCACATTTGTCACCACTAAATCAATAATCGATTCATTATTCTTACTAGCAAAACAAGTTGGCTCCCCAGTTAGTTGGTATAAACTTCTATCGGAGATGCTCTTCTTCAATCTTTTACTATATACGTTATCTCCATTCCAATTGATATTAAAATCCCCCATTATCCAATACTTATTGTTCTTGTCCACTAGATACCTATCGCAAAACTCCTCGAAAAATTCCAAAAAGCTGGTTATAGATCCACTAGGTGAACAATAGATATTACCCACCAGATACGATTTCTGTCCTATACTCAATTTCATCAAAATCATCCAATATTGCATGTGAATAACAATTGAATCAACTACCCTGAAAACAATGTCATTATTTACGTAACACAACACCCCACCCGTATGTCTACTCTCCGAATCGGCTCGTATTATACTGTAATTGGGTATACCTATTTCAAAGTTCTCAATATCTCTAGTCAAATGTGTTTCTGTGCAGCAGAACACTGCTGGTTTTTTGTTTGAAATAAAATTTACAAGTTCATCATGATGTGTCCCTGCTACCAAGCTTTGCACGTTAAACACATATATTACATTTTTATTCACATTATCCTGATCGGTCAGTTATAAATTACTACTCCATTTCCATTTTTCATCTATTATTAGCGCTTCTCTCTTAAATACTTCACAACTGTAATGTCTAGGTGAATGATTAATGTCATAATTAAGATTAAACCTTTCGTTAGCATTTATACAATGTATGCATTCCGGCGACTTCTTACACTCATCTTCGTGCTTATCTCCACCACATTTTCTACACACTTCCTTATTCTTGCAATCCATTGCCTTGTGGTTAAATCCAAGACATTTAAAACATCTAAAAACATTATCGTGTTTAAAAACTCGACATATCTTCCAGCCTATTTTTAAGTTACCTTGAATCAATATCCTATCGGCCGTTTCTTCATCAGTTTCTATAATCGCTGAGCAACCAAATCTCACTTTGTAAACTTTCTTAATAATTAATTTATTCACCAAATTTAGGTTATCATTTTGTTTATGTATACATTCCAAAATTCTCTCGTTAGAATCACCTTCCACCAGATTCACCACTTTAATGAAGTTATTTGCAACTTTTGATGTTTTAATATCGTATTCATTGCCCAGTTCCTTTCTTAAATTATTTTTCGATTTCTCATTTTCCCTAATACTCACTACACCAATTCCCATATCTACAGGATTTATCTTTGTTTTAATATTCTCTTGAATTTCACTAGCCTTTAACTTGCCTTCCTTCTCTTTAACCATTATCAAGTTTTTATGACCTATTGGTTTATTTCTATATTCGCCACCATTGCCCGACATAGTATTCCCTTCTATTTCATCATTTGTAAGTGATACCTTTTTCTTTAGCTCATTTACCTCCGTACTTAATTTTTCATTTATTGATTTAATAGCCTCAATTTCATCTTTTAATGCTACCCATGTAGCACACAATGTTGGCTCAATATTGGTCCAATATTGAAAATATATATTGCGCCAATATTGAGATGTGAACATTTTCCAATATTGGTGCAATATTGGTTTCCAATATTGGTGCAATATTTATTTCCAATACTGCGCCAATATCGAGATGTGAACATTTTCCAATATTGGTACAATATTAGCTTCCAATATTGGCGCAATATTTGTTTCCAATATTGCGCCAATATCGAGATGTGAACATTTTCCAATATTGGTACAATATTAGCTTCCAATATTGGCGCAATATTTGTTTCCAATATTGCGCCAATATTGAGATGTGAACATTTTCCAATATTGGTGCAATATTGTTTTCCAATATTGGTGCAATATTTATTTCCAATATTGCGCCAATATCGAGATGTGAACATTTTCCAATATTGGTACAATATTGGTTTCCAATATTGGCGCAATATTTATTTCCGATATTGCGCCAATATTGAGATGTGAACATTTTCCAATATTGGTACAATATTGGTTGCCAATATTTATTTGCAATTGCAAAAAAAATAATTATTTTTTATATTAGTATTATTATTATTGGTTCATTTTTATATTGTATTTATATTAAAGGCTCCTAAATGAAGTTAGTGTATTACTTACTTAATTTCCTTTTTGTTCGAATATTATTTGTTTAAATTTACCATATTGCAATAATTATTAGCTCCTAAATGAAGTTAGTGTACCTGAATCTTCTTCTTTTACTTCTTTTAAAATCTTTTATTAATTAATAATATATACAAATTTGTTTGACCTTTCGACGCAAAGCGCCGTTGGGTCTTACATTTTAATTTTAATACAAGGTTTGGGGCCCCTCGTCGAAACATATCCCCGGGTTTCTTCTAAATAACCTTCCAAGAGGTTTTACAATAATTAGATATATTTTCTTCCTTCTATCTTGAAGGATGTTGTGGTACCTTGATGCGTTTTCGTATTTGTTTGTTGGAAAACAACTGAAAAACCAACTTCTGAAAATTAGGAACTATTTACAGATTCGCCATGACGATAACAGATGATAGACAATGAATAACAGTAACAAAAAGAATAATGATAACAATAACAAGAAGAATAATAATAACAATAATAACAATAACAAATAACAAAATAGAATAGGATAACAGTAACAGTAACAGAATGGTATGTTATAAATAACAGTGGAGTGACGGGTAATGGTATAATTCATATAATTCATACAATCATATGAGAAGTTGTCGTAGTGCTGGATGTTTTGCAGCCGCTGGAACGCTAACGGCGTCTCACCTGTGCACTCATATTTTCAAGGATACTTCGCCCATAGTGGCAGCTTTAGTACGGAATTCTGTGTGTTCAGGATGTAGTGTATGAGGGGAGTGTTTGGAACGGAAGCCCATATTTGCGGGGTGCATTGTCCTGTGTCATGTTTGCCGTTAAAGGGCTTTTTTGAATCTGCGTTTGGTAGAATTTTGTCGATAACCGAGTTACGTGGTCTCTCAAAAATTCTACCTTTGCGTCATCGTGGATTGACGTCAGTCTGGCGTATCTATCAGCCCCCGTGACTAGACGGAGACAGCGGTTCTGAAACACCTGCAAGGGACGGAAGCGCGTCTTAGACACGTTCGCCCAAGCAGGGCAAGCATACGTTAGGATCGGTCTTAGCACGGTTTTGTATAACGTACGCTTGTTTTCGGAGCTCATCTGACTCCCTTTCATCAAGGGGTAAATCTTGCGATTTGCTGCGTACGCCAGCTGACGTCTGACCTTAAGATGAGTGTCGAAGTTTAACCTAGAGTCAAGAGTCACACCTAGGTACTTGACACTCGTCTTAGGTTCTATGGGATGTCCGTCTAATTTGAGTTTTTGGAAGACCCTATGATTTGTCCGCTTTCTGGCGAAAACTATCGTCTCCGTCTTACCGGCGTTCAATCGAATCTTCCATTTATCGCAATGACGTTTGATCATATCAAGATGAATTTGAGTTTGCTTTGTGGCCACTTGTGCGCTGAACGATTGCGCATAAATCGCCGTATCGTCAGCGTACATAGCCATCTGTGTTCTCATAAACGACGGAGTGTCGTTTATGTAAAGATTGAATAAAGTCGGTGCTAGTACGGACCCTTGGGGAACTCCAACTTGTATGTGTTTCGTATTTGAGATGGTGGCGTTGACGTACCTGAATCAATTTTTCTACTAGTGTCCATGGATATGTTGCAGCGCCAATCATTTCTGTGAATCTGAAAATTAAATTAGAAGATTTTTTTTCTTAACCTTAGATCCCACCTGGATTCGAACCTACGATAGATCTTTCGAATTGTACTAGAGCCGTCTACTCTAACCACTAACCTATAGAGGGAACATACTTATTTTCGGAGTTTGTCGGTGATTTAATAAGATGTTTTTATATCGTTTTGAAAAATTCAAATATTACATAATATTTTTTTAATCTACATTTTACTATTTTTTTTTGATTCAGAAAAAGCGTATGGACATACTTTTCGTAGATCTAGATTTCGACATGTTCATTGTTTTTACAATTAATTTTTATTTAATTATATAAATTTACCAAAATTAAATTATAAAAAAATTTATTTAAAAATTTTCCGTCAAATTTGCACGTATTTTAAAATGCCTCTGGCGCAAGTCTGTTTTTTCAAATTATGTTGGTAAAACATGGTAAAAACTATTTAGATTTACATAGATGACGTCAAATACTAAAGTATTTGATGACGTCAAATACTAAAGTATTTGATGACGTCTTTCATTGGTTGGAAAGAATGAAATTTATTTTTATTTTTAAAATTTATTTAACAACGATTGCAATTAAATAATACTATTGCTACAAAGAGAGACGGTCTGAACATAGTGGTCATGCGAGTTGACTATGAATGCTAAATACCCGCTTCGAATCCGAGTGAAGTAAGAACTTTATTCTGACCGTCTCTCTGGTCCTCCAGGTTGGGGGGTTCTTCTTCGGGCTGGCTCCCCGTCGTTGGTAAAAAATTAATTGCTGTGAATGCCATTTGATACTAAAAAGTTAATATTATAATGGTCATACAAGACCCATTAGGGTTGTAGCGCTACACGATTGCTACAATTACGAAAATTTTACAAATTATTGCTCAAAGCTTCTTGTGTAACATATTGAAATATGAGGCGTAGAAGACAATTATTAAATTGATAATAATTAAATATATAAAGCGATGACGCGTATTGCGCATGCGAAAACTAATACACATAAAAATTTATTGTCTCATATTTCAATATGTTATACGTGAAGTATTGTTATACAGGTTGAGCAACAACCTGTAAAATTTTTGTAACTGTAGTAATTTTAGTTAAGTAGATAATCCCCATAGAAATCGGGGCCCATAGAAATCGGCCACCTTAACATGATGAAAATATTAACCCGTTATCGAAACCGATTAAAAATTATATTATTATGACTAGACATTTCCACCGATGGCGATGGTCAATTTTAAATCCTCGACGCTAAAATGGTTACGTTTGAACAGTGGACAATTCCACCGATGCGGGCCGAGTACCTTCCTTATAAAGTATTAGAAGTAGCACAATGGGGATTACCAAACTTGAAAATCCCTTGAAAGATAACAAATGACCAAAAATAAATGCAGCATTTTATAGATTTATCAATAAAAATTTAATGTAGTAAATGAAAAAAAAATTTATTTATTTATTTATAAAAATTCAACATAAAAGAAAGAACAAATAAATTATCGGACGCAACTTGCTCGGAGAAATCGAAAATTTGAAATGCCCGTAACTTTTTAGAAACTGAAATTAAGATGTTGGAAATGGAAGCTCATTTAGGCTCTGACGAAGCCCTAACGTTTGACACCAATTTTACCCAAAAATTCACAAAAATAGCAAAAATAGAAAAACATGTCTACAGCCCCCCCCCCAACTGTTTCGCGAATAACTCCGCGACGGTTGAGGCTCAAACGAAAAAAATGGAAGCTCATTTAGACTCTAACGAAGCTCTAACGTTTGACACCATTTTCATCCCAAAATTCGACTTGTGGGGGGCCAACGTGTCTACAGCCCCCCCCCCCCATTTTTCGCGAATATCGTCGCGATGGTTGAGACTTAAACGAAACAAATGGAATCTCTAAAAATACGTATAGCGACGGGTGGGTACCATACAATTTTGAATTGTAGTAAATTATACTACAAGGGAGTAAAGTTACTCTTTTCAGTCCCGAGACAATTTTGTACCGAGGCCGTAGGCCGAGGTGCAACAAGCAGTCGAAGGACGAAATGCAACTTTACTCTCACGTTGTATATACTATTTTTCACAATTGCGATGAAAAATTCTATTTCTAATGTAAATATATAGAAATAAATAATTTTACTAGAATAACGGATTTTAATTTTTACACCCTCTAGCGGGGTGTAAAATCCAGTTTTACGACCTACTGCAGGTCGTAAAATGCATGTTGAATGCAGGTATAAAAAACGCCCCTTTACACCCGCAAATGCGGGGCTAAATTGCACTTTAGAATATCGCAATTGTGAAAAATATATTATGGAATGACTCGCAAGCATTGGTTGCTTCATTCAATGATTTACACGTCTTCCCAAACATGTTTAAGACTAACATGAATAGTAGTTCAAAATCAAGAGTTGCTGTTTTTGGTCGAAAAACTAATTGATTTTGAGAACATCAATGATGTTACATACATATCAATGATTGGAAGCAATGCTGGTAGTTTTACTGTGATTTGTGTAGCCACGAATTGGAGAACTTGGTGCAATAGTCGAAAATACCATCCATATTATATATTTTCTACATTGCATAAATACCGTAAATTTATAATGCACGAAATTATAATTAAATTGTTGAAAAAGAGATAAAAATGTATAAGTATTAAAAATATAACTTCGCGAACAACTAACCTAATTAAAAATAATTTGGTTATAATTAAAATTACCACTTTGGGATCTTACCTACTTTTGAACAGCTTATAGGCTTACAACGAAAAGATTAAAATTATGACCAGTCTACCTGTTCATGACATCGGTGGAATTGTCCATCGGTGGAAAAAGGAATCGCCCTTCTTCAACATATCTCACTAATAAAATATTTAAAAACCAACATATTTAGTTATATTAGGGCTTATAATAAATAGGGTGTTTTATTTTGACTAACTATCCTGTCTCTAATCATGACCTCCGGAAAATAAATCAATCATGCGCATCAATGTCGTTGATGTTCTTTAACTATTTCAAAAACTATTTGGGTTTATTACACCCTATATACAGCGGCGGTGCATGTCCCCCCCCCCCATTTAGAATTTTGAATCCAAAATAGTCTAAATCGTCTGTGTATCGTTTGTACCTGTTTGTACAAAAATTATTTTCGTTTGTAGAGGTAATTTTATTTATAGTGGTTGGGAGTGGCTAATGTGCATAAACGAATATTCGTCATTTCGGTGCTGTTTGTGTCAATTGGTGGATTTTGGGTGTCAAGGGTGCTCCCTCCACATTTGCCGCGCAAGCCAAAGTCACGCGACAACCACTATGAATAAAATAAGCTATACCCAAATAGTTTTTGAGAAATTTCAAAATTTCGCTAGGGGGGCTGGAGACATGCTTTTTTGAAATTTTGGATTTAAAATAGTCTACATCATTTGTATTTCGCTTAAGCAGGTTTGCGCAAGTCTTATTTTCGTTAACAAAGTTACGGGTATTTAAATTTTTCGAGTCCTCCGAGCAAGTTCCGTACAATAATCTTCTATTTGATGAAATTATAATTTGTTTCGATTAAGGGGTTAAATAGACTGTATTTTAAGTAACTTGAAATCACCAACCCCATTATTACACCAATCAATTCTCGCAATTTTTTACATGAACTTATTGGGAGTAGTTCGGAGTAATATAACAGACCAAATATTTGATTTCCTATATTGCCCTTATATCGGAAAACACTATTGGACCAATATTGGCTAAATATAGGCAGACAATATTGGTTACCAATATTGGTGCAATATAGCGCCAAGCTACAGCCAATAATGGTGCTATATTGATTTACTATATTGACCCAATATCGGTAAACAATATTGAACCAATATTGGCTAAATATTGGCAGACAATATTGGTTTCCAATATTGGTGCAATATAGCGCCAAGCTGCAGCCAATATTGGTGCTATATTGATTTCCTATATTGACCCAATATCGGAAAACAATATTGGACCAATATTGGCTAAATAATGGCAGACAATATTGGTTTCCAATATTGGTGCAATATAGCGCCAAGCTGCAGCCAATATTGGTGCTATATTGATTTCCTATATTGACCCAATATCGGTAAACAATATTGAACCAATATTGGCTAAATATTGGCAGACAATATTGGTTTCCAATATTGGTGCAATATAGCGCCAAGCTGCAGCCAATATTGGTGCTATATTGATTTCCTATATTGACCCAATATCGGTAAACAATATTGAACCAATATTGGCTAAATATTGGCAGACAATATTGGTTTCCAATATTGGTGCAATATAGCGCCAAGCTGCAGCCAATATTGGTGCTATATTGATTTCCTATATTGACCCAATATCGGTAAACAATATTGAACCAATATTGGCTAAATATTGGCAGACAATATTGGTTTCCAATATTGGTGCAATATTGCGCCAAGCTAAAGCCAATATTGGTGCAATATTGATTTCCTATATTGCCCCAATGTCGGAAAACAATATTGGACCAATATTGGCTGAATCTTGCAATATTGCGCCAAGATTCTATATTGGCGCAATATTGGGCCAATATTGCGCCAACATTGTGTGCTACATGGGTCACTTCTGAGGCCATCTCTTCCCCCATTATTGTTTTGCAAAAATCGATAAAATCCTTATTTGTCAATAAGTTCGCAATTTCTATCTTCGCTCTTATTTCTTCAATTTCAATTTTTTATTTTTATACCCGATATTAACAAAATTTAAACTATTGTTTAATTTTACAACTACTTGTTCATTATGAATTTGATTATTCTGTGGAGCCACGAAAAAACTTACGTTCTTCGACATTTTTATCTACCGAATTTTCTTCTTGATTGTTACTCATAAAATACGTTCTATTAGTATTTCCAAAATTATTTCTAACATTACCTCGTCCTCTATTATTAAAATGCTGACTTCTACTCGAGCCGTTAAAATTTGTATTATTGTAATTCGAGTTGCCATAATTATTTCGAGTAAAATTATTCCTGTTACCAAAATTATTTCTGTTACCAAATTTATTTGACGATTTATTTGTAAAAATTGTACTACAATTTGTGTTTCCTGAATTACGCTTTCTGAAATTTGAATTAGTATTGTTGCCAAATCTTCCTCGAAAATTATTATTGCGCATATGGAATACCTGTGAAAAATCTTTTGATTGATTTTCTTCCTCGTTTGCAGTTTGAATTACATCTCTTAATTTAGAAAAATTTCTAGCTTTTATTAAATTTTTTAAACTTTGATTACACAAGGCAACATTAATTTTGCCAACAAAATTTTTTAAGTAATTACGATAGGTACATTGACAGTCATCCGAAAAAAAATTATATTTCATAAAAAAGTTTGCTTTTGTAGCCAGGAGAGCTATTTAAAATTTTTTTAAATATTTTAAAAAATCTATGATTTTAATTTTCATCTGTTATAAAAACCAAACAAATATATTTGCATATTATTTTTATTAACTTTAACTATTACAGTAGGTTATAAAATAAACGAAAAAAATTTAAAAGTGAACCCTAGCACCCTTTCTTTTATGTACATGGGTACTTTCTCTTATTAAACCCAAAATATAGTCTTCCATCACATTTTCATCGTATTAGCCTTGATAACGGTTTTTAAAGTTCATAACGTCTTGATGAAACCTAGAACCAACCCACCGAAGTGGCGGATTTCCGAATAGGCGCATGAGGCGCGCGCCTGGGGACTCACAAATCAAGGGGGCCTCAAAATTCAGCTTTTTTGAATCACCAACTTTGAATTATAGTATAGGAGTCAATAAGGCGGTTTGGCCTAGGAAAATTTTAAGGACCGTTAAAAAATAGTTATCCTATATTATTTATCCTATCTAACTATTTTTCCAATGTCCTTAAAATTTTCGCAGGCCAACCGCCCCAATGACTACTTATACCAGAGTAAAACACGTGCGCGTAGAATGCATACTGTAGGCTGTAGGGGTAGTGACAATATTTATAAGGGGGCCTCAAAATTGAATTGCGCTTGGGGCCTCTCAAGTGCTAAACGCCACTGACCCACCGAGACTAAATAAAAATATAAATAAACATTTTATTTATAATATTTTTCTCACTGAAAACTGTTTACCTTATAACATCTTTTGCAATTACTACACGCAACATGTGGAGCCCCTGACCTATCATGATTCCGAATAGGGCAGTAAAATTATGCTTCGTAGGCTTCACAAAGCTTCCCACTGATGTTCAAATTAAATTTTATACCTCATACTTTAATAAATTTTCCACATATACAACAAAATGCATCAGCATCATTCCTTACACTTTCTCGATGACATTTTAACGGTTGGCGGGCTCGTCCCCGTAGAACCATTGTCCATTTTGTAAATCGAACACCATGCTGGCGGATCGGATGAAATCAATGCCCAGGAGCGTCCGGTTTTCTGTGTGTTCGGGGATGGCGATTAACGTGATGGTGGTGGTGCGGTCTTCGACTGCGATGTCCACTTCGAACGATTTGGTGAGGACATTCCGTGTGATGCCATCTGCTAGTCTGATTGCCATGTGGGCTTTGGTGAAAGGGCGTCCTTCGTGAAGGAGAATGCGATATAGTTGGTTTCCAGCTATACTGCGCTTGGATCCAGTATCGAGGTAGGCTTGTCCATTTTGGTTGAGTATCTTGACTCATACCATGGGACGTAGTGCTGGGGCGTTTTCGAACTCCGTGGAGGAAAAGGTGTTTTCCATACTCTCGGTTTCTAGCGAAGCTTGTATGGTGGTGCACGAAGGGCAGTTGCTCTTCACGTAACCGGGTTTTCCACACCCCCAGCAGGATAATTGTTTTTTTTCAACATTGACTGTTGTCGTAGGTTGGGGAATAGCTGTGGCAGCTTTCTTCCGGCATTCGGCCTCCGTGTGACCAAAGAAATTGCAGAAGTTGCACTTTGGGCGAGGTTTCTTCGTCTCGCCGTTCCGTGCTTCTTGTTTTTTTACCGTCGTAGGTGTGGGAGTTTTTGTGGTCAAGGTCACCTCTCGGTTGGCGTCTTCAATATTTTTTGCTTCCTCGAGTAGTTCTTTGAAGGACTTGTTTTTGCCGGGTGAGAGCCTCTTCTGAATTTTTGGTTTCAATAAACCGAACACCATGTCGAGTTGTGCTCTTAGTGGCAGCTCGTATGGTAGTTGCGCGATTAAGGATCGAATGTGTCAGGTGAACAGTTCACTTGTTTCATTTTCTCGTTGTTCGCGGGAGAAAATCTCTCGGAAAATTAGGTGAGGTGGTAATTTTCGAGAAAATGCGTCTTGTAAGGAGGAGACGGCTTCGTCCCAGGTAGTTATGCTACCCTTAACTCCTTTCCACCACGTACCTGCTGTGTTTTCGAAGAGCATCGATAATCCCCGTAGCGCATTTTCGTCGCTTATGTGTGTACAGTCTTTATACGTGATTACGGCATCCAGGAACGCGTCCACGTCGCTTTTTGGAGTACCGTCGAACCGCGCGGTGCACTTTGAAAAATTTCCATTATACGTGGGTGGTACAGCAGCTGGGGCAGGTGCATATGTTGGTTGAATTTTTGCAAGCAACATAGCAAACTGTTCACTCGTAAACGCGAGTGATTTTGGTACACCCTATGTATATGTTGTGTGTAATGCGGGTTGAGTTTCTGCGGCGTCATCGGATGGCGTTGCCTTTTTAGGTGGTATCATTCGAGTTTTTTTTTGTACAAGCACAATTTTGTCACTGAATGTCTTTACCGTCTTTTCGTACGAGCAAACTTTTTAAATTGTTTATGATTACTCACGATTTCTTGTTTTTATCGGGTCCCTAGTTGGAGCGCCAGTTGTGGGGAGGATTCTTGTAGGATTGATAAAAACACATAAATAAGACACAAAACTATAATTGCACAAAATAGTGTTCACGAAAATAAATAACGGATAACAAAAACAAAACAAAAAAAAACATGTGATATAATCGGTTTTGAAACGCATTACAACGTTATCCGAACCCAACTACCAACCTTGCGAATTGGTGTTTGGTTTGTTAGCATTTTACATTTTTTTACCTAGACGAGGAGCAAGCCCGACGTAGAACCCCCAACCTGGAGGACCAAAAAAAAACATATGAGCATAAAAGAAAAAAAATGTAGGCACCATTAACGGCGGATGACGAAAAGCTAACTCACTTCAGTACGCGGAGTCATCTTACGGTCGCGTAAAACCATAGGCGTACCGATAGCATTTGTAGGTGGTGTTACAAACTATAAATTCTTTTGTTATGATGAATCACATTTTTGTTACTTGTTGTAAAGATTAGTTATAACAGAAGTGATTGCGTTATTGAGTATTATTTTCACAACCCCAAAGTTCAGTAAACTTAATAATTAAAAGAAATGCTGATTCATAACAATGGCGAAATCATAAGACGACAGATTCCAAGATTCCCAAGTCACGCTAATAAAAGGAAGATATTTTCCCAATAATATCAAATTACTTACTAATATCAAGTTTACATATAATTAATAATTACATTCTTGGTAATCATAACAAGAATCTAATTATCTAAAGTAAACAAACATGAAAATGCAAGATTCTTCTAAGAAATGTAATTGCATTGGAATGTAAAGAATTGATAAACAAAGGAATAACTAGTGGAGTTTTCAATATAAATAGAGGAACAGATTTGTGTAAATCATCAGTCTTCTGAGATCAGTCTTCGGTCATCCGTCTACGGTCATGAGTCTTCAGTGATAAATTTATTTAAAAGTGTATTTTGTTAGAGTAAATAGTAAAAATGTACAGCCGTATGCATAGTCACCTTAGTAGCTACTAACGCGCTACTAGTGTCATATTTAGTATCCAACTAAGAAAACCGTATGCATAGTCGTTTTCCTTAGTAGGATACTAAAATAATCGGTTGCCTAGTAAAAATTTTATTTCCGATAAAGTAAACAATTTTTTTGTATTATATTTTGTCGAACATTAATTTATTGGTTTGAAGTTGGTAAATTAATTCAGTTGGTAAAAATTAAAATACTCGATTAGTACGCCGTGTATTGAAAATAAATTTTTCTTCTTCTGCATGTATTAGGTAAGTACCCGTTACGACACCATCAATCACGGGTCCTTCCATCTTTTCCATGGTCCTGCGACATTACGCCGTCCTATAGGTTTGTACAGGATAACTACTTTGGAAGTCGTGTATCGTTCATCCTCATCAGGTGTTTTCTCCACGTTTCACAGTATTCTTCTATTTTATCGCTTAGATTGAAGATGCCCAAAGCATTTCGGATATCCGTGTTTCTCCCTGGTCTCTTCGAGTGTAGCCCATGATAGATCTTAAAAACATCATTTCAGCGCGTTGTAATTTACTTTCCAGTTTCTTTGTAATCACTAGAGAGCGGATTTATATGCACAACAGACCGGTCTTGAGGTAACACCCCATAAACATTTAAGAAAAATTTGTTACTAATAGGAAACGTTTATTAGCGCTAATAAATTTTTCTTAACTAATCGTTTATGGGGTGTTACCTCAAGATCGGTTTGTTGTGCATATAATTAGAGTGGTGTCAAATAAAGAAGTAAAGGTGGAGGTAATGCGCAGAAACCAAATCTCGTACAATATTGTTTATGTTGGTGTTAATTGGTGGAATTGGGTGTCACACAATCTCTACTGCATCGGATTTTGGCTACGCCTTTTCTTCTTTATTTGACACCACTCTACGCTCTCTAGTCATCACCCTTGTCTCGCTGCCATAAGTAACTGTATTAGGTACGGACATTACCTTATAAAATTTTAGAGGAGTGGCTTTATTTTTGCATTTACTCAATTAAACCTCTCGATTTTTTCTTGTATATCTCTCTCCTAATGCAGGTCTAGCGTGCAGCCCAAAATTTTTAAGTTGCTTACTTGTTTGATAGGTGAATCTTCGAATACTATTTTAGATCGTATAATATATTCTTGTCTCAGAAACGCCATTAATTTAAAAATTAATTAATAATAAGGCTGTTTGTAAATAATAAAATAATGAAAGATATTACAAGAGTTAATAAAAGAATCGAAGAAGTTCAAATGATTCAAGATGTTCTTAATGTAAAACAGCATTATGGCTTTAAAATGATACTAGTAGCTACTAGTTAGTGGCAACTTAGTAGCTACTAAAATTTTGGTATGCATAAAGAAACTTTAGTATCATGTTAGTTAGTATCATACTAATGTATGATTTTATAAATATTTATTTGGCAACACCGCAAAATATCAGCTTATAACCTAAAAATATTAATGTGATGACGTAAGTAATTTTTTTAACCAATAATATTAGCGAAATTTGTCATTGATATAATCAGGGACGTGCCAAATGGGGGGATGGCATGGCCTCTCCCTCCCAATATTTTAGGATGTTGGAAGAAAGTTGCCAAAATTACTCAAAATTTAGTAAAGTTGGTAAAAGCCGCTAAACCCACATTAGGAAAAATAGACAATTTATTACAGAAAGTTGATAATTTTCAATTAATTAAGTTGGACAATTTCCCATCGAAAATTTGGGATTTTGGTTGGGTACCTCCCTGGCTATAATAAATCAAAGGATTTATATGATCCACATACACTTTTTATAGCTTTACAAGACACGGTATATAATATAATACTTGCAATAAAAATAAAAGAAAAAACAAACGATTTTGCCGAAGAAATTATCAGTGACTACCAATGGGGCTTTAGAAGCAATCGATCTGTAATGGACCAAATATTCACCCTGAAACAAATACAGCTGAGTTACTATGAACATAAACATAGGCGCAACTAGGGTCAAAAGTTTGTTGGTCAAAAGTATGTTACATAAAGTAGAACTATACGCGATTTTCATAGACTTCAAACAAGCATTATGATATGGTAAATAGAGACAAGTTGTATGCCGCAATGAGATCTTTGGGGATACCGGATAAAATTATAAGGTTAGCAAGGATGACTCTCAACAAGACCGAAAGCTATGTAAAGTCGAACAACAAGATATCTGAGAGTTTTGAGGTAAAGACCGGGTTGAGACAAGGAAAGCCTTTGTCGGCGATATTATTCAACTTGGTACTGGAAAAAATAATCCGAGATAGTGGAATAAACACAAACGGAACGATATACAATACAAACCACCAATGCCTGGCATATGCGGACGATCTTGTGATAGTTGCAAAAAGCCGACATGAACTGCAGAAAATCGTAAGAAATCTCATTAAGGCAGTGGAAAAAATGGAAATGCTGATAAATGAAACAAAAACAAAATACATGGTTATGGGCGCAAAAGGCAGCGGAACTATTATAATTGAGAGAAGACTTACGGTTAAAGTAGGAGTGAAGGAATATATACGAGTAATTTTGAGAACGTGGAAAGCTTCATCTATTTGGGAACTTTAATTACAGGTAACCTCAACAACAGCACAGAAATTGACGTAAGAATAACTAGAGGAAATAACAGTGCTGCAAGCTTAGAAACAATATTACGTAACAGCAGATATCGTGAAGAACAAAGATACAAATGTACAAAACAGTGATAAGGCCGGCGGTACAATATGGTAGTGAAACGTTGACATTGAATAAAAACGACAGCGCAAAGGTAGCACGATAGGAATGAAATATTCTTAGAAGAATTTATGGTGGATGACAAATAGATGACGTATGGCGCAGGCTGGAAAATGATGATGTTATGGGTCTTTACGGAGAGCCGAGTATAATTGAAGTAATTAAGGCCCAAAAGATCAGGTGGTTGAGGCATGTGGAAAGACAACCGAGAGAGAGAACGACCCGAAAAGTCCTAAGGCAGGGTACGATAGGTAGCAGAAGAAGACCAAGAAGAAGATGGTTAGATGCAGTGGAGGAGGACCTGAGGACAATGGGAGTAAAAGACTGGACAGTTATAGTGAGAGACCGAAAGAGATGGAGACAGATTGTTCAAGCCATGGGTCTACAAGGCCCATAGAGCTCCATTATTATTATGGGCTACAGTCGAAGAGATAGAGAGAGAAACACGGATATCCGATAGGATATGATCGGATGAGATGTCCAAAGCTATTCGAAATGCTTTGGGCATCTTCAATCTAAGCGATGAAGTAGAAGAATACCGTGAAACGTGGAGAAAACACCTGATGATGATGAACGATACACGACTTCCAAAGTAGTTATCCTGTACAAACCTATAGGAAGGCGTAATGTCGGAGGACCAAGGAAAAGATGGAAGGACCCGTGATTGATATTGTCGTAACGGATACTTACCTAATACGTGCAGAAGAAGAAAATTTTATTTTCAATACACGGCGTACTAATCGAGTATTTTAATTTTTACCAACTGAATTAATTTACCAACTTAGAACCAATAAATTAATCTTCGACAAAATATAATACAAAAAAATTGTTTACTTTGTATTAAAAGTAAGCTTAAAATGGTCTAAAACATGCCCAAGATCGCCACTAAAATTTTTACTAGGTAACCAAGGATTTTAGTATCCTACTAAGGATAGTATCATTTTAACTCGACTATGCATACGGTTTTCTTAGTTGGATACTAAATATAACAGTAGTAGCGCTATGCTAGCAACGCCCTAAAATATTGGGAGGGGGAGGCTCCCCCAGCCCCCCTTGGGCACGTCCCTGATTATAGCAATGACAAATTTTCAAATTTCGCTAATATTATTGGTTGAAAAATTGACTTACGTCATCATATTAATATTTTTAGGTTATAATCTGATATTTTGCGGTGTTGCCAAATAAATATTTATAAAATTATACATTAGTATGATACTAACTAAAATAATAATTTTAAAAGAATTATGCATAGCAACACTTTAGTAGCTACTAACTAGTAGCTACTAAGTAACATTTTAAAAGTACGACTATGCATAAGGCTGTAAGTGTTTAATTAGTTATAAATAAAAATAAAAAATCGCCCAAAAACAAGTTTATTATAAAGAGACGTACTGCAAAGCAGTTTATAAAAAATGACTACAGAAAAGTTACCTTGCGCCAACAACGTACAAGGTGCGGTGCTTTGGCAATATACGCATTTGCATACGCAAGAATGACTATTAGACTATTATCTACTTATTTTTTTTTAACTCCCTTTATTATTTACAATCTGTCATTATACAACATTCAGTAAATGATTTGTCTATATATAACATGTTACAGAAGCACCCAGTGGCGTTTCTCAGCTAAACACTTAACATAATCGTATGTATTTATAACATTATTAGTCTCTCTGTTTATATTTATGTGTTAAACCTGCGAGGCAGATCTATCGGTTTGAAGCGTTTTAGTCTTCTCGTGTGATTGTTTTCATCTAGGAGTTGCACTGCTAAGTTATTGGGGTGTACAATTAGTCTGTCTTGGTATTTTACACTGTTTTTAGCGATTTCACTTTTTACACTGCTGACTCTTAGATCGTTATGTATAACGGTATTAGGAACGTACCATGGAGCTTTCGAGATTACACGTAGCATCTTTGATTGGAATCTCTGTAGGATTTCGATATTTGATGTGCTTGCTGTGCCCCATAACTGTATTCCATAAGACCATATAGGTCTTAAGATGGTCTTATATATTAGCACCTTATTATCCAGAGTTAATTGGGACTTTGGACCAATCAGCCAATAGAGATTTCGGAACTTCAAGCCTAACTGTTTTCTTTTTGACCATATGTGTTGCCTCCAAGTAAGTCGTCGGTCCAGGTGCACACCCAGGTATTTCGCCAGGTCCGCCTGTGGAAGGACCTGACCGTTGAGGGTTACTGGAGGGCACGTGTCCCTCCTCATGGTGTAAGTCACTTGCACCGACTTAGCTTCGTTGGCTCTGATGTACCACGTCCTCAGCCACTCCTGAATCCTCTGTATGTGAATCTGCAGGTTTCTTGTTGCTTGTGCTGGATCACTATGGGAGGCCATGACTGCTGTGTCGTCTGCGTATGTTGCAATGGTGGTTGTGGTGGTAGTTGGTAAGTCTGAGGTATAGAGCAGGTATAATATTGGACCCAGAACGCTCCCCTGCGGAACCCCAGCCTGGATTGGATGCAATTCCGAAAGTTCGTCCTGGAATTTCACTTGGAAGATTCTATCTTGAAGGTACGATTTCAATATGGGAAAGTAAGCGTGTGGCAACTTTAGTCTTATCTTGTACAGCAGTCCGAAATGCCACACCTTGTCAAACGCCTGTGTAATATCCAGATATGCCACAGTGCAGAATCTCTTCTCTTCTAGGTCTTGATTGATGGTGTTAACGACTCTGTGGATTTGTTCAACGGTGGCATGTTGTTTTCTGAAGCCAAACTGGTGCTCCGGGATCACGTTCTCTCTCTTTAGGTGTGGATACAGTCTTTGCAGCAGCAGTTTTTCGAAGATTTTCGAGACAAGTGGCAGAAGACTAATGGGGCGATACGAAGTTACCTCCTCAGCTGGTTTTCCTGTTTTGTGTATGAGAATTATTTGAGCCACCTTCCATTGCGGAGGCACTACTCCCAGTCGAAGCACTGCATTAAACAGGTATG
Source organism: Rhagonycha lutea (assembly GCA_958510855.1). Taxonomy (NCBI): domain Eukaryota; kingdom Metazoa; phylum Arthropoda; class Insecta; order Coleoptera; family Cantharidae; genus Rhagonycha; species Rhagonycha lutea. The sequence continues at coordinate 38,162,010 of OY294038.1, forward strand.
TCATTAATCGTATTCCTCTCTCAGGCAGCTGATGCAGTACTTTACCGTTGATTAGGTCGTAGCCCGGTGATTTTTTGGTGTTGGTTTTCTTTATGATGGAAACCACTTCGTTGACTTTAAAAGGCTTGATGGAACTTCTCTGTTGAACTGGAGTTTGTAGGAGTTTTGTAATTTTCTCCTGTATGTCCAAGTCCTCCACCGGGAATGGCCGGAACACCTCGCTCAAGTGTAATGCGAAGGTCTCAGCCTTTTCCTGATTGCTTCTAGCCCAGTTTCCGTTTTGTCTTCTTATTGGGGGAACAGGAGAGAATGTTTGTTTTAGTTTCTTTGTCTCTTTCCAAAGCGAGTAGTCAGTGGCTTCTGTAGGTGTAAGCCCTTCTAAGTATTTCTGGAATGATTGTTTTTTATTGTTTTGAATCTTCTCCTTTAATGCTTTTGTTGCTTGGTTTAATCTTCTTTTATCTTCCGGGTGTCTGGTGGTCATCCAAATTCTTCTCAGTCTCCTCTTTTCAGTGATCGACCTCTTGTAACGAATTTTTTAATTCGTTACTTAAATTTTGCAGCGCCTTGTATATATTTACATTTGGCAATAGGTACGACGCAGACTTGCGACGGTTTACAGCGCACGTTTGATAAGAGAAGGACGGGTACGCCATTTTTGAGCGAGTATGACGTGTTTTTGAACATCGGTAATTATTTACCAATTACTTTATTAGAATCGTGTTAATTACACCAGAATCTAGATATTCATAATAGTAACGACGTCTACTACGCTTGGAAATTCCTTTTTGGCTTGTCATTGTGAGTTCCTGGCATAGAAAGCAATTTTATAACATCGTTTTATTGTGCGTACCATTATTTATTATCAGTGCCTTATCAATATCGCCATATTGCTCGTACAACTTATTGTTTGGTGGTTATCAGCATTTTTGTTTTTCAACGCCTCATAGTAGTGCCTTATCTATTAGTGCATCCTGCAATTTTACAAGTCTGTACTGGATAGTTTTTTTTGGTTCCGGAAGTCGGACTTCGCCACAGTAGCGTCACTACCAGTTTTGGAAATCTGCTTATCAACATCTCCAGAGCGATTGCAGTTGACGATTTAATTACTAAACCACTGTATAAGGTAGAATTTTGTAAACCTCCTCCTACAAAGATCTTCGGACGTGAAGGTAAGATTTTATTTTAGTATTTAATTTTGTCTTTCTGCAAGTTGCTAAGTTTACTCAATTGTGGAAGGTATTTGCCTTAATTTTTTAACTGGATAGTTTCGACTGGAAGTGCAGTCCTTTGACTGATTTTTCATATTTACGTAATTTACATCATCCAGATCCGTCGTGAGTTGAAGCCTGTACCAAAATAGTTTTATTTTGTAATAAGTTTTTATTATATTGTTGTTAACTTTTAATTGGTGGTTTGATTTTCAAGTGTTTTCTTTGAAGTCAATTTTCAGGGTAATTCACCCCCTAGCCTACCGTCGGAGCTTAGCTGTCAAAAAGGGCAACATTTTAACAGGTAGCTCTCTACCTGGTGAGCAGTAATCGCTTCCTGGACCACCATAACGGTGGGGAAAAGGAGGTATAAGATTATTAGTTTCACTCTTTACTTCCGCCGTACACGAGCTAATATCCACTTGTTCCAAGTTTGGTGTAGATTTCCTGATCTGAAGTTTGTTGAGTTGTATAATGTTCAGCTATCAATGCATCATTATATTGAACGCCTTTTTTATCAACAGCTATCTCAATGTTTGAGGTTATGTTTTCTGTGTTGCAATTGTTACATGTCCACTGTTCGATTTTATCGCTTCTCTTCAATTCACTCCAAGTATCAAGACTCATTTTAATACAATCTATGTGGTAATTCATCTTACATTTCATTTTGCATTGAATGCAATCTTCATATTTTGTTACCGGTTTCCTACATTCACCACACGTCAACATCGTACAGGTCCGTACTGACTATTACGGACAGTATTATCTACTTATAAATAACTAAAACGGGCCTACAACCAACAATACTAAAAAGGATTACCTCCAGAATTCTCTCGATATCACAAAATTGCCAATGGTGCAACGAAATTCCAGATCACCTAATTCTAAATTTCCACACACCCAGTTATTATTAGTAAATATACGTGTGGTGGCCCTGATGGAAAAACTAGCTTTATGGTAATCAGGAGGCAAGGTGAGGATTCGGTTTGCCACTTCACGAGGAAAATAAAACCAATAAGTCGGAAACAAAGGTTACGTTTATTAATATTTTCTGCCACAATAATCGCACACACAAAGGACATCCGTCGATTGTGTAACTAATTTGGTCAAATGGCGTTAGAAGTACGTGGACGTACCAAAGCAGAACATAAACAGTCCAAAACTAACCAAAACACAATCGCAATACAGAGGATCAGAGGAATAAAATTCACCTCTGATCTTTCGGTGTTCACAAAGTCTACCTTATAGAGAAATTCTCTGTACGCGATCGATGGTGTTAAATGAAAACAAAAAGGTATTCCACTGTCCTCTTCTGCCAGTCCGAAACGGCAGATCTCCTGGTATACAGTTTGCCTAGCAAGAATTGTTAACGTAGGCTTCAAGGTTACTCATGGACCCAAAAGTCATGCGCCAGGTGTAAAAGCCACAAGGTACAGGAATAAAAAAACCACTGTACAAACTCTTGAGGTTCACGTCGCAAATAATAGAATTCTGATAAACAGCTTACTACTAATAAAGGATCAAAACAAGAAACGGGAAAATCCGCAATCAAACGCCGCGTCGTCAATATGACACAGGAGCAAAACAGGTGTCTTTATCCCAATAAATTAAAAATTAAGGATTCTAGAGTTGAACCTAATAATGAATCTGATTGAATGTAGTATACTATATAAACTGATAAAATTATGTTATTTATTACTGTATGTATGCTTGTGATGATTAAATAAATTGACAGAAAACTGTTTGATTTACGACGACAATTTAGCCCCCCACAGCACTACGACTGTCTTATAAAATAATAACAAATTATTAGAATCAATATTATAATGAGAAATCTTGAAAACTAATAAAAGTAAGTTCTTTCTATTTGAAACTATTTTTTCGAAATTAAATCTATTTTCAAAATTTTAAACTTTCACCAAATTGGAAAAAAAACGAAAATCAATAAAACGTTGAAGTGCTTGGAATTAAAATAATTTGACTTATTTAACTTTTTGTAAAACACCCGTACGTTATAAAAATGTAATCAAGCCCGTAAATAGGTAATATGAAACCATGTTTACTTTTAAACACGTATGTACTAGGTGGGATATATTGTCCTCTACCAACCTCTATTATTTTCGTGAATAATAAATTTAATGAAGAAAAATGCGTTGGTAAGAGAAGATTTGGTATGGACACTTATAGCCAGTTTCATAAAAATTTTTCAGTCAAAATTGATCAGTCTGTGATCGTCTGTTAAGTGCACATTTGAGTTTCATAAAGGCTTGTCAACACTTAATCAGCTGTCAAATCTTGTTCACCCGAATATCTAGGATGAAGCGCTTGATCAGAGATCAACAGGATATTTAAACCTAAAATTTAAAGTACTAATAAAACATATTTAAATTGTTTTGAACAATCAAAAATGAAATCAAATAACAATTGGATAAGAAATTTTGGGCTGAAGCAGTAAATACAGCCGCATACGTAATAAACAGATCCGGAACAAGCTCGATTACAGGTAAAACACCATGTGACCTATATCATAAGAATAAACCAACAGTAATGGAACTACAAATATTTGAAAACGTAGCATATGCCCACATCCCAAAAGAAAAGCGATTAAAACTCGACAACAAAAGTCAACAAGGTATCTTAGTTGGTTATGGTGAAAATAGCAAAGGTTACCGAATATATTTTCCCAGCAATGGAAAAGTTGGAATTTACATAGATGTGATAATGAAACATGAAAACAACTTTATTCACTTAAAACCACTTAAAGATGCGCTCTACACAAATTCTTGGAATTCTCAAAATGTTAAGAAAATTATATGTATTCATATCAGATATTTAGAATCACTGGAATCCACCCCAAATCAAAATTTATTATCAAAATTATAATTTTGATAATCGGTATTCTTATACTTTTCCACCAACACTTACACCATTTATTTGAATTTTGGATAAATATAAAGCAAACGTAATTAAGAATTCTTAATAAGTGCACTATCATTACAAGATTTGCAGAATTAACCCTTCATGTGTTTTGGAGCCAATTCTACTCGAATTACGAATACCAAAATTTGCATTGAAAATATACGCGGTGCGGTGCTCACTAAATCGTAATTATATATTAAATATGAAAATCTCAAATTGATTAATTCAGTATTCCTTTTTGAAAAAGAGAGCCGAAGGTGCCACAAACTCAAACTGTACTGCAACTAAGACGTACGCTAGTATTGTAGACATCATCTAAAACAAATAAACTTTTATATTTAGTTTTTTATGGTGAAATTAATAATGTTGACTTACGCCTGCAAATAAGTGAATATCCATCGCCATAATTCCTGAAAGTTTTATATCCTTAGGAAATTTTTCTACGGCATATAACAGGCTTAGAAACTAAAAAACATTAGAAATAGATCTTTAAAAAAATGTTCAAGAATAGATGTGGCATAAAGTATTAGAGACAGGAAAAATAAGCACGTTTTACAGAAAAGAAAATTCTTAAAAAATACGCTCTTTTAGGAAGACGTAAAAGTAGAGAAAGTCTGATCCTTTTGTGATAGGGTAGGACTAGAAATATTTGGTAAACATGATAGGAATAACATCATAAATAAAAATGGCGGCGGCCATGAAAAATGTGGAATTTTGAAAGCAAAAGTTACAAAATATGGTATAATAATTGAAAACCCTGCTATGACAATGCAATATAATATTATTTCATCTTTTTTTTGTAATCCTCAGTCTCATATAATCAGCTAAAAATACAAAAGTTTCGAAAGAATTATTGATGGTAAAAAAAAATTTTTAGAAAAGAAGAAATTATTTACTTCAAAGAAGATAGATCCTACGTACCTGGACTTGTTCAGCAGGACTTAGTATACTCATTGGAAATTTTTTTAAATCAGACAGTATTTCGATGTGCTATAACAAATTAATTAATAATAATAAATGCAAGTTGGTTGAAATATAAAGAATTAAATTGAGGTGAGGATTCAGAATGCAATTTTCTCAATATTTAACATTAAAAAATTTTGCTTAAAGATTTTGTTGCTCAATTTACATTATGTGTTCCATCTTCACGGTATCCTGAGTAACATAAAGCAACTATAATGGAAACTGCAACTTCAATTATTTGTAGCTAAAGGCAACAAGTGATGAACTCACAATTTTCATCAAAGTCTATATTTTGCAATTTAGATGTTAAATAAGTAGTGCAATGTAACTGTATCTCTTTACTTACAAAGCTGCTGCATCTGGATAATTCTGACATCAGAAATCCTGCTAAGACCATTGCCGTTACTGTAACCGTAGCAGTACTGATAATCCTAATAGATATTGGAATCTGATACACTATAAGCAGTACCATTATAAACGTATAAATTACACCCACGGTTACACCCAATAAGAGTATTATTAACATTAAAGGACTGATGCAGACTTCAATAATATTCCTTAGCATCTTTACCAATGCCATATACATTTCAGCGTAGACCCTTAGTATATCTACTAAGTTTTCTTGTGGCAAGGAAACAATGCAATTATCTTCGGTTGTTAAATTCAAATTTGTTTTATCGTAAATTACATTTTGCAAATCCAATTTTAAGAAGTTATTGTATTTCTGATGAAAGTAAGAATACGACTTAGATAATGCCAGTCCAAAAACAAACGTCAGAAGGAGTGCATCAAGGGAAAATAATAGACCTAATCTCTCAAATCTACTCCAAGCAGGTTCTAATTCATAAATGTATAATATTGATGCAGTAAAACAAAAAATAATTCCCCGCAATATATGAAAGAAGACAGTAAATTTGCGTATCCAAGTACCATCCTCAGTCGATAAAAGATGGTGTGACGTATAGGTGTGAAAATATTTCAATACAGAGTCTGCCTGTAGTAGTACGCTTTCAATAGATGGCATTTTAAACATAACCTGAAGGGTTACCAGGATTGTAAATTCATACAAGATTAAATCAGAAGCTTTGAATAAGTAATTGTAAAGTGGAACTTTGTTTTTGATGTCTGCTATGGTAGTTAATGTTGCATAGTAGTGACATGTCGAAATTAGAATCAGGAATAAAATTGCAGGAAGTGCCTTCCATTTGAAAAACACAGGCTGTCTGATTCGCTGTATTACATTATTTGTATGATTACAAGCGAGATTTGTTTTTGATATTCCAATCCAGTTCAAGCATAGAAATATTAGACCAATAGCACAATGCACACAATCCGGCGTCACCTGATAAGCCATTATTACTGCAAAATTTGCAATCTAAAAGAGAACTTTATTTTCGGACTACCACACAGTTACCTTGTAACCAACTAAAAGCAGACTGAATACATCGGTAATTTTGTTAAAAATCAATATCAAAATAATTTCAGTACTTTACAAAGATAAATACGACAAAATAAATAGTATTTTGTATGTATTGTCCTAGTAACATAGCAAAAATCACTAAAATTAATCTAGTATTTGTATTTAAATTATAATAAATGAGTATAAGAACTTATAGAAAATCTGTTAGTAAATATATAGGAAATCTGATAGAATCTAATCATAAATTTAAAATAAACGTTATTGATTCTATGTGTAAACTTTAAATTCAATAAATAAGAGTTACGAAGGTTATTGCTTTATTTTAGCTAGTAGGGTAGAGTGCTCTAAGACTGCGCACTTAAGGTTTGACCCGGTATATTAAAAAAACTAAAGCAAATAAAAACTCAGAAATTTGTATTAAAACTTATTGGTCTTTCAACAACATTATTACAAACTTAATTAGTAATTATTACATATACTTTATTAATAAAAACAAAAAAATCAGAAAAAGTCATTTGCGCAGTCTTACAGACCCCGTCATGTAAGACTGCGCACTTGGGTCTGCAAGACTGCGCATTCAGTTTACAAGCATAGATCACATCACATGCTAGTATTATGCAGTTCACTTCTTCTGCCACCACTGAGAGCATGATGTACACTCGATCCAATCTTCAGTTATTGGCATTTTACTTTGTTCTATGCATCCTGGACAACCCAACTACTCTTTGCTTCCAATAGTTTTTTTTTATTTTTCTTTGGACTTATTTTTTGTGCCGTGAATTGCAGTTTCAGAGATTTCCCTCTCCGTCACACGACTGGCCATAAAATCAACCTCACTTTAGGTAAAAAGAATAAAATTAACCAGCATTACAATGTGAGATTTGTAAAAGTACGCGCGCAGTCTTACAAACCACCACACCGCGCAGTCTTACACGCCACTCCATAAATTTAAAAAGGACACGAATATAGCCATCTCCAATTAAATTGGAAAATAATACCATCATCCAAGCTTGGTTAAGAGTTTTGTTTACATGATATTGCAATATGCAGGCGATAATCACAAAAACAACGACCGTACACAATTTCCAAAATGTCGAATTATTAGATCAAAACAGCGTAAAATGGTAAAACTTACCTAAAATGTTTATTATCCCATTTTTTACGACAAAAATTGTTAAGGGTAACCACGCTATTGGCAGTGATGTGTGGGAATTAAAATTAGCAAGAAAACAAACACCCATGCCGAAATATAAGGGGTGCGCAGTCTTAGAGACCGCGCAGTCTTAGAGCACCTTACCCTATCTACTCAATAGATATTGAAAATTAATATTATATTCTCTTTACAAGTTTTGTGTATTCGCGTCAGAATACATTCCAATTAAACAATACAATTTAAATATAGATCTACAACATTTTATCTCTTTGTTTTAATAAAATAACCTCGTCGGTTGTTTTGCTATTCGTGCACTTCACTTCAATATCTTTGGTCTTATTGGTATCGGAATCTTTGCGGGTTGTTTTTGCCGCTCTGCTTGCTCCTGACCGATCAATTAGTTATTTTCCTGTGTAAAGCAAATTGATCTAATTTGGGCCACTTGCCCCGCTGGTCTACGATGGAATGGTAGACAGGCCAGCTAATGGATTACACCCCCGTCCAGTGCCAGAGCTTGAATCGCGCGGACGCGGTTCGTAGCTTCTTCCTTTGTGGCACAGGCGATCAATTGGCAACTAACTAAGAAAAAAATGTCCGGGCGCCAGTCCTCTAAATGAAACGCAGAAGTAAACAAGAGTTGTTTTTATTCATAAAAGAAAGTTCAGGTGAAAGATGGGGGTTGACAATGTTTGATTCCAAAACTGTAATAGGAGACATATAAATACGTCGGATGTTGGACGTTTATATATTTTCTACCTGAAAACGTAAAACTCAGGGCTGTGTAACAATTTAAGATCGAAGTGCCCCTTTGGCTAGCTCGTAGTAAGCAAGAGGAAAGGTGATGTGCCAATCTTCTTCCTTGCTGGTAAATTGATAATACAGGGAACGCCGAAAAGCTATGCTTCAAAAAGCAAAGCGATAACAGATGATAAAATGAGCGCAACGTAGTTTGATGGACCACCCTGTATATCACAACGAAGTACTCCCTGTGAAAACTACGAAAAGATGGCGTACTGAAATAAAGAAATGTAGAGGAGATTGGGTAAATCACCTTCAGTAAAAAAAAAGCGTATTATCTCGTTCACTTCCGATGTAATGTTGTGTAAAGTTTACAAACCTTGCGCAATAATATTGAGCTTACCCTTTTTAAAATATGAATTATAGTTACATTATTAAAATTTTTTTCCATTTTTCTTAATTTATTGGGGTTCCTTATTTTCTTCTTCTTCAGCTTGTTTTAGGTCTGAGACCTGTTTAAATCTGGTTTTTCCTGGGATGCTGATGACCAGCTGTCCCTCCATATTTTCGAAGGCCTTCCTGGTCCCCTACCTAAGACCGTCGTGCGTGGTGAATAACCACTCCCTACTCGAGGTACCCCTGTCTAGCAAAACACGACGGATCTAGACCAGAGAAGGTCGATAAAAAATCCTCCATAGCCAGGTTAGCAGCCTACTAGAAGAGAACTAAAATGTTGCTCCAAGAACTGGAAATGCTTATTTTCGTCGGTTGTTTTCCATCTGGTTTGACGGTATGCCCACTGTTGCAAGGACACTTCTGGCGCCTCAAAAACTTCCATCCTTTTTATTCGACGACTTCGAAAAAAGTTTTCTTTCTTAACTTTTTGTTGTGGTTAAAAATTCTCCCAACTTGGAAGAATCACCCAACTTCATCGAACGGCATATCTTCATCGTCTTGCACCACATCATCCCCTAACATCTCACACCCTCCTGAACTGGGCGCTCCTTCCACTTCTAAATTTAACTTTGGAGAAGTAATTTTCAACTCCATCCCCTTTTCAACAATTTTCTTGAAACTTTTTGTTTTCTTAGTCAAATAAATTTTCTTTTCTTTTACAGCCCTCTCCATTATTTCATTCTTCTTAATTGTTTCCTGGAGTAAATCAGGACTTTTTTTAACAATGTCGCTGTGACATCTTTTTTTGCTAAGGTTTCCACCCCCTCGTTCACTATGGTTACTTCCAGCTTATTTTCTTTTTCACTATTTTCTTCCATTTTATTATTTTCTTGTATAATTTCTTCCATTACGCAATTTTCTTCTATTTTACTTATAATGTCTTCCATTCTTGGGACTTCTTTAATAATGTCGTCCGTGACATCTTCTTTTTTATTAATAATAATTTTTACTTTAATTTCTTTTTATTTATAATTTATTGGTCTTTGCTTTTTTTCGATACCAGTACTTCATTATCAGTGCCGCCTGTAACTTTCTCTAACCTTGCAACACATTCCCCAAAAGCAACCTTTATCCCGGGACATATTCCTTTTATTTCTCTCGACAACCCCTGCTTAACATTGTTTAGATTTGTCGAAATCTCCTGTAACTTTGCCAAGTGTGCCTCTAACAATTCCTTTATTGTCCCTTTGGACTTTTTCGGATCTCTTTTCCATTCTCTCTAATTTTTCCGATTGTGTCTCGGATGTCTCCCTATTTTCCCGTTGTTTTTTTTTTCGGATGTCTCCCTATTCTCCCGCATGAAATTAGCCATCATGGCATCAAACCTGTCATGTTTGCCATTTTGTTTAAATTCAAAAACCCTTCTTACTCCGTTTCTAGAATTGAGCTTGAAAATCCCCACAATCGCACGACAAATCAAAGTTTTCTGTTGCGGCCAACTTGCCGCACTATTTCTAATTTTAACTTTAATGAGCTTTATCTCCCAATGAACCTTTATTCAACTGCCTTATAACCCCTAATTGAACTTTTATATGCCCCACGTTATTGCGTCAAAATAGATGTAATGTTATTTCCCCTCTGAGACGAATAACAATAATCAACGCTTGCGCCAAGCTTTATAGAGGGAGCGCATATAGAAACTCAACTCAAATCACAGAACCAGCGACTTACACTTACTGCACTGTTATTTCTGTCTATTAAATTTTAATATCGGCCAAATAAATTTTTTAGAAATTGTACACAAATTGTAATTATGTTAAAATTTGTTGTATACCTATGTCGGATTTGTATTAAGGCACCAAAACACTGTTCGCGAGCGGTGTGAAGGTGTATTTTTAATAATTTTTTTCGAGCCAACGATGTATGGTTTTTTTTTATTGATACTAATATTCATTATAAGTACATTACATACATACATACATACATTATATATAGAAGACACAATACAAATTGTCTTATTCGAATCTTAAGAAGAGTTTACGGATGTACACCGCTTCCAAATGGCACTCTGCTGCTTAGTGGTTGACAGCAATTAAGCTATACCGTTCATCCGCAAAATACCAAAAAAATATATTTATAAACTTGACATATAGGTTTATAGCCTCACGTAGGGGAATTTCGATATCTAAAAAACAAAAAAAAATGGCGGACCAGCGAATTTTATTTCCCATTTTTACAGAAAATTTTCATCTTTTATGAAAAAAAAAAGAAATAGAAGGGGGTCCTTTATAAAAAAAATCCCTACGTGGTGTCATAGAGACTTAATTTACGAACATTTTAAGACTTGGTGCATGCAAATCGGATGAATAGTTTTTTAAATATGTTGTTAACCAGGTTGAAAACTGTAGTTTCGATAAAAACGAGTTCAAAGTTTTGCTTTGATACACATAAATGCTGTATCTCCGTCAATTTTACGAATTTATTTACAAAATTTGGTGAGAACATTCTTAACAAATGCATCTTTCAGAAAATGAAAACAAAATAATAAATTTTTTTTTTATTTTTACAGTGTTTTGGTGCCTTAACTTACCTCATTAACTTTCCCAGAAAGGTTAATCATACAATTAGGAAGGACACATGTCCTCCTTATAAAAATCAATAATCTGTTGGTAGAGCCCTAAAAATCTTGAAAACTCAAACTTAAAACAAAATAGATCAGATCAGCGGTTTTTAACCTTTAAACTTTGTATCTTCTGTCAAAGTCATGAAGTTTGGCGTACCAATGCAAAATGTGAGTTGTGCAGAAAAACCTTTTTGTTAAAGTATTTAATAAAAATTATTATACTGAACATTTAAGATTTATCATTTAACATCTAAGAAGATTGAAATAGCTTTCCGTACCTCGGAGGGCACGTTAAGCCGGTGGTCCTCCTGGGGTTAGTGAATTGCCAACATTAACATAAAAATCCGGATACAGGCACATCTGTAGGCCAGACCAGTAAGCTACCTACCAGATGTAAAGCAATTATGTGCCCACAGTGGTAATTGTGCCAATAGTCCAGTAATTCTACGAAAAAATTCGAAAATTATACTACCCGGAGGCAAAAAATGGGGTCGTGTAGAAGAAAAAATTCTAAGAAAGATAGCGCTTTTTGCATCGCCCTAGCTGGTGTAGAACATAACCTAAAAAATTATCCAAAGTCGAAAAACTGTTTTTTTGCGATTTAAGAATAAACGAAGCATCCTACAAAAGAAAGTTAAATTAGAAAGTTGTAGATAATGGAAAAACCTATCTAATGCGATTAGAAAAATAAAAATTCGTTATTTATTTTTGGAGAATATCGAAAAATAATAGTCAAAAATTACTTTTTTTGTTTTTGCTGTGTTTTTTTCAATTTTGCATTAAATTATTCCTTGTTCGAGGAAAATGTTGCCTCTGTCGAGTAGAAGAAGAACTTTTTTGGAAAATTTCAAAAAATGAAAAATGCGCGATTTATATCAAAATTACGAAAAAATAACCTCTTAGTAAATCGGCTATTGCTCACGATGGAAATGGTCTAGAGAACCCAACCTGGGCTTAAATTTTTCGTAAGAGATAGTACTACCACATACTTTAAGAAAGTCATATTTTAAATCACTCTCTAACCTCAAAAATTGGGCATGAATATCGTAATATCGCCATGCAAGTGTACTTCCATGTCATATCTGCATCTGTAAGTATACCCGCATTGCCATATTACGATATTCATGCCCATTTTTTGAGATTAGAGAGTGACTGAAAATATTACTTACTTAAAGTATATGGTAGTACTATATCTTACGAAGAATTTAAGCCCAGGTGGGGTTCCCTAGGCCATCTCCATCGTGAGCAATGGCCGATTTACGAAAAGGTAATTTTTTCATAATTCCGCTATAAATCGTTCATTATTCATTTTTTAAAATTTTTCAAAAAAGCTCTTTTACTACTCGACAGAGGCAACATTTTCCTCGAACAAAGAATTATTTAATTTGCAAATTGTAAAAAACACAGCAAAAACAAAAAAGCAACTTTTGACTATTATTTTTCGATTTTCTCCGAAAATAAATAACGAATTTCCATTTTTCTGGTCGCATTCGATAGATTGTTTCATTATCAACAACTTTCTAATTTAAATTTCTTTTGTAGGATGCTTCGTTTATTCTTAAATCGCAAATAAACGGTTTTTCGACTTTGGTTAATTTTTTAGGTTATGTTCTACACCAGCTAGGGCGATGCAAAAAGCGCCATCTTTCTTAGAATTTTTTCTTCTACACAACCCCATTTTTTGCTTCCAGGTAGTATCATTTTCGACTTTATCATTATGTCGTTCGTAGAATGACTGGACTACAAGGAAACTTGGCACAGTTGCTTATAGAACAGATCATTAATCTAAAAAAAAGTTTAAGCACAAGAAATATTTTTGTAAAGGGATTTTAATTAATAATGCGACCCCCCCCCCCCGTCCGACATTCTCCGTTTCGCATAAGGCAGAACAATCAGGCAATATGCTCGATATTCTAGTCGTACACGTACAAGTATGTAAATTTAAATTTGAAGGTGGAAAAGTAAATCATATTTCATACTAACTAAATATTTAACTAATGAATACATTAGTTGGCGTTATTTATTATTAATCAATACAAACCCCAAAAATTCGAATTAAGCAAGTAAAATAATACGTCAATACTGCAGATAAAATAATCTAAAAGTGAAAATATATTTTATTTATTATTCACGTCGCATGAAACTATTTTTTTAAATTTGTCATTAAATTTTCCATGACCATTTTTGTTCATTTGCGAATCGAAACTCATAAAACAAGGACCTTAGGTTTACCAATTATTTTTAGTGTTGAATAATAATTTATTTTGAAAAAGATTGTGACTTTGAGTTAAAGAAATAATATGATCTTCATATTTGAGAGAGGGTTCCACAAATGCAGATCTTCGAAATCAATCTGGAGTGCCTTAACTTAATGTATAAGCCAACTCCTTAGTGCGGCGGCAAGCCGCAGGTCCCAATTATTGTGTAGTATAAGGGTAAAATCAATTAAAGGCTCGAAATATGATAAGTAATCTTTAATAATTATAATAATCAGTGACACAATTTGAGTTACACGCAATTACCAGTCAAGAGGCTTACTGCAAAGCAGTTTATAAATGACTACAGAAAAGTTACCTTGCGCCAACAACGTATAAGGTGCGGTGCTTTGGCAATATACGCATTTGCATACGCAAGAATGACTATTAGACTATTACTTATAAATAACTAAAAACGGGCCTACAACCACTATACTAAAAGGGATTACCTCCAGAATTCTCTCGATATCACAAAATTGCCAATGGTGCAACGAAATTCCAGATCACCTAAGCAGCAATTCGAAATTTCCCTACACCCAGTTATTACTGGTAAATTGACGTGTGGTGGCTTTGATGAAAAAACTAGCTCTATGGTAATCAGGAGGCAAGGTGAGGATTCGGTTTGCCACTTCTCGAGGCAAATAAAACCAATAAGTCGGAAACAAAGGTTACGTTTATTAATATTTTCTGCCACAATAATCGCCCACACAAAGGACATCCGTCGACTGTGTAACTAACTTAGTCAAATGGCGTTAGAAGTACGTGGACGAACCAAAGCGGAACATAAACAGTCCAAAACTAACCAAAACACAATCGCAATACAGAGGATCAGAGGGATAAAACTCACCTCAGATCTTTCGGTGTTCACAAAGTCTAGCTAATACAGAAATTCTCTGTACGCGATTGATGGTGTTAAATGAAAATAAAAAGTTATTCCACTGTCCTCTTCTGCCAGTCCGAAACGAAAGGAGTTTGCCTAGCAGGAATTGGTAACGTAGGTTTCAAGGTTACTCATGGACCCAAGGTCATGCGCCAGGTGTAAAAGCCACAAGGTATAGGAATAAAAGAACCACTGTACAAACTCTTAAGGTCCACGTCGCAAATAATAGAATTCTGATAAACATCTTCCTACTAAGCAAGGATTATAACAACAAACGGGAAAATCCACAATCGAACGCCGCGTCGTCAATGTGACTGGAGCAAAACAGTGTCTTTATCCCAATAAATTAAAAATTAAGGATTTTAGAGTTGAACCTAATAATGAATCTGATTGAATGTATACTCAGTGGCGGACTAAGGCTAAAGCGGGCCCTAGGCAACATTGTAATTCCGGGCTTATTTTTCAGTCATGACACATATATAGGCGCAACTAGGGTCAAAAGTTCGGGGGGGGGCTAAAAAAATGTTTTCAAACATTTTTTTAAGGGGGTGGTGGTAAAAATAACAAAAAAGTGCGCCGCAGGCAAACAAATTTAGATTTTCAAGGTCAACAGAGCTTAGATTTGAAGTTAGAAATTATAAAAAGATGTTTTTCCACTACTAGTCATATAGGCTATCATTTTTACTTAGGTATGAAGCTCCAGAAGTGACATGTTATAGACTAGTGGTCAACAATTTTTCCATTATTAACTACTAGTTAATAATGAACAAAATGATATTTTTCGATAATTTGGGGACTATTTTAAAGAAAAATGTTGTTATAAGATGATTTAGAATAATCAAGAGATGCTATTTAATTGTATTTAAACTATTAAAAACGCTTTATTAACAGATTAATTGAATTTTAAAATTTTTATTAAATTCGAATTAATGTGACAGATAGTGACAGCGCCATCTTTTGTTAATTTGACGAACCACGAGTTATTTAATTTACTAATAAAATTCAATGCGAAAACACAAAGGATTTTCCGGTAGTAGATTTTCTATTACAAAACAGTTAAAAAAACTCACTAAACGGCTCATAAACTTCGAATTTCAACTTTTAATCACAATTAATTTAAAATTTTCAAGAATGTCAAATCAAGAAAACAAAAGACTGTCATTTGTTTTATAATTTATTTAAAATAAATATTTTAAATTAGAATATTTTGTATTAACAAAAATTAAAAGAATTGTAATAAACCTAGTAGTGGAAAAAATCGTATATATAACCACGGTTGTGAAGACCATTATAGCCCCCGCGCCTTATATTCCTCGGTGCTTTGCACCTCGGAATATAATCTTGGCGCTAGGGCTATAATGCATGTCTTCACAACCTTGGCCTATAATATACTATTTCGTACTAATTTATGGGATTTCAGGGCAGAAAACTATTTTTTGAAAAATTATAAGCTTCTCGAAAGCCTGGCCTTCGACGCTAACCTTATCGTTTGCGAATCAATTCAAGTTTCTTTCCCCAGTAAACTGAAATATTATAATAACAAAAATAAGTTTTTAACATATAACATATTATTCGGTAATTAAAATTTGTTAATATTTATTTATTTTCAAAAATTACCACACTATTACTTCAAAAATCAGTTTTAAGCATAGAAAAATAAAGGGGTAATTCTTAACATATCTTAAGAAATCAACTAAATGTTTTGATTGCCAATTCAAAAATAAATTAAAAATCTAATTTTCGGGCCCCAAAAATTACGGGCCCTAGGCGCGTGCCTAGGTCTTAGTCCGCCACTGTGTATACTATATAAACTGATAAAATTATGTTATTTATTACTGTATGCTTGTGATGAGTAAATAAATTGACAGAAAACTGTTTGATTTACTACGACAATTTAGCCCCCCACTGTCTTCTAAAATAATAACAAATTATTAGAATCAATATTATAATGACAAATCTTGAAAACTAATAAAATTAAGTTCTTTCTATTTAAAACTATATTTTCGAAATTAAATCTACTTTCAAAATTTTAAACTTTTACCAAATTGGAAAAAAAACGAAAATCAATAAAACGTTGAAGTGCTTGGAATTAAAATAATTTGACTTATTTAACTTTTTGTAAAACACCCGTACGTTATGAAAATGTAATCAAGCCCGTAAGTAGGTAATATGAAAGCATGTTTACTTTTAAGCACGTATGTAGGTGGGATATTTTGTCCTCTACCAACCTCTATTATTTTCGTGATAATAAATTTAATGAAGAAAAATGCGTTGGTAAGAGAAGATTTGGTATGGACACTTATAGCCAGTTTCATAAAATTTTTGATCAGCTGATCAGTCTGTGATCGTCTGTTAAGTGTACATTTGAGTTTCATAAAGGTTTGTCAATACTTGATCAGCAGTCAAATCTTGATCACCCGAATATCTAGGATCAAGCGCTTTATCAGAGATCAACAGGATATTTTAACCTAAAATTTAAAGTACTAATAAAACATATTTTTATAAAATTTTCCAACCACAAACTATTCAATTATAAATTTCTCGTATATAACCAAATGTGGGCCGCACATGAGCTTGCTTACACCGGTCGGTCAATTTTACAATTTTTGCCACAACTTGCTCAATCGGATTTATCTTCCTGCAGGTAAATTTCTAAAAGAAAATCAAACACCTTTATATAGCAAAACCGAATTAGGAAGAACTCGCTATGACAGCTCGCTGCGTACAAATTTCAAGGCGGAGCTTGTCAGTGGCGTAGTAAATTTCATATTTTGTTTAAACCTTTTTCTGATTAATAATAATTAATCTTAATAAAAACCTTCTTAAATATTAGATTAATTAATATAATCTAATCAATTTTATGATTTAAAATATAAAATTAGTTATAATACGTACTGTTGCAACAAAGTTAACAAAGAGGTTAAAAACGCCTACGAACTGACATCCCTTGAAAATCAGATGGGCTGACCCAAACCAAATGTGCGCATTCCCACTACTATTTCTTCCTAGTTCGGTACTACTATACCACTAATTTCTTTTATTTCCAAATTAAATTCACTCGCACTCATTTTCATTAACCAAAAAAAATTACCCAGCCGTTCACTTTGACGGCATGTAGGCGAGTCCATTCCTCTTGCGCTCGCGCAAACTGAACCTCCATCAAAAAGGCCAGTGGCGTATCATAAAATTTTTACAAATTTAAAATTTTTTTTAAATTTTTCAAAATTCCCATAACACCACCCCTACAATCTTTGTTTATAAAAAAAAAACACCACAATATATTTAAATTGTTTTGAACAACCATTAATGAGATATTTTGATTTAAAATCATGTCATCTGTTACCAACATGAGTTATTATTACAAAAAAAGCACGTAGTATACAAAAATAATTTCATGTCAACCAAAAGTAAACAAACATTGAAGTTAGCGCGATGTCAAATGTAACTGTTAAGCGGAGAAAGCTTTATGAAACGCGTTGATTTTGACACTCTAATTGCCACCATGAAAGTGCCAAAGGGCTTGGTAGTAAGAGAGGCCCCTTTTCGTGTTCGTAGATGGACTGTACGTAACGGTTTAGCTCATAGGTTTCAACCAATGTCGAAGATTTTGGGTTACTCTTGATGGAATCGAGTATCGAGGATTCGGTGTTAAATGGTTTTTTCTTCACTAGAAATATTCCGGAGGGCGCCAGATGCAAAATCAAACTATAGTGTGTTTTATAGCTTTTAATTACAACAAAATAGAAATTAAAATATGAATGAACATACGCAAAAATGAAAAATGAGTCACACTTAAACGAGATTAATTAAAATTACAACATTCTTGCTTACTACTAGGATTATACATTTTGAGAGTAATTTACATGTTTTTACACAACTGGATACGATATTTCCTCGGTTTACGTATTTAATATTAGCTCTCGAAGGCATCTACAAAATACAAAACAGTTATTGGAGCCGGAATTATGCTCTCGGTATAAAAAATATACAAACAGCTATTAGTTGGACACACAATACAGAAGTACATATAATAATTATGAAAAGCCTGCAAGTAGTTATCAAAAAGCAACAAACGTGAAGCATAGATCTTTATAGTAAGTAATTTTAATTTTACTTACGGCGCTGTTGTAAGCTATAATGTGGTGATTCTCCAGATCGAATTCCAGCAAGTGCACTCGTGTAAACGTCTGCCATATATAGGTACTGAGTTGAATCAGAGTATATAGAATCTACTAGTAGGGAAACTCGAGCATTTTTAGTGTTCCAGATTTCTGAAGTCTAAGATTAGTTCACATATGAGTTCACAGATGTCGCAGTCGATTTCATGTCAGTTGCATTTGGTTACCATGGTATTTGGCATTTGACGTTTTGCCAATTATGTTATTAGTCAAAATATTTATTATTAACATATTATTTACAAAACAAAAAAACATTTTTACATTAAAATAATCAATTTTATTCAATAATTTTACGATTATTTAAATATATTCCGCGAAACAGGTTGAAAGCCACTGGATTAAAATTCACAAACAAGTAGTGTGCCCTCTAGGGTACTTCAGATGAACTAATCTTAGAGTAAAAATTGTTGGAACACATTTATGAATGGGATTTTAGAGAGTGTCTCTACTAGTAGAATTATATATACTCTGGTTGAATACTAAAATTAAATTAAAACCACACGTATAAAAATCATAACCAAACGAAAGTTGAGATAACTAAAATTCTACTGTGCAGACAACAAACTTGAATCCTTTAAAGAAGCTGTCAATTCTTCGAGCAAATACGTAATTATGATTGACGGCACACTCGTTCTGATTCTTTCTTTCCAAAGGGCTTAGAATGATATTGGCGATTAATTTTCGATTTTCACTAGAAAGTTCGAACATTCAAAATGGCGATGGCCAGCGTCCTTTCTACGATTTTTGATGTTATCCAGAATAGTGGACATAAAAATTAGCCACACGAAAAATAACGCTCCCACTCATGTATGAGATTGTAACACACTTTTTAAAACACAGTTTTAACTGGTAACATATAAATTCGATTAATTATTGTAATTTTTAGTATTTTTTTTTTAACTCCCTTTATTATTTACAATCTGTCATTATACAACATTCAGTAAATGATTTGTCTATATATAACATGTTAGAGAAGCACCCAGTGGCGTTTCTCAGCTAAACACTTAACATAATCGTATGTATTTATAACATTATTAGCCTCTCTGTTTATATTTATGTGTTAAACCTGCGAGGCAGATCTATCGGTTTGAAGCGTTTTAGCCTTCTCGTGTGATTGCTTTCATCTAGGAGTTGCACTGCTAAGTTATTGGGGTGTACAATTAGTCTGTCTTGGTATTTATACTGTTTTTATCGATTTCACTTTTTACACTGCTGACTCTTAGATCGTTATGTATAGGGTGTTTTTTTAGCTGCATGAGAACTTCAAAATGAAATAAAACATTAAAAACCTGACGGAATGTTTTGGTTATAATTTTTTTATGAAAGTACAGTTAAAGGCATTTATGATTTGAACATGACTTCCGGCATGTGACCACCACGACTAATGGTTACGAAGCGCATCCGTTCAGTCCAATTTTTGACCACTTTTTCCAATATTTCTGGCTTTATTTCATAAATGGCTTGCTGAATATTAGCCTCCAATGCTTCTAGAGTTGTTGGTTTGTTAGCATAAACCATGGATTTAACATACCCCCACAGAAAATAATCTGGAGGTGTCAAATCACACGATCTTGGAGGCCAATTGATAGGACCACGTTTTGAAATAATGTTGTCACCAAATTGTCCTTTCAATAAATTGATGGTTTCGTTGGCTGTGTGGCACGTAGCACCATCCTGTTGGAACCATAAGTTGTCAATGTTTAGCTCTTGAAGTTTTGGAAACAAAAATGTATTGAGCATGTGTCGATATCTCACACCATTCACCGTAACGGTAGCTCCTTCCTCATTTCGAAAGACATATGGACCAATGATGCCGTTGGCGTGTATTCCACACTAAACAGTCAATTTTAATGGATGCAATGGAGTCTCAAGATAATGTCCCGGATTGGTCTCACTCCATATACGGCAATTTTGTTTATTCACATACCCATTTAACCAGAAATGTGCCTCGTCACTGAACAAAATTTTACGGTAAAAAAATGGATCCACTTCCAATTGGTTGTGAGCCCAATTTGGTATCGTTGTTCAATGGTCAATCTATGCATTATCAAATGCCAAACCTTGCTAAACACAAATGTCAAAAAACTGTTTCCATAGCAATCTTGATTCAATTGTTATCCCTATTGAAAGTTCTCATGCAGCTAAAAAAAAACACCCTATATAACGGTATTAGGAACGTACCATGGAGCTTTCGAGATTTTTAGTATGACACACAAAAAATGGTGGTTCGTATTCATGTCGTTTTGTATCCACCTTGAAGACCAAACATGCGCTCCTACAGGAAAGTATTCGAGCCTTCTCATTGGCTCTGAAGTTTAACAAAATCAGAGACCTACAAACAATAGAGACTTGAAAATATCGTATCTTTATCAAATAAAAATGTTTTAAAATGTAAAATAAAAGAAAAAAACGAAACTGGCGAAGCCATGTAACAAAAGGATTGTTACATGATGACAACGTGTTCGGAAGAGTTTTATGAAACTGGCTATTAGACTTATTAAAAAAATGATTTTTATTTTATTTAAATAAATACATTCAAAGAACAACTATAACTAGATAACTACGATGATTAAATACATAACACAAATTGAATACTAACTGACTGAATAATGTTACTGTTCCATATATTTATATTTTATGATAGCAAATTCTGTCTATTCAAGTGGCGTAACTTTATGGCCTTCTTGGATGGGCAGAATTGATATCGCCGGAAATGTTATCTTTGCACAGATGCACGCTATTATTCGTGGCTTCCTGTTGATGTACAGCTGCACTTGTGTCGTCGCAATTCTGATTATTACATAATGAACAATATAATCAGAATTGATTTTTTTTACTCACAAGGGGACCTTGTCGACGACTTTTCCCCGATTTGCACAATTTTTAACATACCTTTTAGGCAATAATCTGTTTTACTTCAGGTTAAAATTTCAGGACCCGGATTTGAATAAATTTTGATTAAATCGATTTTAAAAATCGAATAAATTGGTATTATAAATTAGGTCTAATGAGAAGTAAAATACAAGTAAAATATGAAGGCTTCCGATTAATTTGACAGTTTAACATAACCCAACATAACCTCACGGCATTTCGTAACAACGACATATTAAAAATTAATTAATTTAAAGAAATTTGAAACAGATACAAACAATCAATTAAACTACGATGAGCAAAAAAACCAAATTGCATAAATATCAGGTTAGTCTTGGCGAGAAAAGACGAATTTTGTCACAACAACCCACAAAAAATACGTTCTTGTAAATCGTTGAAATTTTCTGTAATTACACGGTAAAATAATTAATGAAGTTAAGTTTATACGTAGATTCATTTAGATAATTTTTATATAGGTTGTATTGACGTATTGAGTATATATTAACAACTGTCCATTGCACTTGTTTCCGAATATCAAGAATTATCGAATTCTCAACAATATCTGTATAGTAATTGATTATAATATAATTTAATAAATAATTAATAGTAGATATAGCAATTTATTACAATTCTCTGTTCTAGCTGTACATAAATACATATTTCAAAAAAAATTATTATAATAATTCCTTTGTCGACACCAACGAACAGTAAGTACTAGGTAGCCCTAGTTGCACGTAGACTTTAGTTTGTATTCTTCTTCTTCTTCAAGTGCCTATCCGATTTCGGATGTTAGCGATCCTCCTGGCTAAGCCAAGAAGACTTTATTAGGAAAATGTTAATGGGGTGGTTTCCCGTTGCCTTCCTCATAGTCCACAGTTCGATTTTGAACTTTTTAGATCACAGCACATATCCGACGCAATCAGGATTAGAACCGCGGCATCTCGCTCTGTAGTCTATTCGTGTTTGATTTACGCCAGACTGCTGGTAGTTTGCATTATGAAGATACAATTTAAGTGTGTCGTTTAACACATTGCATGCCACGTCCTACACATGAATGACAATTGTACTGCAGTATTTATTGCCATGTCCTGTTGATGTAAACCACACCGATTAGTCGCTCTACTAATGTAACGTTGTTAAAAAATTATCTAAATGAATCTACGTATAAACTTAACTACATTAATTATCTTACCGTGTAATTACAGAAAATTTCAACGATTTACAAGAACGTATTTTTTGTGGGTTGTTGTGACAAAATTCGTCTTTTCTCGCCAAGACTAACCTGATATTTATGCAATTTGGTTTTTTTGCTCATCGTAGTTTAATTGATTGTTTGTATCTGTTTCAAATTTCTTTAAATTAATTAATTTTTAATATGTCGTTGTTACGAAATGCCGTGAGGTTATGTTGGGTTATGTTAAACTGTCAAATTAATCGAAAGCCTTCGTATTTTACTTCTCATTAGACCTAATTTATAATACTAATTTATTCGATTTTTAAAATCGATTTCGGTCGGAGCATAGTGGTCACGCGAGTTGACTATGAACGCTAAATGCCCGGTTCGAATCCGGGTGAAGTAAGATCTTTATTCTGGCCGTCTCTCTGGTCCTCCAGGTTGGGGGTCGGGGCGATGGGCCAGCTCCTCATCACCTGTAAAGAAAACTAAAAAGCTTTAAACCATGACCAAGCCTCGCAAGAGACTTAGGAAATGGGAACGGAGTAAACAGTTACTAGCTGTAGCTTGATGTGTTGTGAGGTGTTTACTTACCTTGCAATGCAAAAAGCAGTCCGAGATATATATAAAATCGATTTAATCAAAATTTATTCAAATCCGGGTCCTGAAATTTTAACCTGAAGTAAAACAGATTATTGCCTAAAAGGTATGTTAAGAATTGTGCATATCGGGGAAAAGTCGTCGACAAGGTCCCCTTGTCAGATATACACATAGCTCAATAAAGGAACTTTGAAACTCTGTTTTAAGGCTGTCTTCTGGTTTAGAATTTAAAAAAAATCAATTCTTTGTTTTTTGCATATTCTTAGAATATACTCTCGAGAGAAAATTTTAAAATTCCAAATAATTTACCACGTTTTAGTCATTTTAGTGACGCAGCAACTGAACCTAGAAGTGAGCAACTTACCGAAGGTCGTAGTAAATAGTAACTATGTATTTTATGATATTTTTACATTTTTCAACCTAGTTGACATGATATCACAAGTTTTACTTCAAATTTTGTATAAACCTTTACCACCGTATTCATAAAAATAAAGCAATATTTAAGAGAGGCTTGCAAACCCTTCTTAGCCATAACCTAGCTTTTTTTTTGCTTGCTTTTCATAGCAAGTCGAAAGTCACAACAAATTGCCCATAATTCATTCTTTTAAACCAGAAGACAGCCTTAAAAGAAATTTAATTTTGTTTATAAAAAAAGATAACATTTTCATTTTTACAAATTAATTAATTAGATACATTAGCACATCGGTTCTTATTTTTTAGATTTATGAAATACTAATCTATTCATCAACTACGCCTTATTTGAAGTTGCACCTCACACATTTAACACTAAAGAATTTCGCTCGATAATGCAACGCCCAACAGGAAAATAAATCATTAAAGTTAGAATTACAATTTTTTTTAAACAGTTTTGTAAATTACACTTACACTAAAATTTCGTTCAAATATTTTAGCTCATGCGCGGTAGTTACCAAATTAAATACGACTCCCTTTTTCATTTAAACTCTACCAAATTTGTTTTAGAACACATACAACCGTTTTGCAATTTTGTGACAACTTATCCCGTTCCCGTTCTCATGGTCCCATTCTGGCAACCACAAATAAAACTTAAAAATCCTTTCAACTCGCGCTTTGCGGCGTTTCATGGAACTATCCATTTGAACATTTGAAATAAAGAAAATTGAAACTATTTCATTTAAGAAATTTAAAATTAATTTGAAATCCTTTTTGGACCATTTTTTTGTTTTGGAAAACGGATAGTTTTGGATAATTTTAAAATGTCAGAGTGGTACTTCCAAGAAAGAAGGCGTTTTGCGACGCAATTGAAGCAGAACGGAGCTCTTGGCTTCGCCTCTGCCATAAAAAATGAAGATTTAGTTTTCTTGCGATCAAAAGTTTGATCGTCGGTTTTTTTCGAGTGTTATATAGCAGCGTCTCGTTAAGGACGGAGTTTAGTTTCGGTCGATTCATCGAAATCGCCGGAAAAATTTGAATTTTATAATTTGTTCGCGAATGCGACAGATATTTGCAATCTACGAGAAATTGGAAAAATCACTAATCATCGGGTCGCAAAAACAGATTAAATATTTGTTTACTCTAGCAAAGGATAAGCTGAATAATATTGTATTGGAGAAGAAAGTTGAAAATTAGTTTAAAAACACACATTGTGAGGTTAACTCACTTATGCCCAAGACTATAAAGGTGGGAATAAAATTAGTCTTGGGGATAAATTTATCTAGGATATAAATTTATATTCGTGCAACTTCGGATTTACATTTATATTTGACACATGAGGTGAATTAAATGCCATATTTTTAATTTTAAACACATTTTCGTATTTGTTATTAAATTATAATATCAATTTTTGCTGTAAGATAACGTACATTTTACTATTATCAATATTTATAGTAATCATATTATTATTATTAGTTAATACTTTATATGACAAATTAAAATATTTATTAATGACTCCGTTGGCCTTGTGCTTAGCAAGTCGGCTTTCATTTTGTCATTGCGAGTTCGATTCTCACCAGAATCATATTTTTTTATTTAAATTTTTATTTAAGTATTATATTATTATAATAAGGGCCCACCTAAATGTATCTACTAGACTAATAATTAGTTTTTTTAATTTATGAATCTCCTATAGGTAAATTTGTACGTAGGTAAAGCACCATTCACAAACTACAAATTTAACTAGGAGATTCATAAATTAAAAAACTAATTATTAGTCTAGTAGATACATTTAGGTCGGCCCTTATTATAATAATATAATACTTAAATAAAACTTTAAATAAAAAAATATGATTCTGGTGAGGATCGAACTCGCAATGACAAAATGAAAGCCGACTTGCTAAGCACAAGGCCAACGGAGTCATTAATAAATATATTTTAATTTGTCATATAAAGTATTAACTAATAATAATATGATTACTATAAATATTGATAATAGTAAAATGTACGTTATCTTACAGCAAAAATTGATATTATAAATTAATAACAAATACGAAAATGTGTTTAAAATTAAAAATATGGCATTTAATTCACCTCATGTGTCAAAAATAAATGTAAATCCGAAGTTGCACGAATATAAATTTATCTCCTAGATAAATTTATCCCCAAGACTAATTTTATTCCCACCTTTATAGTCTTGGGCATTATTGTGATAATTTTAATCATACTGAGGAAAATCTACGACAGCACGTATTTATTATTTAACGATCAACAGGTGATAAAGCTGGACACAGGATTGAAGATTTTGTGTAATTTGGATCAAAATTAGCGAATTACAAATTTCAAGCAGGTGATCCACACATTCACCTAACACTTTGGATAGCAGCGATTAGTGGCCAACATCGAGGCTCCAATTTAATTAAAAAAAATATTATAATATAAGAAACTTATGCAAGGAATAAGTCGGACCCCCCATGTAAGTGTCCGTAAGATTTTAGAACCGCCCCCCCCTTAGACTCTTACGTAATTAATGGACGGCCCCTAATGCGTTCTCAAATGTTTTTGAGGGGATACTGTATGCGTTCTTAAATGAATTTTTAAATTTCCTTTTTGAGCACTTCGGTAGTCACAAATTTCACACTTAAACGGTTTATCACCTGAATGCTTTCTTAAATGAACTTTTAAATGTGTCTTACGTGCAAATTTGTAGTCACAAATTACACACGTAAACGGTTTATCGCCCGAATGCGTTCTCAAATGATCCCTTAAATATCCCTTACGTGCACATTTGTAACCACAAATTTCACAAATAAACGGTTTATCGCCTGTATGCGTTATTAAATGACATCTTAAACTTCCCTCCTGTGTACATTTGTAGTCACATATTTCACACTGAAACGGTTTATTGCCTGTATGCGTTCTTAAATGACTTTTTAATTGGTTCTTACTTGCACATTTGTAGTCACAAATGTCACACTTGAACGGTTTATCGCCCGAATGCGTTCTCAAATGATCCCTTAAATATCCCTTACGTGCACATGTGTAACCACAAATTTCACAAATAAACGGTTTATCGCCTGTATGCGTTATTAAATGACATCTTAAACTTCCCTTCTGTGTAAATTTGTAGTCACATATTTCACACTGAAACGGTTTATTGCCTGAATGCGTTCTTAAATGCCTTTTTAAACTGCTCTTAAGTGCACATTTGTAGTCACAAATTTCACACATAAACGGTTTAACGCCTGAATGCGTACTTAAATGACGATTTAAACCTCCTTTTTGTGTACATTTGTAATCACAAATTTTACACTTAAACGGTTTATCGCCTGAATGCGTTCTTAAATGCCTTTTCAAATTGCCCTTGCATGCACATTTGTAGTCACAAATGTCACACTTAAACGGTTTATCGCCTGAATGCGTTGTTAAAAAATGTCTTTTTAAATGTTGCTTACGTGCACACTTGTAGTCACAAATTGCACACTTAAACGGTTTATCATCTGAATGCCGCCTTAAATGACTTTTCAAATGTTCCTTACGTGCACATTTGTAGTCACAAATTTTACACTTAAACGGTTTATCGCCTGAATGCGTTGTTAAATGTATTTTTAAATGTTCCTTACGTGCACACTTGTAGTCACAAATTTCACACTTAAACGGTTTATCGCCGGACTTAGAGTTAGAAATTTCTTTTGTCTTCAGAAGATCACCTGGAATCTCTTCTTGAATGTTAACGGGATGATGATGCAAGTTATCCAAGTTTAATTCTATTTCTTCAGTCATAATTTGGGAGTGGCTATCTGAATGTGGTCGAGTACCCTGTAACAAAACAACATTACTTAATGCTATATATTTGAGCCAGCTGGATCGCCGTCCAAGATGGACGCATAAAAGTAGGCTCACAGAAATGTGTAAAATTGGAGTATTTCGCCAGTGTTTGTGCCTCAAAATGGTAAATCCCTTTTGATGACATCCTTTATGATTTGCACAGGACGTTTTGGAATACTAATTATTCTTAAAACGGAAGTTTTTGACGGATTTATACGTGAAAGGCGATCCATCTTTTTTTAGAATTATGGTGAAATATTAGCAATTAAGGGGAAATTGTATTTGTTATTATTAAATGCAGCTGCAATTTACATAATTAGTAAAAGTCTTTGAGGTTATAAGCACATTTTACTTAACCAGCAACTTTATTTTGGATTCACTGTCGCCCAATCATCGGATTTCCAAAATTCAAACAACTAAATCTAATTCAAAGAGTGAACGGAAAAGAGAACGATTGAGCATGAAGAACTGAGTATGAATAGATTTGATTTGAGCAAGTATGGGAAATTATTTGGAGGTCTGGACAAACTTCCTGGTTAAATGAATTTGGAATTGAGAGATGATACCTCACCTCAAATAGATCCGTTGAGAAGAGTGCCGTTCAAGTTGCTGGTTGCTGGATAAATTATAGATAGAGTTAGAAGAAGTTAGAAGATATTATGGAAATGAAAATACGTAATAACAAGGGTGCGCGAGTTCCTTGTTGTTGGTCAACATGCAATCAGGTGCGTTTACTGTAATAAATTGGTATTTTAACCTAAAAAATTCGAAATGCAAGCAAAAAAAAGTTAGGTTATGGTTTAATGGGCACTTTAACTAAAACAGGCTTACAAGACTGTTTTAAGTTTTTTATGAATATGGAAAACACTGAATATTATTTGACCTTAGACTTTAAATAAAAATTTTCGCACCGGTGAGATCGATAGGAACTTTGGACAACTCATTTGAAATGCTGTTTTAAGGCATATATGGATTTTCACTTTGCGAAGAATTTTTCCAATGGAAAATATCTCTTTTGACTGGACTATTGGTGTAAAGTAAAGAATTGTGGCCTGGCGGAGCTAATGTGCAGAAACGAAAATTAATACATTAGACTTTAAGTTCATGTCAATTGGTAGAATTGGGTCACATGTCATTTAGTGAGCAATTTTTTGGCATTGGGAATTTACATTACCGTTGGTGGCGCCACCGGCACTACCAACATGGCGTGGTTGATGAGTACAGTTGATGTTGTTTATATGGGTGTTTGTGTGTTTCGTTCATAAAATCTGTGTTAAATATGTAGGTGCCTTAATAATTTTGTGTTTTGGACAACTCTGAATTAGTCATGTGTATACTAATCAGATTATATCATAAATCATAATCATATTAAATCATTTTACGGTTGTCGCTCGAAAAATAGAAGAGAATGAAGCTTACATTTTCAACAATTTCCGCATGCAAAAAGTGGTTTTTCTATTAATAAAAAATGTGTTTGGCATTGAAGAAAAGGTGGATAGTAGGAAAACTTGGAAGAATGCTACTATAAACTTTTTATCGGAGAATGAACAAATGGCAGTAGATAGTTTACTATGCGAGTAATGTACCATATTAATAACTGTAATTTTTAATAAAATAAAATGTATTATGATATAATGTTAATATTTATCTATTTGTCCATATCACATGTAACATTTTATTAAAATAATTATTCTGTAATCGTTGAATTAATTTCATTTTCATAGTAAAAATCTACTTCGAACTTCACTATTATATTAATAAATGATGAATCAAAAGAGGCAAAGGTAACGAAATAGCATTCATTTAAGTTTAATAGTGCCATTCCAAACTAGAATTGTGCATAAGTTTTTTTTTGAACAAAATTTCCCCATCAACCGTAACAACATATTTACACGTTGCGATGCAATTTACCATCGTGGGTCAATCTCAACCAGGACTGATGTTTATTTATTTAGCCTGGTTTGTGTGTGAAAGATAGGTAATATTTATTACTCATAATTGATGACTTGCTGAAAAATACCTACATAAATTTAAACAGAAAAATATTAAGATCAACATTTGACTTTTAGGTTACGTATCTAAAATTAACGTTTTTAATATAAATTTTAAATAACACTATTTACCAACTTAAACAATACATGAATATATAATTAACAAATTGATTATTTGTTATTTTTAACACAAAATAATAGTACACTATTCATAAACATAATACAAACAATGTAAACAAACGATCTGACAGCTGCAGCTACGCATCAACTAAGTTCAAATTACCGACGAGTGGTGGCGTTTGGTTAATGTAAATTCCCAATTGCCCAGCCACGATTCTTTGGGAGAACTTTACAGTATGAAATAGCACACATCAATTTTCTGCCACTCACCCATACACATTTTTTTATTTTTCCATATTAGAAAAATACCAAAATTTTAATAAGTTATTTCAATCAGTAGTGGACGGCCAAATTAAACTTTGCACATGGGCGGAAATATCCCTAGCGACGGCCCTGCTGCAAGCCCAAATGACCCTCTTTGAAAAGATGCATCATCATTTGACAATAAATAATATAATAGTTCATAGTTTACCTCATTAATATCCTCTTGATATTCTAAATTAGCATCGTCTTCTTCCTTAATATCTATGGAGTGGTGCAAATCTTCTAATTTGGCATCCATGACCTCCATTTTGCTTTTCGTAATTTTTTGATCATCACTGGGGACTGGCAAATCATCTAAATCTTCTAATTTCGCAAATTTACTCAAGGGTATTAACTTATCCATACTGCAAACACAAATTAATTCACTTATGGCTCTTACAATGCAATAATCGAGATTACTACATCAACACGTCAACTAAAATCTGCATTGTATCATAGAAAACTGTATTACCTACAGTTGTAAATGTACACTTTGTAAATGCCGTTTGCACTTAAAAACGATATATCGCACTTTGAAACGTAGGTATACCCAATGAATAATACAGTCTAACTAAAATTGTTGGAGGAAAAATAGAATGACAAGACTGTCTTTTATACTAAATCAACAAATGCTACAGAATCCTTGACGCAAGAGGACGTACAAATCTGGAAAGATAAAAGATACCCAATTGAAACCATCCAATGAAACAATGGGAATGTTTTTACAGTTTTTATAAAGTTCATAAAATAATAATAGTAACTTGCTATTCGGAAAATGATAAGTTACATCTCGGTGCACTTGTTTCCAAATATACTTTGGGTATGTTAGTAATTTTAAAACGGGAAAAGGTGCCCATGGCTCTTTATATAAAATATATAAGCTCATTAATAACAATATATACGGAGTATACCTATAAATTAATACTTCTCTTAAAGTTTAGTATCCGCAAAGTGCAATTGTATCATTTTATAGTGGATAAGTACCAATTCCAAAGTGCGATTGTATCATTTTATAGTGGGTAAGCTTAAAGTTAAAATGAACCGATTTCAAAGTTCGATTCTGCCGTTTTATAGTTTATTTGTACAAAGTTGAAAGCATTTTTTTTAAAGTGCAATTATACCCCGTTGAAAAGTCCTGTTTACTCACCATTATAGAAACCCAAAAGTAAAAAATAAAGTTATTATAAATTATAATGTCATACGATCATAATACATCATCTCCCCAAGGAGGACGCGAGAGCTTCTCCTCCAGTTCCGCATTAACCGCATCGATATGTTTGAGTAACTTGCGATCGTTTATTTTGACCTGGTTAGGGCGAAATTGCTCCTCTAAAGCTTCCGCAAACACCTACGCTTTTTCCCGAGGGATATAGGCAAAGGAGTTTGCGGTCTTCAGAGGAGGGACTGTAACCTTCGTCCCTTTTAAAGCCTTGACCATTTTCCAAGCCGAACTGTCCCTGAGCGAGAGGGATTCCACTTTGTCATTCCATTTTTGATTGGAGAGGCGTTGCATCTCCTCTTTCAGTTTGTTTCGGACTTGGGCTTCGTATCTAGCATCATCCGGGTGCTAGGTGCGCTTCGCCACCTTGTGCGCCCTCCGTTTTTCTTTTATTAAATCAAGTATGTATTGTGGAACCTCAGGCCTTTTAGAGGTCCTTACTGTCTTTTTGGTTGCATAATTAAGAGAGTCCTTAATCGAAGTTTTTAACTTGAGAATATAATCGTCAAGTTCTTTCATGCTGCTAGTAATTGGGATTTTCCCCATATTTAGACGGAGGTGGTCAGTATAGGCCGGCCATGACGTTTTTCTACTTTCCAAGAGATCCGGCATGGAGTCGTGCGACGGGTCTCCTATGGTAAGAAAGACCGGAAAGTGATCGGAGTGGAGGTCCTCCCCCACACACATCTGATGTTGGATATTTACATTCTTGAAAATTACAATATCCAGAACATCATCCGTGTACTGCTCATTAGAGCAGTGATGGGTTGGTTCGGAGGGAGCATCGATAGACAGCGGGTAGTTGTATCTGACATCCAGGTATCATACTTTGGCTTTTTTTTGGAGAAGTTATGGGTCCGGCCCAATTGTCTCCTTTATCTGTGTGAAAATGACAGTGATTTATTCAAAAATGAAATTTTGATTTTTAATTGAAAGCGGCATTGAGCCTCGTCATTTTTATGGTGCTGTGAATATGCATTCCGCCGTGAGGCGACGGAAGCGCAGCTCTGATTTTTATTCGCCTGGATTTGTACCTGCCTGCACTCATTCGCCCTCGACACGCCATTTATTTTGCTTTATCCATCAACGCTCACTGCATTTACAATAACTATGCAGTGAGGAACATAAATACATATCAATAAACAGTTTACAGCATAAGTAATAATAAGCCTGCAGTATTAACATTAAATAAGAATAAGACCTCATAAATCGTATAAACTATAGAACTGATCGTAAATTTACAGTTAGAACTTGAAAATAAAACATTGGTTACAAAAAATAATTTTTATCGTTTATATTGATGATCTTATTTCTATACCACCGGGTACAGATTTGTGTTCTTGCTTTCTTGATCTTGCATAACTGCTGCGGGAACGAATTATTGGGTGATTACTTGTTTGCATAACGGTTTGGCTTTGAACGACCAGTAGCATTTGGGGGGGGGCACAATTGGTTTGGAGATCCTGGGTGAATTTAGATTCTCCATCGATTTTGGTCTTCTTCTTCATCGTCGTCGTCGTCGTTTACTGGTGACCTGGTTCTTTGATCAGTTGCATTTGGGTGCACAGGCCTGGATCGAGGAGGGGAGAAACCTACAAAAATTTCCCCAGCTTGCTCGGGCTCAAACACGGGGGGGGATGATTAGGGTTTATAGGTAGGCGACCACCCAGCAGAATGACTTTTGGTCTCGGGATGTTTGGAGTGTCCAGCGGGTCATATCGACCCAGCTGCCTGATTAGTGGGTTAGCGGAGAGGGCGCTGCTCTTATACAGGCCCTCTGTCAGGTCTTGTATGATTTTGTCCAGAGTTTTGGCTCCATTTTTTATTTTTATTTATTTATTTTTTTTTTTTGGAGAGTGACAAAACCAGGAGAATAGCGAAGAGGTATTCGTAGAAAAAAGGAGGGGGAGATGGAAGAAGGAAAGAAAGTGAAAGTGTGGAGAAGAGGGAGGGATGAAGAAAGAAAAGGGGGGTGACTACTTATAAGACTGTATTGGTGTACCCCACTAACAATCGTATTTGGTTCTTATTTGCGCAATCACCTCTTGGACTTCCTCCGATGAAAACCCGGCAATATTTAGTTGCATAACAGTAAGTCCTAGTTCTCTTTGGAAAGTCTTCCTCTTCCCATCTTGGTCCCGCGAAGAGGAGGGGTTTTGGTCTTGCTCATTTAGGGGCCTTTCGCCTTCGAGTGGAGCTGGTTGTTCGTCCGACATTCTACCCGGGGGATGCGTTTCCAATTCCATCAGAGGGGGAATTTCTCTATCCTGTCTCTGGCGCCACTGTCCTCGCTCGCTTGGTCTTTGATAAAAATTCCTCGATTCCGCCTCGTAGTTGGGCGCTCTCGGGTGCCTGTAGTTCTGTCTGGCCTGATATTGCCCGTATTGGCCGTATTGCTGCTTTTCCCGCCACATTCGCGGGTAAGCTCTGCAACCCTGCCAGTTGGCGGGGTGCTTTCCCCAGCAATTCGTGCATTTGGGATCTACGCCCTGTGGTTTGTCGCACTGTGGTGTGAGATGGCTGCCGGTACACTTCACACATCGGGGGGCCGCCTTGCAGCAATTCTGCGCATGCCCGAACCCCTGGCATCGATGACATTGGCCCACCTTATTTTTAACATGCGGGGACTCCACCGTTATACCTATATCCAACATGTGAGACTCGTTGAAAATGTTTTTCGCCTCCGTTGATTTTACTAGCGTGACCATGACGAGGGGGGGGGGGTTTCCTATCCCACCCCCTTTTCATGCGGGCAACACCCGTAACTGCGTACCCTTTATTTATTAGATCTTTCTCAACCTCTTTTACCTCAATTTCAGGTGGGATCCCCCTGATCACCGCCTTCAGGGGTTTATCCGCTATAAGTTGGTGATAGTACCAACCACCCTTTTCCGGCGCTAAATTTTCCTCAAAGTATCTGAAGATTGCCCTATAGTCCATCTCCGAGGCCGGCGTGATGCTCAGTCCTCTCGCCAACGATTTTACCTTAATATATTTTATTCCGCTTGCTCTGAAATGAGCCGCGATTTCAGGCCATCTGCCGGGCTCTGCCAAGACCAACGGCGGAATTTTTGTTTTAGTCGATGGGTCTGCTTGCGAAGAAGCAGGGAGTTTGGTGAGATGTTCGAAAGTATTTTCTGAAATTGTTTGGTCCGTTTCCATTTCGGTTCCCTGATTGGGTGAGACTAAGTTTGAGAAGTTTGTTTCTTGGCTTTGTAAACACTGATTTATCGGCTTAGTAGAGACGGTTGGATTTGTTTGGATGACCGTTGGAGTAACGGTTTGATCAACAGTGTTGGTAACGGTTTGAGTAATGGTTTCTGAGACCTGGGGGGGGATAGTGATTTCTACTGTGAGCGGATTGGTAGGATTTGATAAGTCAGAAGAAAGGTGAGAGTTTGAGCGCGAGGTGGTGATTGTTTGAGCCGCAAGATTGTTGGGAAAATTAGATGTAAAGTTACTTAGCCCCTCTTTTTCTTTAGTGTCTTCATCTTCTTCCATGCCGTTGTAACTACTGGTCCTGCTTCTGCTTCTGTCACGGGAGCCCGAGTGCCTCCGCGACGTCTTTCTATCCTTGGGATCCGAAAACTCCATCTTGCGTTTGTTTTGCGCCTTTGCCCCTGGCACAATCGGGGTAGCAAATTCACTTACGCTGGTTTTCCTCGCAGCTTTGATCTTGTCTTTCATAATTTGGTTTGTTGGGGTTACGAACTCTTTGTCTTGGGCGATGACTGGAGACTTGAACTTTTCTTTCATGATTTTTTTGTTGATCAACGTGCGGTTAATTATATCGATTTCCTCGAGCCATCCTCGCAACCCTTTGATTGTTGTTTCGGACTCTTT
Source organism: Rhagonycha lutea (assembly GCA_958510855.1). Classification (NCBI taxonomy): domain Eukaryota; kingdom Metazoa; phylum Arthropoda; class Insecta; order Coleoptera; family Cantharidae; genus Rhagonycha; species Rhagonycha lutea. The sequence continues at coordinate 38,197,106 of OY294038.1, forward strand.
TAACGTGGCCTTTAGCAGTTTGACTTGACTACGGTCCTCCTTTGACCCTTCCACGTAAATCGCCTTAGTTGGGCTGTGATCGTAAGCGTCCAACTCGGCTTTGGCATGATTTGCTTTGCCTTCTTGTTCACTTATGCTTCTATTAATTAGTTCACGTGTGTGAGCACGTCTTTCTTCGGTCATACTATGGAAAGGAGTACCACTCCAGGCCATTGTGTTGGTAATTACGAAAAGTAATCGAAAAAAGCAAAATAAAGCAAATTAAACACCACGTGTGTTTGAATGTACGTTGAACAAGGTAATCGAAGGCTCGGAAACAGTAGGGAAGGTTTGCACGGTCTCACAACTTACTTTACGATCAATTACTTGTTAACTTTAGGTCAGATAAATCAATAAAACACGACCACAACACTTACTTTTTGACTTTGCCTTGAGAAATATAACAATTTCAATTTTTCTTTGCACTAATTTGGATTTACACGCTAGTTCTACCACACGTCTTCACTGCTTGGCGTTACTTCTGTCTTGATGGATACTTCTGTCTTGATGGATGATGATGATGGGCTTGAATGTTGACATGAATCTGTATCTGACATAGTACCTATGTCAGATTTGTAATAACCCACCAAAACACTGAGCGCGAGCGGTATGAAGGTGTATTTTTAATAATTTTTTTCGAGCCAACGATGAATGGTTTTTTTTTATTGATACTAATATTCATTATATTTGTTACAGTTATAACCCGAAATCAGTTAAAACCCGAATTAACTAGTAAATTCTAGTTTTAACTAACCTCTTTAGTTATTTCTAGTTTTAACTGGTTTAATTTTAGTTAAAACTAGAATTAACTGATTTCTAATAAATCTTTTTAGTAAATTCTAGTTTTAACTGATATAAATTTAGTTAAAACTAGAATTAACTGTTTGTTGTTAGTAAATTCGCAATCTGTCGCCGTTACATACAATAATTTAGAATTTTCTTGTATCTCATATTTTGAATTTAAAATAAAAATTCAAAATCGTTTGCAATTTGTACTTCAAAGTACCCAAAATACATCTTTCAAAATACATTTCAAATACAAAATTTTAATTTTCCAGTTACGATTTCACTTGTTATAATTTTTAAATTTTTTTAAAATTTTTGTTGATAAGTATAGTTTAATAAATTTTTTCATTTCTTTTTATATGGTAAAGACCGTGTTATACTTGTATTAATTATTAAAATTAATTATTATTATTAAAAATAATTGTTTAAAAAAATTTAAAAAATTATAACAATTAAGTGAAATCGTAACTGGAAAATTCAAATTTCGTATTTGAAATGTATTTTGAAAGATGTATTTTGGGTACTTTGAAGTACAAATTGCAAACGATTTTGAATTTTTATTTTAAATTCAAAATATGAGATACAAGAAAATTCTAAAATATCGTGTTTCCTTAAATTTTTTTTAAAGCTATAACAAATTAGCATTTTTATTTAATTACGTCTACTTTTACTTTAAATCTAGTTGTAACGGCGATAGATCGCGAATTTACTAACACCAAACAGTTAATTCTAGTTTTAACTAAATTTATATCAGTTAAAACTAGAATTTACTAAAAAGATTTATTAGAAATCAGTTAATTCTAGTTTTAACTAAACTAATACCAGTTAAAACTAGAATTTACTAAAAAGATTTATTTGAAATCAGTTAATTCTAGTTTTAACTAAGGCTGGGAATTTTTAACAATTTTGTATTCGAATATTCGTTCAAAAAATCACAAGAATATTCAAATTATTCGAATATTCAAATTATTCGAATATTCAAATTATTCGAATACTCAAATTCTCAAATACTCAAAATACTCGAATATTTAGATTATTCGGATAATTATTCGAATATTCGAATAATTATTCGGATATTTGAATATTCGGATAATTAATTTAAATTGAATAAATTCGATTATTCGAATATTTAAATTATTCAAACTATAGTTTTATTTGATTTATTTATTTTTAATATTAATATTAATGAATAATGATAATCATAAATTTATTATTATTATTTATTAAGCCAAACAAATTTTTCTTAACCAATTGTTTATAGGGGTTTACCTCAAACCTCAAGGCCGGTTTTATATTATAAATCCGCTCTCTACGTAATATATTATTCTGAATATTCCATTAATCTGAATATTCAAATTTCTCGAATATTCAGATTAATCGAATATTCGAGTAATTTGAATATTCGATTAATCTGAATATTCGAATAATTTTAATAGTGCCGTTGAGAAAATATTCATATTCGAATATTCGAATACTCGATTAGTTGATTATATTCGATTTTGATTCCCAGCCTTAGTTTTAACTAAAATTAAACCAGTTAAAACTAGAATTAACTAAAGAGGTTAGTTAAAACTAGAATTTACTAGTTAATTCGGGTTTTAACTGATTTCGGGTTTTAACTGTAACATATATACTGTAGTGATATTTCCTTGTTTAAGAGATCCAGATGGATTGGTAGACAAATAATTGGTAAATTTTTGAGTTAAGTTCAGTAGTCAGTCGATACGACTAACAAAAAAAAATAAGATTTGCATCGAAAACAAAAACCATCCCATGTAACGATTAATTACACATGAGACACAATTTGAGTTTATTTGTGAGATACAGAAATTTTGTAACACCCTGTGTGTTATTTGTTAATATTTGTGTTATTTATTAAGCCAAACAAATTTTTCTTAACCAATTGTTTATAGGGGTTTACCTCAAACCTCAAGGCCGGTTTTATATTATAAATCCGCTCTCTACGTAATATATTATTCTGAATATTCGATTAATCTGAATATTCAAATTTCTCGAATATTCAGATTAATCGAATATTCGAGTAATTTGAATATTCGATTAATCTGAATATTCGAATAATTTTAATAGTGCCGTTGAGAAAATATTCATATTCGAATATTCGAATACTCGATTAGTTGATTATATTCGATTTTGATTCCCAGCCTTAGTTTTAACTAAAATTAAACCAGTTAAAACTAGAATTAACTAAAGAGGTTAGTTAAAACTAGAATTTACTAGTTAATTCGGGTTTTAACTGATTTCGGGTTTTAACTGTAACATATATACTGTAGTGATATTTCCTTGTTTAAGAGATCCAGATGGATTGGTAGACAAATAATTGGTAAATTTTTGAGTTAAGTTCAGTAGTCAGTCGATACGACTAACAAAAAAAAATAAGATTTGCATCGAAAACAAAAACCATCCCATGTAACGATTAATTACACATGAGACACAATTTGAGTTTATTTGTGAGATACAGAAATTTTGTAACACCCTGTGTGTACTTTTTAAATTTGATAACAGCCGCGGTTTTCTGTAAAACAAAAGGTGAAAGTGATAATTCAGTGCACAAGCAATTAATAGTACCATGTTACCTGAAAATAAGTGTGATATTGGCAGACAGGAACGTCGATTCCCACCACCAGAATTAAAAATTTTGGACTTTGAAAAACACGAAATGCGAGAGGAGGAGAATAAAGCCAGTTCTTGGGGAGACGTCGATTGAGAAAGTGTGTAAATTTCTCGATAAAATCCCAATTAAGGAACTCAATTGCGGTTCTTTGGTACAAAAAGACCAAAGCATTAATTTACTTAATTAAACCGAAGTAAATGAATTTACGGAATTCGAGTATTTGATGAAAGTTGTGTATTGCGTGCGTAATTGGATATTCGCGAATTGAATATCTGAAATAAAAGCGGATTACAGAGATTTGTACAATCTGTAAAAACTACAGGTTATGTTCACACGTGGTGGACAGGTTAAAATTGATAAATTAATTGATTGCTTACCGAAGTCTAAGTAAACACGAAGATTATTTAACCAACAGTTTTTAAAAGTTGGTTAACGAAAATTAAAGGATTGAAGCAGCACTTTTAATCACCGAATTTGGAACGCTTTCACTGGTAGCTGTGAAGACATCGATGGCTTCCGACAGAATAGGCAACCTGATGTTTACCAACTGTTTTATGGGAACACACCAGATCAAGTAGAAAGTAACAAGGTACAAGATTTGTTTTATTTTTAATTAATCTAAATTATGAATCAATGAATTGTGTTGATTTTAGATTAATTAAAGGACTTTATTGAATTTAATGATTATAATTTGTTCACATGATTACACCAAATAATGAAATATCCAAATTTAGTTCCTAAAATCAAGGATTTAAATGTAATTTGGATGCTTTAATTATTGCACAAAAATAACACATTGGTTTTAGACAAAATTGTTGTCCAAGTTGATTTGATGCAAATTTTTATTGATTCTTTTTGCCACTTAATAAATTATGTCTACAACAAATTGCCCTCTTATTTCGTCTACTGAATCCACTGACTCTGAGCAAGAGAAAAACTCTACTCCGATAAAACGTTAGTTTTGAGGGTTTTTCTTTTTTTGGGGTGGTTATTCTTAAAGTAAGAATAATCATAACAATACATATAGAAGACACTACACAAATTTTTTTATTCGAATCTTAAGAATAGTTTACGATGTACACCGCTTCCAAATGACACTCTGCTGCTTAGTGGTTGACAGCAATTAAGCCATATGGTTCATCCGAAAAATACCAACAAAATATTTTTATAAACTTGACATATAGGTTTATAGCCTCACGTAGGGGAATTTCGATATCAAAAAAACAAACAAAAATGGCGGACTAGCGGATTTTATTCCCATTTTTACAGAAAATTCTCATCTTTTATGAAAAAAAAGAAATAGAAGGGGGCCCTTTATAAAAAAATCCCTACGTGGTGTCATAGAGACTTGATTTGCGAACATTTTAAGACTTGGTGCATGCAAATCGGATGAATAGTTTTTTAAATATGTTGTCAACCAGGTTGAAAAATGTAGTTTCGATAAAAACGCGTTCAAAGTTTTGCTGCAGGATAATTCGACATACAAACTAAATACACTTAAAATAAATAGCACTTCAAATAAAATGCTGTATCTCCTTCAATTTTACGAATTTCTGTACAAAATTTGGTGAAAACATTCTTAACAAATGCATCTTTCAGAAAATGAAAACAAAATAATAAAAAAAAAATTTTATTTGTACAGTGTTTTGGTGCCTTAACTTACCTCATTAACTTTCCCAGAAAGGTTAACCATCCAATTAGGAAGAAGGACACATGTCCTCCTTATAAAAATCAATAATCTGTTGGTAGAGCTCTAAAAATCTTGAAAACTCAAACTTAAAACAAAATAGATCAGATCAGCGGTTTTTCACTGTTAGACTTTGTATCTTCTGTCAAAGTCATGAAGTTTGGCGTACCAATACAAAATGTGAGTTGTGCAGTAAAACCTTTTTGTAAAAGTATTTAATAAAAATTATTATACTGAACATTTAAGATTTATCATTTAACATCTAAGAAGATTGAAATAGCATTCCGTACCTCGGAAGGCACGTTAAGCCGGTGGTCCTCCTGGGCTAGTGAATTGCCAACATTAACATAAAACTCCGGATACAGGCACATCTGTAGGCCAGACCAGTAAGCTACCTACCAGATGTAAAGCAATTATGTGCTCACAGTGGTAATTGTGCCAAGGAAACTTGCCACCGTTGCTTATAGAACAGATCATTAATCTAAAAAGAAGTTAAAGCACAAGAAATATTTTTATAAAGGGATTTTCATTAATAATGCGAACCCCCCCCCCCCCGGTCCCACGTTCTCCGTTTCGCCCAGCCCGAGAGATGAGACGTCAGGGATTAAAATGATCTCAAATAAATTCTTGTGGATAATTCTGTCTCAATAAAACCTTACAGTTCTGTGTTTTTGTAAAAGAAACACCCACCATAAGACGCATAAGGCCGAACAATCAGGAAATATACTCGATATTCTAGTCGTACACGTATGTAAATTTAAATTTGAAGGTGAAAAAGTTAATCATATTTCATACTAAATATTTAACTAATGAATACATTAGTTGGCGTTATTTATTATTAATCAATACAAACCCCAAAAATTCAAATTAATATATACAGCAAGTAAAATAATACGTCAACACTGCAGATAAGATCTAAAAGTAAAAATATATTTTATTTATTATTCACGTCGCATGAAACTATTTTTTTAAATTTGTCATTAAATTTGGCATGACCATTTGTTCGTTTGCGAATCGAAACTCATAAAACAAGGACCTAGGTTTACCAATTATTTTTAGTGTTGAATAATAATTTATTTTGAAAAAGTTTTTGACTTTGAATTAAAGAAATAATATGATCTTCATAAGTTACTGAACAAATGCACACACTGTCAGTGTACGAGGTCGTTGCGCCAAATATCGAACTTTACAATAGGTTCGGTATTTTGGCAAAGGCGCCCGAGCAACCACCAAGACTCGCTACACCAGAACCTGCCTGGCGAATTGTGCCCCAATCGCGACGTCAGCGACCACCCGTCACCCAGGGGGTCGCTCCCTCAACTCACCCATCAGCAGCTGCCCCACGTGTCCAGAAGCCACCTCCAATCGTACTTGCGACACCTATTGGAGACCTTCGGAAATTTATGGCGAGTATCAAACCACTTATTTCCGTTAACGTACGCATTCAACATGTCCGAGGGCAAACATGGGTGTACGCAAGTACGCGAGCAGATCATGAAGCCCTAAAGGCGAGCCTCCTTATACCTGGAAGAGCCCAAGGCTTTACATACGGGTATAAGGAGGACCGCACAATCAAGCTCGTCCTCAAAGGCTCCCCTTACATGGATACCAGATATGTCCAAGAAGAATTAGATATGGAGTACAAAATTAAAACTACGAAAGTAACGCAACTTAAAAACAAATACCAGGACCCAACGTCTTCCTTCCTCATAAATTTTGCACCTGGAACCACCATGGCCGACATAAAACAAGTACGAACAATTGGGCCCATTGTTGTCCGTTTTGAGGAAGTCCATCAAAGAACGCATCACCTGCAGTGTTTCCGCTGCCAGAATTATGGTCATGGCAGCGCGCACTGCAATATCAATCCCAGATGCGTCAAATGCACCATCCCTCATCCAAAAGCAATGTGCTCGAACAAACTTACAAAATGATAATTGAAATCACTCAAAAGCTAACAGGCGTCACAAACTCCATTCAAAAAATTCACATTTTAAACCAGATCGCCTTAAAATACGATGTCTAGACAATCCAACCTAAAAATCATATCCTGGAATGCTAACGGTATCTACCGGAAAATCCACGAGCTGGCGGTCCTTGTAGTTGACAAAAAAACTGACATTGTACTTATACAAGAATCCAGACTTAACAAGAGACGTCCACCAAAATTACCCGACTACGTGACGTACAATAAACCTAAGAACGCAGGCGGAGGTCTTTTAACATATGTTAAAAGTACTCTAAACCCCGCCATCACTAACATTACAACTAACGTAGCTGACTCGCAAACCATTCAAATTGACGACGTGACAATCTCAAATTACTACCTTCACCCGGAAGACAGACACGACCGCGGTGACCTAAACAAAATACTTCAAAATTCAAACAAAACCATCATTGCGAGTGATTTCAACTCAATTCACCAGACATGGAGTTTGGGGACGACGAACGCAAACGGTCGCAGCCTGTTTGAGTTCATCACCGACCACCCGGACCCGATCCTACTCCACTACCCAGATAGCCCCACGCACATCCCCGGTAACACCGCCCACTCTCCTTCTACGATCGACTTGGCGATCAGTAAGAACTTAACCGTTGCAAACATCTCGGTGATGCAAAAGTTAAGTTCCGATCACCTCCCAATCCTTATCGAAATAAATGCAATCTCCTTACCTTTCACTCCACCAAGACCTCAAACGAAAACGAACTGGACCGCTTTCGGAATCGATCTCCTCGACGTTGAAATCATCCGCGACATCGACACAAACGATGATATCGACGGGGCTATAGCCAAATTTTCGAACACCCTGATAAAAACCTACAATAGAAACACCAGAGACCTCCCCAAACCGGACTACAATGTTAAGATTACCCCTGAAATACGAACTAAAATTACCAACAAAAACAAACTCAGGAAAATCTACCAAAGACACCACTACCCCCAAGTTAAACTACAGATAAATAAACTCACGAACGACATAAGCAATGACATCGCAAAAATCAAACAAGCCAACTGGGACAAGACTTTAAATAACATAACGCCGTCAAACCTTAAAAAAGTTTGGCGAACAGCAAAGACCTTAAAAAACGACGAGCCCAACAAACAATTTCCTGTGCTTCAAACTCCTTTAGGACAACGTATTTTTGACCAAGACAAGACAGACGCAATAGCCCAAGAATACCTCGACCACCACAACCTCACTAACCATACCATCAATCCTGACATCGACAACATTGTTAAAAATTCCATTGACGAAATACAAAACACCGAGAACCCACCCCAGCATCCTTTTTAACCTCTCCCACTGAAATAAAACAAATTATCAAGAAATTCAAAAACCGCGCACCAGGTCGCGACAACATCACCCCGCAAATCCTAAAAAAGCTCCCAAAAAAGCTCCTAGTACAAATTTTTTATATCCTAAATTCCTGTTTAAAAAACCAATACTTTCCCCGAGCCTGGAAAACCGCCATAGTCATTCCCATTCCAAAACCAGGCAAGCCGAAGCACCTACCATCCAGTTACCGTCCCATCAGTCTCCTACCCACTATGTCGAAAATCCTCGAAAAAATCCTCTTAAACCGAATCCTCGCCCACGAAGTCCAAAATAACATTCTCATAAAAGAACAGTTTGGATTTCGTGCCAACCATTCCACCACCCTCCAATTAGCTGTCCTAGTTGACCACATCACCATAAATTACAATAAAAATAAATCCACATCCACCGTCCTTCTAGATATCGAGAAGGCCTTCGATACCGTTTGGCACGATGGCCTTATCGACAAACTTTTCATACTAAAATTCCCCATCCACCTTTTAAAACTCCTTATCAGTTTCATCAAAAACCGAACATTTCAAGTTAAAATCAACACGTCCTTATCAACCCCGCAACCCATTCCAGCAGGAGTCCCACAAGGCTCCATCCTTTCTCCCATCCTGTTTAATTTTTACATAAACGACATTCAAAAAGACGGCGACACCATCATTTCACTTTACGCCGACGATACCGGCATCTCCGCCACAGAAAAGACCAAAAACCAAACCATCGACAAAATACAAACTCATGCAGAATCGCTACTTGACTACTATGACGACTGGCGACTTAAGGTTAACCCCACAAAGACGACCTTAACGACTTTTTCACACAAACTCGACAATTTAACCACAAAACTACGACTAAATGGTGTGGAGGTTAACCCGACAACGAAAACCAAATACTTGGGGGTAACCCTCGACAAAAGACTAACTTTTAAAGATCATATCATTGAAACTGCAGGGAAAGCCGCTCGAGCCATGCACGCCCTTTACCCGCTCCTCACATCCCGCAATAAACTACATCCAAAAATCCGCCTTCAGCTCTACAAAACCATGATACTCCCCATCCTGCTTTATGCATCCCCGATTTGGAGCAAAGCCGCCCGTACCAATGTAAAAATCCTTCAACGTGCTCAAAACAAGTGCCTCCGGTTGATCACCGGAATGCCAAGAAACACAGAAATTTACGATCTACACGAAATTGCAAACATACCACGAATTCCCACATTAATTCATCACGCCGCAGTAAAATTTTTCGAAAACACGGTCAAGCGGAACCAATCTACAGCCCACATCAACACAATTCATACCAATAATATGCCCATCAGGCGAATAAAACATAAACTACTTCATCAAATCATGTTATAAACTACAAACACTAACCACACACACCTAATTACCATTCGCCTGGTTTTTGTACTCGTTTTCCAGGAACAACTTTCAACGGGGCCGACTCCAACTAATTCCAACACCATCCGACGTTGCTGATATGCTACTGCAGATGCAGCGAAACAAATCAATTCAACTAATTATGTGTTAATGTACTTAGTGCAGTAGCACAAAAATTTTGTAAATATTACTGTAAATACACCAGTTGTTAATCTAATCTATGATCTTCATATTTGAGAGAGGGTTCCAAAAATGCATATCTTCGAAATCAATCCGGAGTGCCCTAACGTATAAGCCAACTCCTTATAGTGCGGCGGTAGGCCGCAGGTCCCAACTACTGTGTAGTATAAGGGTAAAATCAATTAGTGACACAATTTGAGTTACACGCAATTAGCAGTCAAGAGACTTACTGCCAAGCAGTTTATAAATGACTACAGAAAAGTTACCTTGCGCCAACAACATACAAGGTGCGGTGCTTTAGCAATATACGCATTTGCATACGCAAGAATGACTATTAGACTATTACTTATAAATAACTAAAACGGGCCGACAACCGACAACCACCAATACTAAAAAGGATTACCTCCAGAATTCTATCGATATCACAAAATTGCCAATGGTGCAACGAAATTCCAGATCACCTAAGCAATTTGAAATTTCCCCACAACCAGTTATTACTGGTAAATTTACGTGTGGTGGCCCTGATGGAAAAACTAACTCTATGGTAATCAGGAGGCAAGGTGAGGATTCGGTTTGCCACTTCTCGAGGTAAATAAAACCAATAAGTCGGAAACAAAGGTTACGTTTATTAATATTTTCTGATCGCACACACAAAGGACATCCGTCGACTAGGTAACTAACTTGGTCAAATGGCGTTAGAAGTACGTGGACGTAACAAAGCAGAACATAAACAGTCCAAAACTAACCAAAACATAATCGCAATACAGAGGAATAAAATTCACTTCAGATCTTTCGGTGTTCACAAAGTCTACCTTATAAAGAAATTCTCTGTACGTGATCGATGGTGTTAAATGAAAACAAAAAGGTATTCCACTGTCCACTTCTGCCAGTCCGAAACGAAAGGATCTCCTGGTATACAGTTTGTCTAGCAGGAATTTGTTGGTAAGGTAAGGTAGACTTTGTAAACACCGAAAGATCTGAGGTGAGTTTTATTCCTCTGTATTGCGATTGTGTTTTGGTTAGTTTTGGACTGTTTATGTTCTGTTTTGGTACGTCCACGTACTTCTAACGCCATTTGACCAAGTTATAGTTACACAGTCGACGGATGTCCTTTGTGTGTGCGATTATTGTGGCAGAAAATATTAATAAACGTAAGCTTTGTTTCCGACTTATTGGTAACGTAGGCTTCAAGGTTACTCATGGACCCAAGGTCATGCACCAGGTGTAAAAGCCATAAGGTATAGGAATAAAAGAACCACTGTACAAACTCTTGAGGTCCACGTCGCAAATAATAGAATTATGATAAACAGCTTACTACTAATAAAGGATCAAAACAAGAAACGGGAAAATCCGCAATCAAACGCCGCGTCGTCAATATGACACAGGAGCAAAACAGGTGTCTTTATCCCAATAAATTAAAAATTAAGGATTCTAGAGTTGAACCTAATAATGAATCTGATTGAATGTATACTATATAAACTGATAAAATTATGTTATTTATTACTGTATGCTTGTGATGAGTAAATAAATTGACAGAAAACTGTTTGATTTACCACGACAATTTAGCCCCCCACAGCACTACCACTGTCTTCTAAAATTATTAGAATCAATATTATAATAGGTTTGTTCGTTTGTATGCACTAACTTGAACTGGGTTATCTTTCGAGACAAAATACTCCCACCACAAAAGTTAGATAGTGTTCTAACTTGCACTGCCTACTCCTCCTATGGAGGTCGAGCAAGAAGTTCATGTTCGGTTATGAACTGAGCAGCCAAACGAGCACAGTACATTGCACTAACTTGAACCGAGCAAGTTAGTTCATACAAACGAACAAACCTAATGACAAATCTTGAAAACTAATAAAAGTAAGTTCTTTCTATTTGAAACTATTTTTTCAAAATTAAATCTACTTTCAAAATTTTAAACTTTTACCAAATTGAAAAAAAAACGAAATTTAATAAAAAGTTGAAGTGCTTGGAATTAAAATAATTTGACTTATTTAACTTTTTGTAAAACACCCGTACGTTATAAAAATGTAATCAAGCCCGTAAGTAGGTAATATGAAAGCATGTTTACTTTTAAGCACGTATATAGGTGGGATATATTGTCCTCTACCTACTTCTATTATTTTCGTGAATAATAAATTAAATGAAGAAAAATGCGTTGGTAAGAGAAAATTTGGTATGGACACTTATAGCCAGTTTCATAAAATTTTTGATCAGCTGATCAGTCTGTGATCGTCTGTTAAGTGCACATTTGAGTTTCATAAAGGTTTGTCAACACTTGATCAGCTGTCAAATCTTGATCACCCGAATATCTGGGATCAAGCGCTTGATCAGAGATAAACAGGATATTTTAACCTAAAATTTAAAGTACTAAAACATAATATATTTAAATTGTTTTGAACAACCATTAATGAGATATTTTGATTTAAAATCATGTCATCTGTTACCAACATGAGTTATTATTACAAAAAAAGCACGTAGTATACAAAAATAATTTCATGTCAACCAAAAGTAAACAAACATTGAAGTTAGCGCGATGTCAAATGTAACTGTTAAGCGGAGAAAGCTTTATGAAACGCGTTGATTTTGACACTCTGATTGCCACCATGAGAGTGCCAAAGGGCTTGGTAGTAAGAGAGGCCCCTTTTCGTGTTCGTAGATGGACTGTACATAACAGCTTAGCTCATAGGTTTCAACCAATGTTGAAAACGGCGTTAATTGTCGAGGATTCGGTGTTAAATGGTTTTTTCTTCACTAGAAATATTCCGGAGGGCGCCAGATGCAAAATCAAACTATAGTGTGTTTTATAGCTTTTAAATACAACAAAATAGAAATTAAAATATGAATGAAACATACGTAAAAATGAATGAAAAATGAGTCACACTTAAACGAGAGATTAATTAAAATTACAAAATTCTTGCTTACTACTAGGATTATACATTTTGAGAGTAATTTACATGTTTTACTCAACTGGATACGATATTTCCTCGGTTTACGTATTTAATATTTGCTCTCGAAGACATCTACAAAATACAAAACAGTTATTGGAGCCGGAATTATGCTCTCGGTATAAAAACTATACAAGCAGCTATTAGTTGGACACACAATACAGAAGTACATATAATAATTATGAAAAGCCTGCAGGTAGTTATCAAAAAGCAACAAACGTGAAGCATAGATCTTTATAGTAAGTAATTTTAATTTTACTTACTTGTAAGCTATAATGTGGTGATTCTCCAGATCGCATTCCAGCAAGTGCACTCGTGTAAACGTCTGCCATATATAGGTACTGAGTTGAATACTAAAATTAAATTAAAACCACACGTATAAAAATCATAACCAAACGAAAGTTGAGATAACTAAAATTCTACTGTGCAGACAACAAACTTGAATCCTTTGAATAAGCTGTCAATTCTTCGAGCAAATACGTAATTATGATTGAGGGCACACTCGTTCTGATTCTTTCTTTCCAAAGGGCTTAGAATGATATTGGCGATTAATTTTCGATTTTCACTAGAAAGTTCGAACATTCAATGGCGATGGCCAGCGTCCTTTCGACGATTTTTGATGTTATCCAGGATAGTGGACATAAAAATTAGCCACACGAAAAATAACGCTCCCACTCATGTAAGAGATTGTAACACACTTTTTAAAACAAAGTTTTAACTGGCAACACATAAATTCGATTATTATTGTAATTTTTAGTATGACACACAAAAAATGGTGGTTCGTATTCATGTCGTTTTGTATCCACCTTGAAGACCAAACATGCGCTCCTACAGGAAAGTATTCGAGCCTTCTCATTGGCTCTGAAGTTTAACAAAATCAGAGACCCTCAAACAATGGAGACTTGAAAATATCGTATCTTTATCAAATAAAAATGTTTTAAAATGCAAAATAAAAGAAGAAAACGAAACTGGCGAAGCCATGTAACAAAGGATTGTTACATGATGACAACGTGATCGGAAGAGTTTTATGAAACTGGCTATTAGACTTATTAAAAAAATGATTTTTATTTTATTTAAATAAATACATTCAAAGAACAACTATAACTATATAAGTACCATGATTAAATACATAATACAAATTGAATACTGACTGACTGAATAATGTTACTGTTACATATATTTATATTTTATGATAGCAAATTCTGTCTATTCAAGTGGCGTGACTTTATGGCCTTCTTGGATGGGCAGAATTGATATCGCCGGAAATGTTATCTTTGCACAGATGCACGCTATTATTCATGGCTTCCTGTTGATGTACAGCTGCACTTGTGTCGTCGCAATTCTGATTATTACATAATGAACAATAATCAGAATTGATTTTTTTTACTCAGATATACACATAGCTCAATAAAGGAACTTTGAAACTCTGTTTTAAGGCTGTCTTCTGGTTTAGAATTAAAAAAAAATCAATTCTTTGTTTTTTGCATATTCTTAAAGTTAAGACCTTTAGAATATACTCTCGAGAGAAAATTTTAAAAATTCCAAATAATTTACCACGTTTTAGTCATTTTAGTGACGCAGCAACTGAACCTAGAAGTGAGCAACTTACCGAAGGTCGTAGTAAATAGTAACTATGTATTTTATGACATTTTTACATTTTTCAACCTAGTTTTACTTCAAATTTTGTATAAACCTTTACCACCGTATTCATAAAAATAAAGCAATATTTAAGAGAGGCTTGCAAACCCTTCCCTAGCTTTTTTTTGCTTGCTTTTCATAGCAAGTCGAAAGTCACAACAAATTGCCCATAATTTATGCTTTTAAACCAGAAGACGGCCTTTAAAGAAATTTAATTTTGTTTATAAAAAAGATAACATTTTCATTTTTACAAATTAATTAGATACATTAGCACATCGGTTCTTATTTTTTAGATTTATGAAATACTAATCTATTCATCAACTACGCCCTATTTGAAAGTTGCACCTCACACATTTAATACTAAAAAATTTCGCTCGACAATGCAACTCCCAACTGGAAAGTAAATCATTAAAGTTAGAATTACGATTTTTTGTAAACAGTTTTGTAAATTACACTTACACTAAAATTTCGTTAAAATATTTTCGCTCATGCGCGGTAGTTACCAAATTAAATACGACGCCCTTTTTCATTTAAACTCTACCAAATTTGTTTTAGAACATATACAACCGTTTTGCAATTTTGTGACAACTTAATTCCCGTTCTCATGGTCCCATTCTGGCAACCACAAAAAAAACTTAAAAATCCTTTCAACTCGCGCTTTGCGGCGTTTCATGGAACTATCCATTTGAACATTTGAAATAAAGAAAATTGAAACTATTTCATTTAAGAAATTTAAAATTAATTTGAAATCCTTTTTGGACCATTTTTTTGTTTTGGAAAACGGAAAGTTTTGGATAATTTTAAAATGTCAGAGTGGTACTTCCAAGAAAGAAGGCTTTTTGCGACGCAATTGAAGCAGAACGGAGCTCTTTGCTTCACCTCTGCCATAAAAAATGAAGATTTAGTTTTCTTGCGATCAAAAGTTTGATCGTCGGTTTTTTTCGAGTGTTATATAGCAGCGTCTCGTTAAGGACGGATTTTAGTTTCGGTCGATTCATCGAAATCGCCGGAGAAATTGGAATTTTATAATTTGTCCGCGAATGCGACAGATATTTGCAATCTACGAGAAATTGGAAAAATCACAAATCATCGGGTCGCAAAAACAGATCAAATATTTGTTTACTCTAGCAAAGGATAAGCTGAATAATATTGTATTGGAGAAGAAAGTTGAAAATTAGTTTAAAAACACACATTGAGATATCAAAGTGCACATATCGTAAGAGAAGATCCGTGGTAAGAGAATAGAAAATTAAAATAATTTCGTTCAATCAACTCGTTATGAAAAAATTTCTTCTTTTGAAATTGTTTGAGATTTTGATTTTTGATCGTCGGTTTTTTTCGAGTGTTAAACAGCAGCGTCTCCTAAAGGACGGATTTTAGTTTCGGTCGATTCATCGAAATCGCCGGAAAAATTGGAATTTTATAATTTTTCCGCGAATGCGACAGATATTTGCAATCTACGAGAAATTGGAAAAATCACTTATCATCGGGTCGCAAAAACAGATTAAATATTTATTTACTCTAGCAAAGGATAAGCTGAATAATATTGTATTGGAGAAGAAAGTTGAAAATTAGTTTAAAAACTCACTATTTTTGATAATTTTAATCCGACTGAGGAAAATCTACGACAACACGTATTTATTATTTAACGATCAACAGGTGATAAAGCTGGACACAGGATTGAAGATTTGGTGTAATTTGGATCAAAATTAGCGAATTACAAATTTCAAGCAGGTGATCGACACATTCACCTAACACATTGGATAGCAGCGATTAGTGGCCAACATCGAGGCTCCAATTTAATTTAAAAAAATATTATAATATAAGAAACTTATGCAAGGAATAAGTCGGACCCCCCATGTAAGGGTCCGTAAGATTTTAGAACCCCCCCCCCTCCCCTTAGACTCTTACGTAATTAATGGACGGCCCCTAATGCGTTCTCAAATGTTTTTGAGGGGATACTGTATGCGTTCTTAAATGAATTTTTAAATTTCCTTTTTGAGCACTTCGGTAGTCACAAATTTCACACTTAAACGGTTTATCACCTGAATGCTTTCTTAAATGAACTTTTAAATGTGTGTTACGTGCAAATTTGTAGTCACAAATTTCACACTTAAACGGTTTATAACCTGTATGCGTTCTTAAATGACGTGTTAATTGGGTCTTACTTGCACATTTGTAGTCACAAATGTCACACTTGAACGGTTTATCGCCCGAATGCGTTCTCAAATGATCACTTAAATATCCCTTACGTGCACATCTGTAACCACAAATTTCACAAATAAACGGTTTATCGCCTGTATGCCTTATTAAATGACATCTTAAACTTTCCTTCTGTGTACATTTGTAGTCACATATTTCACACTGAAAAGGTTTATCGCCTGTATGCGTTCTTAAATGTTTTTTTAATTGGTTCTTACTTGCACATTTGTGGTCACAAATGTCACACTTGAACGGTTTATCGCCCGAATGCGTTCTCAAATGAAGCCTTAAATTTCCCTTACGTGCACATTTGTAACCACAAATTTCACAAATAAACGGTTTATCGCCTGTATGCGTTATTAAATGACATCTTAAACTTCCCTTCTGTGTAAATTTGTAGTCACATATTGCACACTGAAACGATTTATCGCCTGGATGCGTTCTTAAATGACTTTTTAATAGGTACTTACTTGCACATTTGTAGTCACAAATGTCACACTTAAAAGGTTTTTCGCCCGAATGCTTTCTCAAATGAACCCTTAAAGATCCCCTACGTGCACATTTGTAACCACAAATTTCACAAATAAACGGTTTATCGCCTGTATGCGTTATTAAATGACATTTTAAACTTGCCTTCCGTGTAAATTTGTAGTCACATATTTCACACTGAAACGGTTTATCGCCTGAATGCGTTCTTAAATGCCTTTTTAAGCTGCTCTTAAGTGTACATTTGTAGTCACAAATTTCACACATAAACGGTTGAACCCCTGAATGCGTACCTAAATGACGTTTTAAACTTCCTTTTTGTGTACATTTGTAATCACAAATTTTACACTTAAACGGTTTATCGCCTGAATGCGTTCTTAAATGCCTTTTCAAATTGCCCTTGCGTGCACATTTGTAGTCACAAATTTCACACTTAAATGGTTTATCATTAAGATTATCACCTGAATGCTTTCTCAAATGTTTCCTTACATCTCTCTTATATGTAGATTTGTAGTCACATATTTCACACTGAAACGGTTTATCGCCTGAATGCGTTCTTAAATGCCCTTTTAAACTGCTCTTAAGTGCACATTTGTAGTCACAAATTGCACACTTAAACGGCTTATCATCTGAATGCCGCCATAAATGATTTTTCAAATTTTCCTTAAGTGCACTTTGGTAGTCACAAATTTCACACTTAAACGGTTTATCGCCTGAATGAGTTGTTAAAAAATGTCTTTTTAAATGTTGCTTACGTGTACACTTGTAGTCACAAATTGCACACTTAAACGGTTTATCATCTGAATGCCGCCTTAAATGACTTTTCAAACTTTCCTTATGTGCACACTTGTAGTCACAAATTGCACACTTAAACGGTTTATCATCTGAATGCCGCCATAAATGATTTTTCAAATTTTCCTTACGTGCACATTTGTACTCACAAATTTCACACTTAAACGGTTTATCGCCTGAATGCGTTGTTAAATGTCTTTTTAAATGTTGCTTACGTGCACACTTGTAGTCACAAATTTCACACTTAAACGGTTTATCGCCGGACTTATAGTTAGAAATTTCTTTTGTGTTCAGAAGATCACCTGGAATCTCTTCTTGAATGTTAACGGGATGATGATGCAACTTATCCAAGTTTAATTCTATTTCTTCAGTCTTAATTTGGGAGTGGCTATCTGAATGTGGTCGAGTACCCTGTAACAAAACAGCATTACTTAAGAGTCTATTTAAATGACAAATTACGGTGAAAAATAATGGTTTACTAGTTTGCGTTCTACACAGTATTCTTTTGAATAATTAAAATTTTTAAAGAATATTTTGTAATCATAAAGGATTAAATATTGTCGGTATTTTGTTATTTTTGAGTATTTGTTTATTGTTAAGCAAATATATGGTTGTTAACATGATGAAAAACGCTCAACTTTAAGCTCGTTTTATGAGTTATAATTACACATATATGAAAAATCTATCAAAATAGCGCTAATATGTGAACCTTCGCGAATACAATTGTGTAAAAAAAATAATAGTTACTTAAGAAATCATTGCGTAATTGGAAAACCAAATAAGCATAAATTTGACAAATCTTTGTATCGTAATGTGCTGCTTCTGGCGGTTCTATTAAGAAATTATATACTCCGCCCATCAGTTACGTTCGGAAAAACTTCGAACATTTGGAAAAAGTATAGAAGTATAAAAGTGCTTGTTACCATGGGTCATTTAAATGAAGGTTTCCATAAAAAGAGATATTTAAGCGCAAAAAGACGGAGTTTAAAATTAAAATTTAAACGGTAAGAGTTTATTCATTAATATAAAGTGTGTTTTTTAATAATAGTTTTAAAATTGTTGCAGAATAAGGAAGTTAAAAAAACAGCCAATTGAAGAATCTTTAAATCTTCTTATAAGGTTTTGTTAAATTCTTTTGAACATTTTGTTACTAACGATAAATATAAAAATATTATTAATTTTTAGGGATATACCAATACCAAAATCAAATAATTCCGATATAGCCCAATCCAATATTATGCATACTGAAGCTGAAGATTTAAAGTAAGCATTTCAAATTTTAAATATTTAATTAGTATTGTATATTGTTGAGGGAAGTGGTCAAAAGAACACGAGGTAAACTGTCTGACGCGACGTTTCGGGTATTTTAATTACTTGCAAGGCTAGCGAGAGATTTGCCAGTGTTATCAGTAAATAGTTTTCAGCAATATAATAATAACAATAACGGTTGCAAACAAGCAAATCAAGGTACATAATAGTCATAATACTACTTTTTTCAGTTATGAAATGCCATCGTGTAGTTATCATGTTTCGCCTCCCAATTGTACAACAAATAATGATAATTTTGAAGAACAAGAGAATGGCGCTAATATACTTGCAACAAACAAAGATACTGAATTATTGGAAAATAATTGTGACAATATTCGACAGACAAAGAAAAAGGAGATTACAGGAAGACGACTAGTTGATATTTCTTACTTTTTTAAAGAAATCGCCAATATTGGTATTCATACGCCGTTTGCATGTAATGTGTCTGATATGGACATTATTTTAGAAAAGTCTGTGGGTTTATGCAGCATTTTTACTATGCAATGTAAGATGTGCGGTTTGAAGACCGATATTGCAACAGATGATATTTCAAATAATGAGATTTTGAATGTTAATAAAGCAACGGTTCTAGCATGCATTACTACAGGAATAGGTCATTCACAATTAGTTGAACAGCATGCTGCAATAAACTTACCAACTTTGTCATTTTACAAATATAATCAGAACCATGACGAAATTGCTTCAATAATTAGAAAAGCTGCTTGGAAGACTATGGAGGAAGCAGGAATAGAAGAAGCCGATATTGCTAAGGAAGAGGGTCATGTAAAAAATGGCATTCCATTTATTACAGTAGTCGTAGATGGAGCTTGGAGTAAACGCTCTTACAAAGTGAACTACAATGCAGCTTCAGGAGTTGTAAGTATGCTCAATATACTTATTGAGAATTATGATATGTACAATAAATACGTTATTGATTATTAACATTTTTTAGGCATGCATAATTGGCTATAGAACAAAAAAACTTCTTTACTTAGGAGTTAAAAACAAATATTGCACTGTTTGTGCACGTGCCGAATCAAAAAATATTGTTCCTTTAAATCACACTTGCTTCAAAAACTGGCATGGATCCTCAACATCGATGGAAGCACAAATAATTTGTGAAGGTTTTCAGCAATCTTTGGAATTGCACGGTGTAGTTTACAAAACAGTAGTGGGTGATGGTGATAGTAGTGTCACAAAAAAATTGGCTGAAATAAAACCATACGGTAATGAACTGATAGAAAAGGTTGAGTGCAGAAACCACCTCCTCAGAAATTTTAGGAGTAAACTAAAAGAGCTAGGTACAAAACGTGTGAGCACTATTAATAAAGTAGTTCCTCCTATGTTGCGGCAACAATTAAATTCAAATTTAAAAAGATTTAGTACTGCTGTTACAAAAGCCGTAAGTTACAGAAAAAAGGAATCACTTCCATTAGAAGAACAGGCTCAAAATTTGAAAAAAGATTTAATAAACGCGCCTAATCATATTTTTGGTCAGCATGCGCAATGCGCTAAATACTTTTGTGATTTAGAAGAAAATGAACCAAACTGTAATATTGAAGAACTAAAAGCATGTGGTTTATTTAATGATATCATGTACTGTATTTATCGGC
Source organism: Rhagonycha lutea (assembly GCA_958510855.1). Taxonomy (NCBI): domain Eukaryota; kingdom Metazoa; phylum Arthropoda; class Insecta; order Coleoptera; family Cantharidae; genus Rhagonycha; species Rhagonycha lutea. The sequence continues at coordinate 38,218,128 of OY294038.1, forward strand.
TAGTCAACAATGCTTTTAGTTTAATATTAAATATGGACAATAATTTAGCCGAACAGTTTAATGCAGTTGTCTGCAAATATGTTGGAGGAAAACGGATTAATTTTTCTTTAAAAGGTGGGTACCAAGCACGATGCGAAGCAGCTGCGACATCATACAATTCTAGAGGAGAATTTTATAAAGCAATTTATAAAGAAGCAGCATTAAATAGTCCGGGACAGCATACAAAGAAATTCATAAGAAGAAAAGTTAGCGAAAGAATACGGTACTCAAAAAGAAAACTGTTTAGCTCTAAATATACAAAAGAAGCAGCGAAACGAAATCAAGTAGAAGAAGCAGACGAAGATTATGGGGTTCCTGCAGATATGGATGAGCAAGAGTATAAAGAAAAAGAGGAAGCGTATCTCTTATCTTTAGAAGTATCTGAAGAGGATATTATAAATATAGAAAGGAAAACGCGATTACAAAGTTGCAATCCAAAATGGAAAGAAGAGCGTTCTAAACGTTTAACGGCTTCCAATTTTGCAAGAATTTGTAAACTAAGAGATAAAACATCATGTGAAAAAATAGTGGAGAACCTACTATATTCACCATTTAAAGGTAATCGTGCAACCGAATATGGCACTAAACACGAAATAAAGGCTATAGAAGATTTTCAAAATTTGACAGGAATTAAAGTCATAGATTGTGGGTTATTTATCCATCCTCATTTAAATTATTTAGGAGCAAGTCCAGATGGATTAGTTGGAGATAATGCCATTGTAGAAGTTAAGTGTCCTGCATCATCAAAAACCTTAACTATAAGTGAAGCTATAGAAACAAAAAAAATTAAATTTCTTAAGATCGTAAATGAACAAATACAATTAAAAGAAAATGATAATTATATGTATCAAATCCAAGGGCAACTTCAAATAACAAACCGAAAATATTGCTACTTTATAGTTTGGACGCCTTTAGAAATAAAATTTCAAAAAGTAAGTTAATTATTACTGAAAAGTAGGTAGTATATATAATATTTCAATTTATGTTATAATTTTTTTAGATTGAACGCGATGACTTATTTTGGGAAAGTAAAATGGTCAGCAAATTGAAAATCTTCTACCATAGATGCATTTTACCAGAACTTGTTGACTCTAGGAAAGCTCGTAAACTGGCAATAAGAAATAATCCGAGATAATTTCTGATATACATAATGTAGAATTTCAATAAAAAATTATTAACTTTTAATACCTACCAATATTAAATTTTTTCTGTGTGTAGATTGAAATTTTATGACAAAAAGATTTTTCAGTTAGTTTTCCCCGTTTTCCCTACAAAAGCGGTTCAATTTTTAAATACGCAATTTTTTAAATTTTCTGAATTGAAAAAAATTGTTTTACTATATTATACCATGATACTATAAGTTATAGTATCATGATAATATTATACTCTCCGTTTTCAAAACAAATTTCTGAATTATGCCGACTTGGGATTAATTCGGTTTTATTCGGAAAAATATGCTACGCCTACTTTCTATCTTTATTTGACTTCGTCCCTTGCCCCTTGAAAACCCTAGATGGTATGTAACTGTTTGAATACGCTCTTAAATGTTCCATCCAGCTGGATCCATCCAAGATGGACGCATAAAAGTAGGCTCACAGAAATGTGTAAAATTGGAGTATTTTGCCAGTGTTTGTGCCTCAAACTGGTAAATCCCCTTTTGATGACGTCCTTTATGATTTGCACAGGACGTTTCTGAGTGCTAATTATTCTTTAAACGGAAGTTTTTCACAGATTTATACGTGATAGGCGATCCATCTTATCTTAGAATAATGGTGAAATAATTTGCAATTTATGGGGAAATTGTATTCGTTATTAAGCGTATTCTTTTTACCTATTTTATTTCCATCTCAGTTACCCAACTGAGACAAAGTGAGCTGAGCCGAACAGAGATGAACTGAGTCAAAATGAGAAAAATATAAGGTGAAAAGAACAACAAAAATAATATGTCACTTTTATATTAAATTAATAAATTACCTAGGATATATTTTTTTTAAATCGACCAATTAGGGCTATTTCCCAATTTATCTCAGTTGTAACGCTTTGAAACAGCAAGATCAGTTGAGTTAGGGAGGGAGGTAATTTTCTCAGTTAAAACTCAGTTCGGCACGGCACGGCTCAGCATTTCCATCACAACGGTAAGAAGAACACCCATTTAACTGAGTATCTCTATACAATCTCACTTAAAATAAGTAAAAAGAATACAGTTGTTATTAAATGCAGCTGCAATTCACATAATTAGTAAAAGTGTTTGAGGTTATAAGCACATTTTACTTAAGGCTAGGATATTACGTGTGTTCGATGTAATTCGTAGTTAACTTCTAAACGATATGATAGATTGGCATCAAATTTTTAGATTAGGTATTATATGATACCTTAAGGAACAACCTCTCCTATTTTATATTTTTTTTTTAAATTTTTTTAAATTAATTTTTAAAAAATAGTCCGTTTGTAAATTTTTTGGCGAAAATCAAGTTGGTGAAATTAATTACTTATAAATAATTAACATTGAAAATAGAAGTAAAAGTTGACCAGACTCAAATCGGCATAGTAATTCGTAGTCATTTCGAAAACGAATGAACGGATCACTTTGAAATTTTGAGATAATATTTATAATACCAATACGAAGAGCACCTCCTATTTTTAAACATGATAGTTTTATTTATAACAATAATAATAATTTTAAAATAGTAAATAATTTATCAATTAATTAAATTTCATTAATTGAAATAATATATAAGCGAAAATGAATTCATACGTAAATTTTTGAAAGTTTATTTTACCTAAAACGTACTAAAAATGTAATTATAATAATAATGTACTGGAGCCTCCCACCAATCTCATATTCAAATATTTAGTTCAGCTAGTAATATGCAGGTGGATAAAAATGGTGTCTGCAGTTATCTGTTTAAACGGCACATTTCTAAGCAACATAAGTTTGTTATACAGGGTGTCTCCGCACTCACTTTACATAACTTAGGTGGTGATAGAGGACACTTTTCTAAGAACAATATTTAACAAAAATTTTTTTCTAAATTGAAACCCTCGAGAGTTAGGCCTCTTTAAAGCATTTTTTTTAATTTCCACCTTCACGTGGCCATAACCCCGAAAATATTGATTTTTCAGTAAAAATGGTTTAGTGATTTTTTAAAGAGCGTGAAATAATCTACAAACTAGATTCTAACATTTTATTGTCTAAACTCAACGGCATTCGAGTTATGAATTAAATTAAGTTAAAAAATGTCGAAAAATTTGAGCTTTCCTTTTTTTTGGTGTTTTTCAATAACCTGTATCTTTTAAACGAAACATTTCACAAAAAATCTGACGCCCCATTCCGGATAGGAAATTTAACGGACTACAACTTTTGTCTAGTAAAAATTTTTGAGAAACCTCTCCATTTAACAGAAAATCAGAAAATAACAAACGAGACAGCTACAAAACATAAAATTTAATTCACAAAATTTTTATTTTTTTTTAAAAATTATTTTATTAATTAATTTTAAACTATTAGATTATTTAAGTAAATGTTGAAAATGACCACCCTCATTTTTAATACACAGTCGTGCTCGTTTTAAAATATGCTTTATAGTATTATTTATAAAATTTCCTTTTTTTTTAAAATCCATTATAGCAGGGGTGGTCAACAAGGTCGAGGGATTGACCGGTCGATCACGAGGCCAATTTTGGTCAATCCGTGAATGTGAAAAGTGTCAAAAATTCGAATTTCTGCGATTAAAAGTGTCGAAAAATCGCCTTTTTTCGATTTGTTTCGACAAACATCTTTTAAAACAATCACAACTGTGTATTGAAAATGAGGATGGTCATTTTCAACAATTACTTTATTAATGTAATAATTTAAAATTAATTAATAAAATAATTTTTCAAAAAAAATAAATATTTTGTGAATTAAATTTTATGTTTTGTAGCTGCCTTGTTTGTTATTTTCTGATTTTCTGTGAAATGGATTGGTTTTTCAAAAATTTTTACTAGACCAAAGTTGTAGTCCGTTAAATTTCCTATCCGGAATGGGGCGTCAGATTTTTTGTAAAATCTTTTGTTTAAAAGATACAGGGTTTTGAAAAAAAAAGGAAAGTTCAAATTTTTCGACATTTTTTAACTTACTTTAATGCATAACTCAAAAGCTGTTGATTTTAGATAATAAAAGGGTTAAATCTAGTTTGTAGATTATTTCACGCTCTTTAAAAAAGTACTAAACCATTTTTACCACAAAATCAATATTTTCGGCGCTATGGCCACGCCGTGAAGGTGGAAATTAAAAAAAATGCTTTAAATAGGCCTAGCTCTCGAGGGTTTGAATTTAGAAAAAAAATTTTGTTAAATATTGTTCTTAGAAAAGTGTCCTCTATCACCACCTAAGTTATGTAAAGTGAGTGCGGGGACACCCTGTATAATATGTTAGTCATTAGTGTAATTTTTATTTTGTGAATTTGAATATTTTTAATAATGGCTCCTGCTAAGAAATCGTTTACTAGATTATCTAAAAAGGTAAACGGACAAAATCTATGAAAAAAATGTGGCTATGTAGAAAGTAAATATGAATTTATGAATTAAATGAAGAATAAAAAAGTGGTTGCTACTATATGAAGAGTCGGAGGGAAAAACTTTTTTTGAGATTTTTAATGGAATTGGTAGAACAGGTTAGGTAGCTTTTAATGTAATATTAATATTTAGAGAAACTGCTAAGAATAGCGAGATATTGCACTGTAAAGAAATGTTGTACTGAGGAAACACGCTGAAAGTCCATGCGTAAGATGAAAATGCGATGAGGTTCTACAACCGATAGCAGTTGTGATATATGACGTTAAGTACATCATGATCAAAAAGTACCCGGAATTTCTCAATAAAACGAAAACGGTTCAATGATTCTTTGATATTTATTTTTCCCCTTCAAAGTAATTCCCATTGGATGCTCTGCACCAATCCGAATGACACCTCAAGTCGGATGCTATCTCATTGATGCTTACTCGCACAATTTCCTTAATTTTTTGGACTTTTTTGTCAGTCGAACAAGTGGATGGACGGCCAGAACAAAACAAATCATCAACCACACTACGGCCCATTTTGAACTCTTTGTATCACTGGTATGCCTGTATTCTCGACTTTGTCGAATCCTCGAGGGCTTTCTTTCACATTTTAACGCTTCAGCACTTAAATTTCGTTTGAAGCACAAAATTTCAGCCAAACTGTTTGCTCGAACTAAATTCGACATTATGAAATTCGCAACACGCACCATATACTGACTTTTGTTTGTTACACAGTGAGCTTTGTTAATTTAACCCTTTAGTGGGCAGTGGGAAGACGTAATCCCAGTACAGAAGTTGTAAGAAATAGGTCCATGGGAATCCATTTTTTCACCTAATATGATGTGTCGGAGCTTTACTACAAGACATTTAACCCTACACTGCGCATAGTATCATATCTGATACATCTCAAGAATCGATGCATTAAACATAATGTTCAAATAATAGTCTGCTAAAATCGGTGTGTATCATATCCGTAAGGTAAGTACCAGCTATATTATAATGTTAAGATAATATTTAGACTGGCATCAGAATTATAACCATAATCAACAAATTTCGTTGGTTGCTATCACATATTGGCGGGAGTGTATGTTTGTGCAAATTTAAAGTGATTTTTCTGAACTAAAATGTAATAAAATTGTATGTTTGAGCTATTAGACTCTCTAAAATAGTTTTTTTTAAGTTGTTTTGCGGTGCTGTGTGTTTTTATGCAAGGTAAGGCAATTAAATTGCCTTAAGGTGGCGCTCTAGCCCATATTATTGCAATGTTAATTGTGGCGTTTTTAGCCGTTTTTAGTGTCAAACGGCAGCGCTTAAGCAGCAAAAACTATTGCACTTACAAAAAAATGATGTATATATAAAATAAAGTAGAAAGATTGATCTACATTGTAAGCTAAATTTAAATGCTCAATTATTTAAATTAACTGATATACGGCATGTTAAAAATTGCAATTTAGAAATCACTTTTATACACACGATTTTTCTATATATTTCGAGCAAAAATCTAAATTCTGATATATACAAAATGTTCTATGGACTGTTATCTTTATTTTAAAACTTCAATTTCAAAATTTAATTACATATTAACGTCTGCTCAAGCGCTCCCGTTTTTGTATGTAAAAATTTAAATTCTGACATATTTCTTCTAATCCTAGCACTAGAAGATAATTTCCTGTAAAAATCGGTAATATTAAACCAGAACTTTAGTTCAGATTCCGTAAAAACACTAAAAACGCCACAATTAACATTGCATCAATTATGGGCTACATCGCCACCTTAAATTAATTGAAATTAAATTTCAAAAAAACAGACAAAGGGGCCGTCCAATATTTTTTTAAATATTTTTCCATCATTCTATGACTTAATACACAGCTGTAATATTTTTTTTTAGTAGAAATAAAAAATTGCGCAGTGTAGGGTTAAGAACATCGATGTAGCGTATTACCTTTCTATATCCTCAATAATTTTACTATATTTTTCAACTTTTGTAAAAAAAACACGATGTTTTTTGAACCCTTACCCCGTATCTACAGTTTTTTCATAGTTTCAAATATTTTCAGTTTGTATCTTGTGAGGTTAAATATATTTTTTCAAAGTGTTTCTAAATAAAATTTTTTGTATGTTGTTCTTTACTTACAGTTAAAATCTAAAATTTTAACGTTTAGTTAAGTTTTTGTTAAATTCAAATGAAGAAAATTTTAGTAATTATAATTAATGAAAATATGTGTGTTTTGTTTAAAATACATAATTTTTAATAATTTAGTTCTAAATTTTATTCTTTTAAAGAATTTTGGTCCGTTGAAATATTTTTTTACTTATTTCAAACAACTTTTAAACTGATGTGTAAAGTAAGTCAACACTGTCGACTTTCGGCTGTTGGTATTTACATTTATTTTTACGTTTACATGGCAATCCGGTGTTATGTGTGGCATAAATCATAACCTCATAAGTCATAACCAAAGAAAGTACATTTAAAAGTGAGAGAGATATATATCTCATGCGGCGACGTTGCCAAGCGTAATGTTGAGGTATTCATTTTTATTTTTACTAAATTTGTATCATTTTTTATTAGCATTGTAATTTAATTTTCTCAGAAACTAAAAGGTAGACTTTTTTGAAATTTGGTACGTACTTATCTATAAGACATTTATAACCATTTTGGCGATTTTTAGTAGTGCTGACATTTCTAATTGCAGAGATAATGACGTTTAAATCAATGTGAAACCTATCCCGTCAGCAATGTAATAACGTGTAACGAAACAGTAACTTTGACATTCTACTGTCGACCATGCTTTAAAAAGATTCATTCTAATAAGTAACATTTTTATGAAATTTATATTGTATAAATTAATGTTTCCAAAATTTGAATTTAAAAAACCCAGAATTTTTAAAAAAACGTATATATTAGTTGATCTTAAATTAATATAAAACAAATTATAGTTGAGAAAAGATCTAAAATAATCCGAAAAGTAGATTTTAAATTTACTTCTTACAATCCATTATCATAAAAGCACCAAACAACAGGGCCGTCATTAGGATACGACGTATATTCAAAAAACTAGCAAAAAAATTCTAAAATCAAAGAAATCAAGATAAATTACGTTTCTACACGTAATATTTCTTAATATTCTTCGTCTACGTTAATGCAGTTTAAATTGGTTAGTTGTTAATTGGTGATAATTAGAGCACGGATTTTAGGACGTAAAAAATGTTAAAAAAAGGCACAATTTTAGGCTATAAAAATTATTGAAATAGGCGCAATAATTAAGAATTTAGGGGTTTTAGGCAATATGTATTTTTCATTACAGAAACTTATAAACATAATATTTAAAAAAATTAGTTAAAAAATTTTTAATAACGATATAAGAGCTGCAAGGATGGAAAATACTATACAAATTTTTATGTAGATAAGCTTTTTTCCCTCCTAAATATTATATGGTGTTATTAATTTTCTCCTCTATATTTGCATATGGCGCTACTAATTTGATTTTTTTAAGTGTTTGGAAAATTCACCCCCCCCCCTCCCGCCCCCTTTTAGACCTGGAGAACCTCTGCCATTTATGGTTTTGTATTTAAAGGGTACCTATATAACTTAAAGCCATTTAGGATTTCTGAAATCTGTCACCACCTCTTGGGCTAAAGCAACTTCCACAGTTTTATTAATACGCGTGGATACGAAGCTCTGACTCAACGACCACTGCCAGTTCTCTATCTATGCTGACTTCACCGAAATAAAATACAAGAACTCATAATAACTCAGATTACTTTTTGAACAGTGGCGGATTTCTGCACGCCTGGGGCATCATAAACTAAGGGGGTCTCAAAATTCATCTTTTTGAGATTACTGGTATAGTGTAAAAAACATAGTAAACCGTGCGCATAGAATGAATACTGTAGGGTGTAGGGGCAGTAAAAATATTTAGATCTATAAAAACCGTTTCTTGGGATTTTGAGGTGGACCTCAAAATTAAATTACGCTTGGGGCCTCCTAAATGCTAAATCCGCTACTGACTGAGAGATACAAATTTTAAAAAACATAAAAACTATTATTTTTTTTAAGTTTTTGTAACGTAAACGGGATAAATCATTGGTTTAGGCTTTTTAGGCATTAAAAATCTATTTTAGGTCAGTAACATCGAAAATAGGCATTTAGGCAAATAAAAGTAGGGTTCAAAATTTTCAAAATCGTTTGAACGGCATTTCTGTATTTATAATTTTGAATTGCCTAAATAAAGGACAAAAATAGAATCCGTGCTCTAGTGATAATAAATAAATTGTTATATTTTAAATAATTTTAGGAATTAATTGAATTAAATTAAAATATATTTTTAAGCTTTCAAGTGCTAACGCACTCTTCGTTAAGCTTGAATTACATTATAATTTTTTCGTTTAGATTCTCGTTCGAGTTTCGTTCGAGGACAATCTAGTATAATGTAAATCAGAAAACTGCATTCGATTTTCGTTCGAGTTTCTCGAATAATATGCAGCCCGTCCGAGTTTTCGTTCGAGTTCGGTCCGAGTTAGGTAGTCCCAACATCCCTATTGGCGTAGTATAGATAGTTCCTATTGGCGCCATCTATACTAAAGCAAATGAAATAAAAACTCAAAACAAAATCGAATGTAAACTCGAACGAAACTCGAACGAGAATCTAGACGAAAAAAGTATAAAGTAATTCAAGCTTCAAAAAGCTTCAAAAATATATTATAATTGAATTTACATTAACTATTTTATAGGGAGTTTAGCGCGTTTACTGTAATAAGTTGGTATTTTAACCTAAAAAATTCGAAATGCAAGCAAAAAAAAGTTAGGTTATGGTTTAATGGACACTTTAACTAAAACAGGCTTACAAGACTGTTTTAAGTTTTTTATGAATATGGAAAACACTGATTATTATTTGACCTTAGACTTTAAATAAAAATTTTCGCACCGGTGGGATCGATAGGAACCACGGATGTATAATAGATTAGGTGGAGTGACGGCCTATGCTTTCTTCGCAAAGTTTTTGGTTCGAAAGTGTAGTCAGTGTGCGAGAGGGATTACCCATAAAGAATAGACGAGGAGCGTCACGGGCAGCGTGTTAAAACACATAATGCATATGCATAACTGCATTTTATTGCAGATTTAACCCTTATGTCAATACCCAGACTTTATTACGTTGTTCAATACCCGGGATACCCGGGTACCCTATGCTATATTTCGTCAACAAAATGAATTGGAATTGGGAAATTTTTATTTTCAAATTCTATGTTGTTGGGAGTCACAGTGGGAATACCTACTGCCACAAAACCTGTTAATTTATGGAATAATAAAGGGCAAGGAGGAAGGGAAACAGTAAAGTCTCCGTTGTCATTCATATCGTCATTCGTCGTTCATATGAGGATATTTTACATATAATTTATAGTTAAATGTAATTAATTTATAATTAAAAGTTAAATGTCTACGTTTATTTGTATATAAAATATTATTTCTGACCCCCTAGAGATTAGTTACATTATTTATTATTTTGAAAATCTGTAGAAGTATCAAGTTTTTACATATATGGGTACCCGGGTATTGATCAACTGGGTATTCAACTTTAGCGCCTAATTTTTTCTACTTTCTTGAATATTTAAATATCAAAACTTATATGAATCGACGTCAATTAACTCAAATAACGAGGATCTGACCGGATTTCAAGATATGTGGGAATTTACATTAACCAAACGCCACCACTCGTCGGTAATTTGAACTTGGTCGATGCGTACACCTGCAGCTGTCAGATCGTTTGTTTACATTGTTTGTATGATCTTTATGATTAGTGTATTATTATTTTGTGTTAAAATTAACAAATAATTAATTTGTTAATTATATATTCATGTATTACTTAAGTTGGTAAATAGTTTTATTTAAAATTTATATTAAAAACGTTAATTTTAGGTACACTTAACCTAAAAGTCAAATGTTGATCTTAATATTTTTCTGTTTAAATTCATGTAGGTATTTTTCAGCAAGTCATCAATTATGAGTAATAAATATTACCTATCTTTCACACACAAACCAGGCTAAATAAATAAACATCAGCCCTGGTTGAGATTCACCCACGATGGTATAAACTGCATCGCGACATGTAAATATGTTGTTACGGTTGATGGGGAAATTTTGTTCAAAAAAACATTATGCACTTCCAGTTTGGAATGGCACTATTAAACTTAAATGAATGCTCTTTCGTTACCTTTGCTTCTTTTGATTCGTCATTTATTAATATAATTGTGAAGTACGTTGTACATTTTACTATGAAAATGAAATTAATTCAACGATTACAGAATAATTATTTTAATAAAATGTTACATGTGATATGTACACATAAATAAATATTAACATTATTATCATAATGCATTTTATTTTATTAAAAATTACAGTTATTAATATAGTACATTACTCGCATAGTAAATTATCTACTGCCATTTGTTCATTCTCCGATAAAGAGTTTGTAGTAGATTCTTCCAAGTTTTCCTACTATCCACCTTCTCTTCAATGCCAAACACATTTTTTATTAATAGAAAAACCACTTTTTGGATGCGGAAATTGTTGAAAATGTAAGCTTCATTCTCTTCCATTTTTCGAGCGACAACCGTAAAATGATTTAATATGATTATGATTTATGATATAATCTGATTAGCATACACATGACTAATTCAGAGTTGTCCAAAACACAAAATTATTAAGTAACCATTACATATTTAACACAGATTTTATGAACAAAACACACCAACACCCATATAAACAACATCAACTGTACTCATCAACTACGCCATGTTGGTAGTGCCGGTGGCGCCACCAACGGTAATGTAAATTCCCAATATTTAAGTAAGAACATGCAAAAGGGTACCCTGGTATTGACATAAGGGTTAAGTCGAATACAATTGGTTCTGTGTTAATTTTTTATATCATAGACAAGAACAAGAGAAATTAACAAAACAGTCAGCTGTCGATAAAAAAAATAAAAATTAGATCGGTCATAATTAATTAAATTTTACGAATTTGTGCGAAATTTGTGTACGTTTTAGTGAATTTTTTCACTATTGATTCGTTTTACTCGTCTTTAAATAGACAAAATTAAATTATATCATTAAATTAATAATTATTATAAATTCCCATGCATATAAAATAATTATTAATTTAATGATATAATTTAATCTTGTCTATTTAAGGACCAGTAAAACGACTAAATTGGGAAATAATTCATTAAAAAGTATATACTTAGTTATATGGGCAATTGCGGACTGCACCGATGGTCAAAGGGTCACATAATCTGACATGTGGATTGCACCGGGTTCGGTTAAGTTAAGTATGTGGACTGCACCGATGGTCAGTAAGTAATCTTTTTTAATTCCATTAAAGGATTGAGGTATTTAATTTACTACAGAGGTATGTAAGTAATACAGATTGTATTTACATTTTATGGTTTTCATTGCTAGATGATGTAAAAATTAAAGCACTAATTTATGGGAAACCCTCATTTCATCCTTAATTTAGGTTTAGGGGACCGCTAAAAGATGGATCCACTGGTCGAGCTTAGGTTATTGTTAGGAAACGATCATTTTTTTTTAATGAGGGGACCGTTGAAAGAGAGATTCACCGGTAGAGCTTAGGTTAGTTAGTTAAAATTTTACGATTTGCTACCATTCTAATGGTCCATAATTTTTTAAATAAATTTTGATTGGCTTGAATTACACATTTGCGAAAATTTTTTTAGAAGAATGCGCCTTTGGATTAGGGGTCGTTTATAAATTACGTCAAGCAATTTTAAGCATTATTCAACCCTCCCCAACTGCACAAAATCCTAGACATATCTCCAAATATTACGACATGCACCCTTCACCCCCCCCCTTTCAATATTTTTTTTTATTAAGCAAAACCCAAAGAACCGTACCTATTTTTTATTAGGCAAAACAAACATCGTTAGTTAATCGTTAGGTATGTTCTTAAAATGATTTACGTTTTAAACCAATAACAGCAACTGTTGATTTTGAACTTGCTATTCATGTAATCATTAAGATCAATGTCCAGTGCTACCCCCCTATACAGTGTGAATATTTGTGTTTCCTGTCATTTATTTCCAGGACATTACAAAAATTTAAATAATTGCTAGCATTGCAAGATCTTTCAACTTTTTTTATGTAAAAACGCTAAAAGAAATTGATTTACTTATTTGAATATGGCGTAATTCGAAAACTACGGTTGGAAAGGGGGGGATAGTCCCATATTCTAATTTTCAAATAACATGGTTTTCTAATAAATAAATCAACTTCCTTTAGCGTGTTTATATAAAAAGTGTTGAAAGATTTTGTAATGCTAGCAATTATTTAAATTTTTGTAACGTCCAGGAAATAAATGATAGGAAACACAAATATTCACACTGTATAGGGGGGGGGGGGGTAGCACTGGACATTTTTCTTAACATGTTTGGGTCCGATTTAATTTAAGCCAAACGTGGTATAGAAAAATTCATAAAGTAGGTTTGGTCGCAGAATATTAAAACGATCTTTCCGAAATTGGTCAATGGTTGCTCTTCTCGTTTGGTTTGCAATATTTACATCAAGCTCTGAGCATCACGCACATCAAGTATATGCCGGAATACGAATGCCTGTGAGTCGTTTTATAACGTATTTAGTTCACATTTTTATAACTCCACCCGCCGATTTACACCTTCTTGGAGATATTAAAAATGATGCAAATTAAAACATACCTAAGATCCTAAGAATAAGCAGAGTATTGGCACAGTTAATGCCGTCAGCCCGAGATCTATGATTTTTCCGAACCCGGGCAAGAACTTGACATAGGCGCCCCTTCCCTCCAGTATTTGAGTTTAAAGATATCAAAAATCTCACGAAATATAATTTGGTGCTCCCTTGAATTGCCTCCCGGGACAGGTGCCCTAGTTAGCCCCCCCCCCCTAGATCCAGAGCTAAAAAATGCCATTACAGTTAGTAAACAAGCCAAATTACAACATTTGATCGACTTATATTCTGACAAAACAATTACCAGGATCCAATTTATAAAAATTCGAATTTTTTTCAATAAATAATAAATTAAAATTAAATATTTTGGGCATCTATTAGTGTTTTTTAAGTCTTTCAGTAGTGTTTGGAGCGACTCCTTGCATACGTCCTTGTTTCATTTTCAGTAAAAAACATTACGGGTAAGCCTTACAAGATTACTGGTAAGTCTTTGACTTACAGGGATTAAGTATTTATATCGGTGCAATCCACATGTGGGGATCGGTGCAATCCACATCTGACCATCGGTGCAATCTACATATGACCCTCGGTCAAAACCCCAAAAAAAAGGATTAATTTCTTTCCATCGGTGCAGTCCACATACGTCCAGTTATATAGGTAACAAATAAAATAATGTAATAAGAGTTCAAATAGTCTTAATTTCATGAAAGTATGTAAATTTCTTAACTTTTTAATATTTGTACTTAAATTGTTCCTACTACCACAATGCTTCAAACACGTTCAAAGTTCAAACATATAGCGCCTCGGATATTCTTGTCTAACACAGCCGGCGACGTTCGAGGGCCATGCCGTAGGTAGCCGTCACTCCACCTAACCAATTATACATCCGTGATAGGAACTTTGGACAACTCATTTGAAATGCTGTTTTAAGGCATATATGGATTTTCACCTTGCTAAGAATTTTTCCAATGGAAAATATGTCTTTGACTGGACTATTGATGTAAAGTAAAGAATTGTAGCCTGGCGGAGCTAATGTGCAGAAACGAAAATTAATACATTAGACTTTATGTTCATGTCAATTGGTGGAATTGGGTCACATGTCATTTAGTGAGCAATTTTTTGGGATCGCCCAACCACGATTCTTTGGGAGAACTTTACAGTATGAAAATAGCACACATCAATTTTCTTTACTTTGGTAAGTCACTCATCCATACTCATTTTTTTATTTTTCCATATTAGAAAAATACCAAAATTTTAATTAGTTATTTCAATCAGTAGTGGACGGCCAAATTAAACTTTGCACATGGGCGGAAATACCCCTAGCGACGGCCCTGCTGCAAGCCCAAATGACCCTCTTTGAAAAGATGTATCATCATTTGACAATAAATAATATAATAGTTCATAGTTTACCTCATTAATATCCTCTTGATATTCTAAATTAGCATCGTCTTCTTCCTTAATATCTATGGAGTGGTGCAAATCTTCTAATTTGGCATCCATGACCTCCATTTTGCTTTTCGTAATTTTTTGATCATCACTGGGGACTGGCAAATCATCTAAATCTTCTAATTTCACAAATTTACTCAAGGGTATTAACTTATCCATACTGCAAACACAAATTAATTCACTTATGGCTCTTACAATGCAATAATCGAGATTAATGCATCAACACGTCAACCAACGTCAACTAAAATCTTAATTGTATCATAGAAAACTGTATTACCTACAGTTTACACATGAGCGCCGACTTTTTAAAATCTACATGGGGGCAAGGATACATTTTTAAAAGTCCTGTTTTTTTCAAAAGTCAAAATTAAAGTTATTACAATGTCATACGATCACAATAGGTTTGTTCGTTTGTGTGAACTAATTTGAACTGGGTTATCTTTCGAGACAAAATACTCCCACCACAAAAGTTAGATAG
The DNA here is from genome assembly GCA_958510855.1 of Rhagonycha lutea. Lineage (NCBI taxonomy): Eukaryota > Metazoa > Arthropoda > Insecta > Coleoptera > Cantharidae > Rhagonycha > Rhagonycha lutea. The sequence goes on from OY294038.1 coordinate 38,233,350, forward strand.
TGTTCTAACTTGCACTGCCTACTCCTATGGAGGTCGAGCAAGAAATTCATGTTCGGTTATGAACTGAGCAACCAAACGAACACAGTACATTGCACTAACTTGAACCGAGCAAGTTAGTTCATACAAACGAACAAACCTAATAATACGTCAAAAAGTTATGACAACGTTATATGATCACAACTTACTAAAGGCGCGATCTCACGAATCAAGTTTAATTGACCGATTATAATATTGTAATTGATCAACAACAGTGGAATATGACTTGATTAAGTTTTTGTTCACACATGTCAATAGATACTGATTAAATTTATGACAGTTTCAATTTAATTCAGTTGAAAATGGCGTCGAATTGAAGATCAACTGACGTTCATATGTGTCAAGCGACTCATCACTTGAACGATAAAATTTGACTGGTTCAAACTTTTTTTGATCAACTAAAAAGTTGTTCAACTGTATTGAAACAGAGGTTCTCACTACAGATTGCATTCAACATTTGTTGATCAATTACAATCGGTCAACTAAACTTGATTCGTGAGTTCGCGCCTTTACTTGAATCAAACAAGGGCACCCCAATTAAAATTGCATGAAGCAAATTTAATTTCCTACCGCAAAATACAAGAAGAGTTCGCGTTTTTACAAATATTAAATAAACAAAAGGTCACTAACAGGAAATTACAAATTATACGGAGCAAATTATATATCCGCCGCGAAAATATAGAAGAAGCTTCAAATTTTTTACAATTGAAGGGGTTATAATAGAAAGGGTATAAGTAACATTTGCATTTTTGAACATATTAGAGTTTAAAGTGACGTACCTATCTATAAAACAGTCAAGAATTACTCCACGTCCGATTGGTTCTTAAAAATTTTCAAGCAGTGGTGAAATTTATATACCGCGTGAATGGGAGCACCCGTATCAGTAATTTTTTTCAAAAACGGTAAGTCGTAGAGAGTTGGGTCAAAAAAATTTATTATAAAAGCCGTAATAAAGAATCGATTGGTGATATTATTATTTCTCGGAAAGGTCGGCATCCCGAGTAGTTTGCTCCAGAAATCCAGAATTTTAAATGGCACCATAGTGTAACACCCCGGAAATTAATAATTAATTTCGGGATGTTTGTTTTATCTAGTTATGATTTTAAAGGATTTAAAAGTTAAAATGCAACTTTAGATGTAAGAGAAAATAATTTGTGTACGCCTATGTAAAGCATTAATTAAAATTGTGCTGACTTGTACTAAAGCAATATGGTGGAAAAGTGTAGTATCTCATACAATAACACATACGCGTGATAAGTTAAATCTGTAGTTTATATGTTGTATTTTATGGTTTTTACATTGGCGATGATGATTTTAAATCAATTTGGTATATATATGTTAATTATATAATTACAGATTTGTTAAAATTCATCGGTAAGTACATAAATGAAACACTTTCTTTTCAACATAATTGACTTAAAAAATACTCTGACTTTGCAATTTTTTAGTAACGTGTTTAATATTACCTTTAGAGAAATGGATAGTGGAAATGCATCATTATTACTTTGCGTGGTCAAAATATGTACCTACTTATTTAAATGCTCAGCCGTCTTCTACATAGATGTTTAAAGAGGGAGAAGCCGTTTTAAATACAAAACACCTAATTACATGTGGAATTAAGCACCATGACGGAGATGATTCAGAAATATTCGCTTTGTGACTATTGTGAGATTTGTGATTATAAATGTGCATACAGATAAAATTTCAATATACATTTTAAAACTCACACTGGCGAGAAGCCGTTTGCTTGTTAATTTTTAGTCACAATTCTCACACGCAAACGGTTTCTCGCTGGTATTGGTTTTTAAATAATGTTTTTGTAAGTATGTTCTGCATACACATATAGTTACCAATCATAAGAGGTTTTTGACCCCTGTTGCGAGAGGGTGTAAGGAATGTTAAAATGCTGTCTTATGCCCAACTATACCAACATCGTCGAATTGGCGTTTAGATTGTTAGCATTTACATTTTTTACCTACGACTAGGAACAAGCTCGGCGTAAAACCTTCAACCTGGAGGACCAGAGAGACGGCCAGGATAAAGTTCTTACTTCACCCGAACTTGAACCGGTTATTCAGCGTTCAACTCACTTAACCGTATGCTCCGACCATCTCGTAAGTTTTTATAAACTTATTTATTGTTATTATTTATTAATGAGATTTTGCAGGAAAGGAAGCCGGTGAACATGTTTTCATCACAAAATGTTAATACATTGTCCTTGAAGATGGTGAATTACAATTAAAGAAAAAGCACCAATACCGTTGCCAATACTACGGGCAAGTGCTATTGGGGATGGCTCTACTTAATGTTATATGTGAAAATAAATATACCTAAATAACATTTTCGAGTTTATATAAAAAAAAATAAAAAAACCGGAGGGGCAGCTATGGGCAGCTGGTTCTTGTTTATTTTATTAAACAACAGTATAGGCTACAATGTAGATTAAGATTTTTGGTGGAACTCTACGGAACTCATCAGCTTTTCTCTAAATTTCTATAAGTGTCTTATATAATTTTAGATAAATTTTAACAAATTAAATGTAATATCTTAATTTATATATTATAAAAAAAATATTTTAAATGTATGTTCATATTCTATGAACTTTCAACTAAACGATCCATTTTATAAAATTCAAATAGGTAAAACGTGCAAATTTTGGTATGCTTCTAAACACAATGATGTTTTATCCTTGCGTGCATCCTAGATGCTACTGGTTCGACAGTTACTTTCTGCTGGCTGTATAAAAGTAAATATAAACAATTCTTCCTACCTAACATCGTTTAATGACATTTCAATCTTCCCTCTACACAACCCAACAGTCAAAATTCCTTAAATTGAAACTTTATTTCTGGACTTTTGGCCAGGTTTTTGCCATTTTAAACCATTGTGCGGCGTACGCAAGTCTTCTTCTTCACTGCTCGCGCTCTCTCGGCTTCCCCGAAACCGCGAAACATACAAAATTCAAATTATTTACAAAAACTCAAGCAAACCATTTCCTTATCCAAAAATTACACGACAGCAATCCTTCCTGGCTTATGCAGAAATCCAGGAGGGATTTCAAGAAAGACACATAACGTCGTGCTTTTGGAATAAGTAGCAAATTCTCTAAATCAACATCTTCAAAAATAAATAACAATTTTCAAAAGTAAATAATAATTAATTAATGCGGCAATCTAATTTACACACCTAAATTAATTAATTAATCAACATCCCGAACTACCTATCTTGACGAATGATCACTAAACAATTCATAAATGACATCCAAACTTCTTTGCAATAATAACAATTTCTTAGATAACTCGATCCAAAACTTTCTTCGAAATAACTGCAAATTTTTTTATCCTTCCAAATTTTATTCCATAATTTTTCAAAGCTCCTTTTTCCGTTACGGACCTTTCATAATTTCGATTCTCTTCTAGTGTTCTGCAATTTCATTTTCATCTTCAATGTTCATATCGACCCTTATTTAATAAAATCCTTCACTACTACTTAATTTTTAAAATTTCCAACTAACAATTTCATCTCCTTAAATAATTTCATCAATTTTGCTACATTTTAAAGCTGTAGCTTCATACAATTTTTTTAAATATGCAATACACATCATTTAAAACTCTTTTACCTATTTCTTTACTTATCATCCAATTTCAATTTTCGCAGTGACAAATTCCTTCAATAACCATCAATTTTCAAATTAAATTTTTCCATTTGATTGCCATAAACGCTAATTTCAAATTTACTATTATAAAATGCAGCAATTAATTAATCCATTTTTCAAATTTTCAATTTTTGGAAACACTTTTACTTTCTCAAATTTTGTTATACAATTTATAAACTTTTCGTCTGCTTATCTTTCGAAGATTGTCCTTTTCACTTGTTACATTGGTTATTATTAACTTGTTCGAATTTCTATTGCCTATTATTTAATTATGATTTTCAGTTTTATCATGATGTGTAGTTCCTTCTTTAAATTTTAATATTTACAAACTTTTTTTTAATTTTATCAAAACACATTTAGTTCCATTCATTTTCCATTTAAATCGCGGTTATCCTTAAATTTGTTCAATCTTCTTTATTCTTCCGTGGTTACTTTTCATATTTGATTAGATTAGCCACCCTCCATCTTGATCGCCGATACTGCCACTTTTCCAAAATGACCTTCATTTTGTATTCCATGACGTCTTTTTAAAAATACGTTTCTTTTCACCAAACCACTTTTTCTTTATTTTCTTCTTCTTGTAAACCAACTCTTCTTTTTCAAAATACCAAATTACTTTGTTGGACGGCATATCCTCTTCATCCTTTATTTCATCCTTCCAAATTGCTGAACGGGGAACATCATTTCCATCGGAAACCATCTTGGATGAAGTAATCATGTTCGTATTAATTTTATTTTTCTTCCTTTTACAATAATTATTGTTATACCTTCTTTCAAAATTACTTTTTCGTCCATGTTTCATCTTTCGCCATTTCATTCGTCGCATCTGTGTTCTGGTGAATATCCGGGCTTTTTTATTAAGAGGGCTGTATACCTAACTTTTAACGAATATCCATATAGCTCTTTTATTAATGTATGGAATTTAATGCGGTTTGAAGTAAACGATTAGAAAAAAAATCTAGTTTCACGGAAAGTCATTAAGAAGTTAAAAAAAAAATTTTTCATTTTTTATTATAATAATTAATCACTCCAGTGACCTGCAAGTGACTTTCCATGAATATACAAACTATTTAAATTAAAACTATTTTAAAAATATCTATTTATATAAGACAAAACCCTTATATATTTGCTTTTTAAGAAAGTGCATTTAAATCGTAAAATTTGGTTTACACCCATAACATTGCCGGTTTAACGAATTATTTAATTCAATTATGAGTTTAAACCAAACTTTATGTTAGGTATAAAGTCCTCTTAATGCCGCCGGTATGACCCGTTTCTTTATTTACTTCTCCTTCCATTTTTTCATTTCTCAAGTCTTCTTTATTTTCATTGTTCTCAATCTCTTCCGATAGTTCCACTTTTTCTGCTAAAGTTTCTCCTTTTTAACCCCCGACCCAAAAAGAGGGGAGTTATAAGTTTAACGTGTGTGTGTGTGTGTGCGCTCTTTGTTTGAGGACACGTATCTCCCAAACGGATTCACCAATTTGGCTAATTTTTTTTTTAAATGTTCTCCATAGTCCAAGGATGGTTCTTACGGAGAGAAAAATTAAAAAAGTTGGCCGGAAAATTAGAAAAGAAAGAATATAATTTTTTATACCCCACATAAACGAGGAATTCCCAGTAAGCCGCATCTAGTGCGCATGCACTACATTCATTATTTGACATTTACATTTAAAATTTAAAGTTCAAAGCATTATTTTATATACAGGGTGGAGTAAAAATTAATATATTATATTGAACATCGAAAAATAAAAATTATTTACATAATAGGTGGGAGTAATATATAAACTTTAAAAAGCACTAAATAAAAATTAAATTACAAATTTAAAAAACCCCCAACCCAAAAAAACTCTAAAATTAAACCTCTAAAAAGTAAAATAATAATTAAATCGATCTAACCGTCCGTCGTGTCGGGGGCCGTTAAGCAAATATTAACAATATCAAATCGTTCTGTGTAAATCCCGTCGGTCCCCCGACACGACGACGCAACGGTTAGATCGATTTAATTATTATTTTACTTTTTAGAGGTTTAATTTTAGAGTTTTTTTGGGTTGGGGGTTTTTTAAATTTGTAATTTAATTTTTATTAAACTTATTTCTTCCTTCTTATCTTCTAGTTCCTCCTCATTTTCATTTTTTTCATATTGGCACTGCTGATTGTTCTGCTCAATTCTTCACAATATTTTACCCATTCTTTTTTGTCCTCGATCCTATTATTTTCCCTCTCTCTTTTATCTTCTATTCTATTCGTTCTCCTCTCTCTCCTGTCTTGAGCCATTTGCTCTATCAGCTGTTGAAGCCTCCACTCAATTTGATCGATTTTATCCCAGCCTGTAGCCATGGTCAAACCTTTCTTACTAAAAATCTCAGGGTGACAGCCGGTTCTGCGGTGAACATTTACAACCATAAACTAATCATCCCAAATTGAATTCAAAAAAATGTTCACCAAATGCCGCACGTTCGGGTAGCCAAGTTGAAGTGTTATTTTGCACCCTTAAATATTAAATATCGAATTTTCAAATCTTCTTCGTAAAATTCCAATTCGGGCGGAGAAATCACCTTCTTACCCGGTTGGCTCAATCGGTTATCTTTCAGTATCGCCCACTATCAAGCGACCTTGTATACCTTTTCCGAAGTAATTCCACCCCAGTAAACACACGTAGAGGAGAAGGTAGTAATATGGAACCGCCTATTGTTTTTTTCGATTAACTCTACAATTTAATAAAAAGAAATGAAAAGTAATGATATGTACTGAATCCTACACTAATAACCTATCACATTGTAACGAATTTTTATTAATTCTTACTTTGGTTTCCTTTTCATATCATTTCGCAATATTTCTGAGTACGCCCATGCATTTATTTTAAATGCAATCGCAAATTTTATGCATTTTGTTAGGCAGATGGTGGTGAACTGTGAACGTTCGATTTGATAGGAACATTTCCGGCGTAGAATTTTGTATTTAGTTACCTGAGTACCTAAGAACCGAGCGGTCGATATTTTTGTTGCGACAGTTTCTGAGTGCCGTTTTGGAGTGTGTTTTTGTTAAACCACTGGTTGATCGGCCAGTTTAGTTCGTAATATGGTTTTCCGGCTCTGGCTATGTTTTTGGTACTACTGTATAACATCTGACAGTAGTTAGGTAACTCAAATGTGCAAGAATCGATTACAGTTTTTTTTCTTGTTGATGTGCAAGTTGTGCGACCATTTTGGATTTCTTCAAGTTGGCTACATCCTATTGTTATTGTTTTTGGATGGATGAGCACTTGGGAAATTCTTTCCATCGTTTGGAAGGTTCCGTCTTGTTGACATCTCTACACCATCTCTCACTGGTCCAGGTTCCGGCTACAAATCTACAAGCAGAATGTTGAGTGTTCGCGATTATAGCAATCGAGTGTTTTCTTGTGTGATTTAACAAGTTACAGATTCCAACCTTCAAGCCAGTGGTCAATGTCGAGTAGGAAGATGCGTTTGTCAACATCTAAGTTTGTAAACTTATGAAACGTTTATGTAAGTAAATTTTATTCTATGACCGATGTACATTTATTTGGCTTTTGTATATTAATTACTGGTAGCCCATAGCGGTTACTGTGTGTTTTGGTACTTGTTAAATTTAAGCTGGGTGCACTTTTTGATTGTGACCGTAATCTTCCAGTTGCTACTGTGTGCATTGTCGGCACAGTGATTTACATTGCAATTGTTGAAACTGTTGATACATCTCTCAAGTTCTGTGTGTTCAAATATAGCATTTGATTCTATTTGCGGTTTTTTTTTTGAGTTTTCCCAAGCTACCTGTCTTTTTTTCAGTAACCCATTGACCCGTGCCTTCGCATAAATCATGGCTAGTTTATTACCATCGTGGTAAAACAAACTGGAGAGGTTTTCTCCGGAGTGTTGCAGATTCTGATCTCTGTAGGGGTCGACTCTCCCATTAGGGGTCGTGTTTGCAGAGGGATGATTTGTTGACAACATTATGAAGATTGCAAAGTAATAAAACAGATATTTTTCTAAATAAAACGTTTAATTTAAAATATGAAAATTGACAAGGTATTTTTTTTATGCCTTTAATATGGGACACAGGTGTCTTTAATATGGACCGGGGGAAATATAATATAATATAAAAATAAATGAGTTCATAAATGTATCCAACCTTTGTGGTTGGATACAATGACTAAAGCTACGTTTTCATAGGGTAGTGTATTGGTAGCGTAATGTGTAGTGTGTAAAAATTAGTGTGTAAGAATTTTAGCGTTCACATTGGTAGTGGATGATAGTTGGCTTTCTGTCAAACTAAACGTCAGGTAACCATGAAACATGTCAACACAAATGTCAAACGAAACGGATTAGGTGATGTGTTTGTTCTGATTGGTCGTTGTAACGCTGTGTATGGTAAAAGCGGTAAAAGCTAAAACCTACCTAGCTTTTACCATCCCCACTACACCTTACCACGCTTCTTACACATTACACAGCGATTAGAACGGTACCATTAAAAACCGTTACTCTAAGTTTTTAACCCCCGACCCAAAAAGAGGGGAGTTATAAGTTTAACGTGTGTGAGGGGGTGTGTGTGTGTGTGTGCGCTCTTTGTTTGAGGACACGTATCTCCCAAACGGATTCACCAATTTGGCTAATTTTTTTTTTAAAATGTTCTCCATAGTCCAAGGATGGTTCTTACGGAGAGAAAAATTAAAAAAGTTGGCCGGAAAATTAGAAAAGAAAGAATATAATTTTTTATAGCCCACATAAACGAGGAATTCCCAGTAAGCCGCATCTAGTGCGCATGCACTACATTCATTATTTGACATTTACATTTAAAATTTAAAGTTCAAAATGGTTCAAACCATTATTTTATATACAGGGTGGAGTAAAAATTAATATATTATATTGAACATCGAAAAAATAAAAATTATTTACATAATAGGTGGGAGTAATATATAAACTTTAAAAAGTACTAAATAAAAATTAAATTACAAATTTAAAAAACCCCCAACCCAAAAAAAACTCTAAAATTAAACCTCTAAAAAGTAAAATAATAATTAAATCGATCTAACCGTCGCGTCGTCGTGTCGGGGGCCGTTAAGCAAATATTAACAATATCAAATCGTTATGTGTAAATCCCGTCGGTCCCCGACACGACGGCGACGACGCGACGGTTAGATCGATTTAATTATTATTTTACTTTTTAGAGGTTTAATTTTAGAGTTTTTTTTGGGTTGGGGGTTTTTTATACACTACACACTAAGGGCCGATTCTACAAAGCAGGTATAAAGTCCCGATTTGTTATTCGCCGTATAACTTATTCGAAGTATAACTTATTCCTTATTCCAGGTATAAAAGCTTTTGCGTTCTACAATGCTCGTACACGGTCGGTATAACTATACCTGGAATTAGTTCCTCCGCACCAATTATAGGTCATTTGCGCAGCATATTTGACCATAGGATAACTATTTGACATCGTTGTGCAGCGTTCATTTGATTTATTGGTTATAGTTTTTGTTGTAAAAGATGTTTAAACAGAAAATTAAACAAATTCTCTTTTTTTTTTAAATTATTTTTAGCAATGGTTATTGCTATTAGATGTTTTCAATATTAAAGAGTTAAAATTTTTTGTAATAATTTTTATTTTATAAAATTTTACAAATTACTTTATAAATTACATAAAAATGTAACTTATTAGAAAGAAACTTTTAAAAGCATGGGTCGAGAATGAAATATCCAAAAACAATAAAAATGACAAAAAAAACCTTAATAAATAACAATAAGCAATAACAAGAATTTTTACAAAAATTTTAAATTCACTCACAAACCTCAATTAATTAATTATAAATAATCAAAGTAATGATTTAATAAAATAACAGGTATCAGGTATCATACTTTGGCTTTTTTGGAGAAGTTATGGGTCCGGCCCAATTGTCTCCTTTATCTGTGTGAAAATGACAGTGATTTGTTCAAAAATGAAATTTTGATTTTTAATTGAAAGCGGCATTGAGCCTCGTCATTTTTATGGTGCTGTGAATATGCATTCCGCCGTGAGGCGACGGAAGCGCAGCTCTGATTTTTATTCGCCTGGATTTGTACCTGCCTGCACTCATTCGCCCTCGACACGCCATTTATTTTGCTTTATCCATCAACGCTCACTGCATTTACAATAACTATGCAGTGAGGAACATAAATACATATCAATAAACAGTTTACAGCATAAGTAATAATAATAAGCCTGCAGTATTAACATTAAATAAGAATAAGACCTCATAAATCGTATAAACTACAGAACTGATCGTAAATTTACAGTTAGAACTTGAAAATAAAACATTGGTTACAAAAAATAATTTTTATCGTTTATATTGATGATCTTATATACCACCGGGTACAGATTTGTGTTCTTGCTTTCTTGATCTTGCATAACTGCTGCGGGAACGAATTATTGGGTGATTACTTGTTTGCATAACGGTTTGGCTTTGAACGACCAGTAGCATTTTGGGGGGGGGGACACAATTGGTTTGGAGATCCTGGGTGAATTTAGATTCTCCATCGATTTTGGTCTTCTTCTTCATCGTCGTCGTCGTTTACTGGTGACCTGGTTCTTTGATCAGTTGCATTTGGGTGCACAGGCCTGGATCGAGGAGGGGAGAAACCTACAAAAATTTCCCCAGCTTGCTCGGGCTCAAACACGGGGGGGGGATGATTAGGGTTTATAGGTAGGCGACCACCCAGCAGGATGACTTTTGGTCTCGGGATGTTTGGAGTGTCCAGCGGGTCATATCTACCCAGCTGCCTGATTAGTGGGTTAGCGGAGAGGGCGCTGCTCTTATACAGGCCCTCTGTCAGGTCTTGTATGATTTTGTCCAGAGTTTTGGCTCCAGTGGCTGCGCGAATCTGTCGATTTGACACAAACCACGGAGCCTGGACCGCCTGACGAAGATTTTTATTGTGTAGCGAGTACAGCTCGCCCATGCGGGAATGGCTTGCGAACGCCCAAGCCGGGACCGCGTATGTTATTATCGGCTGAATTACGGTCTGATAAACGCGTAGTTTATTCTTTGGCGAGAGCTTGCTATGGCTACCCAAGAGAGGATACAGGGCACCTTTTATCCCTTTCGCTTGTGTTTTGCAATAGTTAACATGTTTACTCCAGCATAGTAAGGGGTCCAACATGACTCCCAAATATTTGGCAGACGTGCACCAGGGAATCGTTTCCCCGAACATCGTGAGTTTGTGTCTCTGTGGCTGTTTATATGCCTTGCTGAATAACATTGCCGTACTTTTAGTAGGGTTTACCTTAAGCCTCCACCTATGGTACCACGGCTCAACTATTTTAATCGTGTCTTTCATAATTTTTACCAACCTTTGTCGACTTCTGGACTTGGTAATCATCCCAACATCATCGGCGTAGAACGCCACCATTGTGTTTTCCGGATTCGGAAAGTCGTGCATATAAGCTGAAAACAGGGGAGGGGAGAGGGGGGAGCCTTGTGGGACTCCGGCCAGCATTGGGTGCGGTATGGATCTGACGCCGTCTACCTTTACCTGGAACCATCTGTCGTCCAGGAAGGACGCCAGAAGCTGGACCAAGGCAAGCTTGATTCTCCCTCTTAACAGTTTGTAAAGCAGACCGGGCTTCCAGACCTTGTCGAATGCCTTTTCTACATCCAAGAACACTCCCAAGGCCTTTTGTCCCGCTGCGAAGGCTCCTGTGACTTCCTCAACCACTCTTAGCACCTGGTGAGTGGTCGAGTGACCAGCTCTAAATCCGAACTGTTCATTTGGTATGAGTTCGCATCTTTCCAGCTCTTCTTTCAGCCTGCTTAGTATGATCTTTTCTGCTATTTTTGCTATCGAGGATATCAGAGAAATAGGCCTATAATTTGTCGGGTTGGCGTTAATAAAATAACTTAATAGAAGCACTTGAAATACAACAATAAATTGAATTTCACATTTGAAATAAATAAAATTGTATTCAACTGTCAAACTCTAAAATCCAACCTTAAGAGGGCGCCTTTAAAAAACAGGTTACAACAGATGGCGCGCCCTAAAATATTAATCTTTTCTACTCATCTGTTCAGCAATACAGAATTTTAATAATTTATAAAAGTCATATGAATAAACGATAACTAATTTAGGTAATGAGGAAGTTTGAACTTTCAAAGTTAAATATTTTTAAAAATATTCAATATTTCCAATTATGAATATCTTTTTGGAATATACTTGTAAATATTCAACATTGGAAGTTCAAACTTCCTCATTACCTAAATTAGTTATCGTTTATTCATATGACTTTTATAAATTATTAAAATTCTGTATTGCTGAACAGATGAGTAGAAAAGATTAATATTTTAGGGCGCGCCATCTGTTGTAACCTGTTTTTTAAAGGCGCCCTCTTAAAATAAATGATAGTTTAAATTAGATTTGACCAATAGAAAACAAGAATAACTTATCCGAGCAGGTATTCGACCATTTTCAGAGGGATAAGTTAAACCAGGTATAACCACAATTTATACCAACAAGAACGTTATACGACAATTGTAGAACGCAATCTGTGTGATTTATTCTCAGTATAGCTTATTCGTACTTTATACCTGCTTTGTAGAATCGGCCCTAAGTCTTACGCTACCACTACACTACCCTATGAAAACGGAGCTTAACCCTAGCTGAAAAAAATATTGTAAATGTTCCAATTTTATGTGGTTTAATGCCTACAGTAGTTGGCCTTCGCGCCTTGCCCTCGTAAAATGCTCATACATTTTTTAACATAAAATTCAACATATTTTTCTTAAGAATTCAATGTATTGTCGTGTCCCAGATAGTCTTGACTTCCCAAGTTCCTCAATTAGACGCTTGGGGTAGTCGGCATCCACCGGAACAAAGGACAGAATTGAGTCCACGGTTTGCATTAAGCCGGTGAGCACTTAAACAGTTACTTGGAGACCACTTTTCCCAGTTAGCAGGTTCCTAAGAAGGGTAACAAAAGGTTTGTTGGGAGCCAGAATAAAATTCTTGAGTACAAAAAATATTGAATTTTATTCAAATAAAATGGAATAGGAGAAAAGTTGTTTCTCTTGGTCAGGCTCATAAATTCCTGCTCTGCCGTGAGGTGTAAAAGTGAATCACAGTCGCAAATTCTGTTACATTTACTGTTCATAAAAATTCTCTGAACGAATTTACGACTGGATTAATTGTTAAAGTGTGATACAAATTAAATGTTCATAAATAAATCAATTTACAAAAATAATCAGTTTTGTTATAAAAATAATAATGATTTCACTAACCCTTGTAACGTAGTTAACAAAATGTGATAAAAGAGAAACATCTATGCATTGAGGGAATGCACTCCACCACTGGAATATCTACACCACTGTTTGACAGCTCCTGTATTGTTGAAATGTGGTCCGCATGTGTTGGTTTTTAATTTTATCCAAATCAAATTCATTTGGCAATTTATAAAAGCTCCAGTGTTCTCCAGTAAATAAAACTTGTAAGATAAATCCTAATTATCGTTTACAGGCATCCAAATTGCTACGCCGCTTTGTAAGGTAAAATTTAACCTCAAACTTATAGTATCCAAATTTAATAAAATTTCCATTTATAGGGTTTATTCGATGAAATAAATCGAATAAATAACTCTTTCACGCAATCAATAATTCTTACGATCATCAATTCATAAACTGGATCGCATTTTATGTGAAATTTATAACGAGGGCAAACGACCACATGTTCAAGTAAAAAATTTCAAAATCAACGTAAAAGACTCACGTTTTCACTTCCAGCGATTGTAAACTTTGTGTTCTACACAAAAATCATATCTCGGACATCTGGTTCCAAGATTAACTACTGAAATTTCAACTTTTTAAGGTGCATCCTAGAACACACACCTGGCCTCGCAAATGGTCGCTGGGAAAGACAAAAATTCTATTTCCACTTTCTCGTACCTTTTACAAAACGGCACTCCATTTCCAAAACGTAAGTTCCTAACTTTTAGTGGTAAACTTTGAAATCCACTGTCACTTACAAATTTGATTTTTAGATAGGATTCAAACGCAACACTTTATCAAGACAAATCAACAAGCATAAAATTTTGTATCTGTGTAAGTGGAAACTGTAACAAGATTTGGCTTTCGATACAACAAAAAACAACTTTTCTCTATCGTGCCAGCATTTCGGCAGACAGTTGACTTTACTTTTTATCAAGAATTTCACTCTCGAATAAAACGCTGCAGTATTTATTCATAATTCGATATATTTTAAAATTTCTTATTTATTTATTATCAAAAGTTAATTGCTATGGATAAATGCTTTTCCATAATAAAAGCACCAATGTGGACCATAATAAAAGCAACTTCATTTTTAATTATTTTCAAATTTACTTCAAAATTATTTAAAATCAACTGAGCTTACCGTCACTGTAGTCTAAAACAATCTTTTATACTTCGATTTCATTCTTTCTTTAACTGAAAATGTTTATTTAACACAAATAAAACGATCACAACTTATACACGCACAAATCATTGAAACTGTGGGTAAACTAAAACTTGTTAGATGAGCCCTATAAACAAGTGTGGGTACACTGTTTCAGTTTACTTCACCCTTTTAGTATCGCTTAACATTTATTTTGTGATTTTTGGGCAGGGGCAGGGATGCAGTCGTAAAATAAAAAGTGCCGGGGCGATTGGTGAAAAAAAAAGCTCGCCGCAGGCGAAAAATTTTTTTAAAGGGGGCGTGGCCAACGTTTTTTTTTTTATGAAGTGTTTATGCGCACCCTGTTTATGTTTATGCGTGTCCCTAAACCCTAAACGCAAAATGTTTATGCGTCAAACTGTGCAAATTATTTGGCAGTTTTTCGGTGGATGGTTAACATTGACAAATTTGATAGCAGAGGCGAAAAATTTTTTTTAAGGGGCATGGCTAACGTTTTTTTTTTAATTAGTGTACAACGTCCGTTTATTTACATTTGCTTATTTTATTTATGTGGGTGTGCAAATCATTGCAGGCGCTACAAAAAGTTAGAAAGATCCAACTTTTTCCAACTAAGGTAAAACACCCACTAGTTGAACAGTTTTGAAAGTAAAACCTATTTCACTCTAATTTAAGCAAATAAAATTCGATTAATTTGATTAAAATATGTTATTTATAAAAATATAGATAGTTTTGCATATAATAGCAAAGAAAAAAGGAATAATTAATAAAATTATCATATTTTTACAAGGTTTTTAAAATATACTTCAAATGCAGCTGTAATTGAACAATCTATTTTGAATCGCAGCCGTAACTGAACACTCCGGTGGTGGTTGTACTTGAACACGTGTGAAAATAGTAAAAATCAGTCAAAATCAAACAAAAATCCAATCGATATTCTAAAGATACATTTGGCAACATTGATTTATTTATGTATGACAAACGTAATGGACAAACGTGATCATTTTATGTTAGTTTTTTCGAGTTCAAGTTCATAACCTAAAAACTGTGATTGCGCGGGTAACTTTCCATGGCAAAAGTAGCATGCTTATCGGCTATTCCACATGCCAACTTTTAAGTTAACAAAAATATAATTATTTCGATTTATAATTTAAAAAAACTTATAGAAATCAATTGCTAAATCATCAAGTAATTATAAAATACGGATATTACTTATTATGAATATTCCGTTTTTGCATTAATACAATTTCAAAAATCTGTTCAAGTACTAGTTCCATTTCTTGCGGTGTTCAAGTGCTGGGTGTTTTACCTTATGCATGGTGTTAAAATTTAACCTGTATAATAAACTTATCGTATTTCAATGTAGCTAGTAAGCATTTTGATCACAATATACCTTAGCGATGTAAAGTGAATGGGTATTGTAATAATAATTGTTAATTCAATCACTTGTTAAATTTTGAGTTCGAGTTTTTTTAAAACAATTTAAAACTTATTTACCCAATAGCAATTTGGAATGTTTGAAAAAAATACCGGGGCAGCCCTGGTGGGTCCTGGCACTACTGTAGCCAGGGCGGCGCCCTGCCTTCAAAAAAAGTTCCGGGGCGGCGCCCTGGCGCGCCCTGGCCCGACTGCACCCCTGGGCAGGGGGAATGAATAGGTTCGTTATAATTAGGGTGGTCCATATTAAATGCTGGTTCCATATTACTACCTTCTCCTCTACGTGGAGTAAACGTTAGAAATAAACGATAACCATACGTTAATATACGTTATGGAGTAACGTATTATTTGCGTAGAAATGTCGCGAGCTTTAAAGTAAATTTCAACTTAGCAACCAACGTTGTTTATAACGTTGATTTTAACCTTTATTGAACCATCTCAGGCAAAATGTAACGTTATTTTAACGTATAATTTAACGTGTTGTTGAAACAATTTATTTTGGTTACATTCAAACGTGCGTTCTACGTGATTCCTAAACCACTTCGTAACGTTGAAAACCCGTCATACTATGTAAGGTTACTTTTTAGTTTGCTTTTATTTTAAATTTAAATTACGTAAACCGTTAGGTACATTTAACGTACCTTTGGGTACTATGGTGGATGGGTCAATGAGTTTTAAATCTCATAGTCATCAGTATCATATTTGGCATTCAACGGAGTACTTCCGAGCTAGCCGTTTATCTCCTTCATCTTTATAAAAATAACTTTAGAGAAATTTTTTTTGTGGCATTGAGCCTCGATCGTGATCACCAGTAGTAGTAGTAGTATCGGAATAGCTTTTACGGAGCAGATGCGGGCTGAGCCCGCTTTTCTCCTTCATCTATGTGTAACATAGCAGTTGGGAATTTAATTGTTTGGCGGCATCGAGCCTTTGTCATAATTTAGGAACTGCATTGTTCCAGCGGTGTGAAGCACCGTTGGTGCAGCTCAGCTCAGCTTCGCTTTCTATACTACCTTACCACGCATCCGTCCGTTTCACCGTCCGACGCTAGCTACGTAAATTTATTTAAATGTTAAAACATTTACACATAATTATACATAGCCACAAAACAAATATAACGAATCAAATATAACAATAAACTTAACAAGTAACAAAACAAATTCTTTATGTTCTTCGAATCGGACTGACATCCGTGGGGTTGAACTGCGCGCGTTCTATATTCTCCAGATTTGGTGGACTTCATCGTCGTCATCTTCATCTTCGTTGTCCGTTGGAAAATCGGAAGCCGATCGTGGTAAGGCGGTTGTATTATCTGGATAGGGGAAATACCGTTTTGGTCGTCCACAACAGTGGGCTCCAACGGGGGAGGGGGATGATTTGGGTCTTGAGCCAATCGGCCACCCAAGAGGATGACCTTGGGTCGCGGGGTATGTGGGGTGTCTCGGGGGTCATAATTCCCTAATTGATTAATTAGTGGGTTTACAGATTGGGAGCTGTCTTTGTACAGTCCCTTGGTCAGGTCTTGAATAATATCCTCCAAGGATTTGGCTCCCGTGGCTGCTCGAACCTGGCGATTCGTCACGAACCATGGGGCCTGGATTGCCTGCCGAAGATATAAATTATGCGTAGCATATAGATGATTCATATTTGTCTTGCTTGCGAAAGCCCATGCGGGTGAAGCGTACGTCAGAATGGGTTGGATTACACTTTGATATATTCTAAGTTTATTGCTAGCGGTTAACTTGCTTTTCCTGCCCAGAAGTGGATATAGGGCTCCTTTTACACCCTTTGCTTGCGTTTTGCAATACGATACGTGCTTGCTCCAGCAGAGCATTGGGTCTAAAGTGACCCCCAGATATTTTACTGAGTTTTTCCAGGGAATTTGTTCCCCGAATATCATGAGTTTATGATGAACCGGTTGCCTTGTCGCTTGGCTGAAAAGCATGGCAACACTTTTGGAGGGGTTAACTTTTAACCTCCAAAGGTGGTACCATGGTTCGATTATTTTTAGGGCACCTCTCATCATTTTCATGACTCTTTTGCGGCTGGACATTGTGATTATTCCAACATCGTCCGCGTAGAACGCTTTTAGCGCATTGTCAGTGACAGGGAAGTCGTGCATGTATACACTGAAGAGGGAGGGGGATAATGGGGAGCCTTGTGGAACCCCTGCTAACATTGGTGTTGGATCGGATCTCTGGTTCTCGACTTTAACCTGACAAAAAACGAAACGAAAAAAATGTTTGCACAAACAGGCACCAACTAAGTACAATCGATTGAGACTATTTTGAATCCGAAATTCTAAAATAACTGTTTATGTTAGCACGTGCGACGTTACCGAAAATCTTGAATATTTCAAAAACTATTTTGGTACAAACGAAAAAAACGTTTGCACAAACAGGCACAAACGAAGTGCTATCGATTGAGACTATTTTGAATCCGAAATTCTAAAATAACTGTTTATGTTAGCACGTGCGATGTTACCGAAAATCTCGAATATTGCAAAAACTATTTGGGTACAAACGAAAAAAATGTTTGCACAAACAGGCACAAACGAAGTGCTATCGATTGAGACTATTTTGGTCTTCATGCTTCAAGTTTTTCCCAGAATCTCGTTAGTCCATTCATGCACGTGCGTCCATGTCCTTTATGTTTTCCTTAAAATTCTCAAAAACTGTTTGGGTACAAACGAAAAAAATATTTGCACAAACAGGCACAAACGAAGCACAAACGATTGAGACTATTTTGGAGTCAAAAATCGAAATGGGGGGGGGGGGGGGCTGGGGACATGCACCTATGTTACCGAAAATCTCGAATATTGCAAAAACTATTTGGGTACAAACGAAAATAAAACTTGCACAAACAGGCACAAACGAAATGCTATCGATTGAGACTATTTTGGTCTTCATGCTTCAAGTTTTTCCCAGAATCTCGTTAGTCCATTCTTGCACGTGCGTCCATGTCCTTTATGTTTTCCTTAAAATTCTCAAAAACTGTTTGGGTACAAACGAAAAAAATATTTGCACAAACAGGCACAAACGAAGCACAAACGATTGAGACTATTTTGGAGTCAAAAATCGAAATGGGGGGGGGGCTGGGGACATGCACCTATGTTACCGAAAATCTCGAATATTGCAAAAACTATTTGGGTACAAACGAAAATAAAACTTGCACAAACAAGCACAAACGAAGTGCTATCGATTGAGACTATTATGAATCCGAAATTCGAATTTTAAAAAAGCATGTCTCCAGCCCCCCCCCCCCAGCTTATTTTTGAAATATCTCGAAAACTATTTGGGTACAAACGAAAAAAATGTTTGCACAAACAGGCACAAACGAAGCACAGACGATTGAGACTATTTTGGAGTCAAACATCGAAATGGGGGGGGGGGCTGGGGACATGCACCTAATAATATGTAAGAAGTAAGTATGCAAGTGCCTATTATAGTTACGGCAATTAATCTTGCAGTTTCTAATTATTTTAATGGATGGTCAACTAAAACGTTTTTGAAAATTTTTGTATTTTTGTATAATTCGGGGTTTTGTAAACTCCGCTAATTTCGACCCACCTTAAGATGGGGCTTATTTTTTTTATAATCCTGGTTGTAAACTCCCCTAACGTCGAGGGATTACTAGGCAATAAGATTATAAAGCTTATAGATAGGCTTTAGGGATAATAATATATTGCTACCAACTTTGATGAATGAATAATATAAGTAATCAAATAAATGGAATAGAAAAAATAAGTCAATTAATTAAAATGTTAATAATTGGTGTAGTTGTGGTTCGTTTTTCTACAATAAATTGTTACATTATGTAAGTTTTAGTTTTTGAGTTCATTATTGGCTATAAATGCAAAATAATGCTACACAACATTATTTTGCATTTATCACGTTAACTTCTTGTCAATGTGAAATCCATAGCTAGAAAATCATAGCACACCAGAGCTTAGGTTATTTTTTGAAATTCGCTCTTTTTTTTATAAATTTGTGGCCAATATGCAATCTGTACAGACAGGTTTAGAACATCAGAGCTTTGGGGTCGTCCATAAAAAAAACATCTACGTCTAGGGGGGGAGGGTCACAAAATGTGTGCCATACAAAAAATTTTTTTTTTTCAAACATATTGGTCTGTAGTTGTTTCAAGAAGCTTTCTATGTTCTTATTAAAATTATTTTTTAATAAACAAATTATTGTTTTAACAAAAACTTCTTGTCAATATGAAATCCATACACAGATAAGTTTGGCACATCAGAGCTTAGGTTATTTATTGAAATTTGCTCTAGTTTTTATACATTTGTGGCTTGTTATGTTTGCTATATAAAAATTGTTTTTATAAAATCTTCAAAATCCCCTAATTTTGAAATCTTCAAAATTAGGGGAGTTCACCACTTTTTTTAAATTCTACCTGCTGGATTAGGGGAGATTACATATGCCCTAAATAATGTGGATGTGTAAATTCGTACCCCACAGGTTAATATTAAGTAGAAGTGAAAATGTAATCCAAACTATTATTAGCATCAGTTAATCCAAATTATTAGTAGAATTAGTTAATCCAGATTGTGTTTTAGATGAGATTATGTCACGAGGACGCGACAATTGCAGAATGGCCGTGTTAGAATAAGCGAGGAGTACTAAACCATACAGCCTAAGCCCGGACCTGTATATGACATTAATAAAGTACGGCCCTGACTAGTAATTTAAAAATGAAGTGTGATCAGGTAATGCCAACCCAAGTCGGCATGTTTAGTGATTACTAGCGTGGTCATGAATTGAGGTTATAACACACCGGAATACAAAAACGCACAGAAATAAAGTAATAAACAGAATAAATGGTAGTAAATGGAAAATTATTTCATTTATCGCAATTATTTTGGCTAACGCTTACATATATAATATCAGTGACGTAGTAACAGGTGGTGCCAGGACCCGGGCCCTATGCAGGCCAGGTACACAGATAAAATTTATTTACAGAAACTAATTATGAAAATTTGTACATTGCACAATAAATATATTGAAATTTTGTGAAATCTACAATGACTTTTTGTCGTTTACATGTTTTTCGTGTAATAAAATTATTATTTGCAAATTTTTTTTTATAAAATAATGAAGGGGGCCCGCCGTGGATCTTGCACCAGGCCCCGGTCTTGACTTGCGTCGTCTCTGTGAAATATTATGTACTATTAATAGTAAATATTTTTAAATATTTATAATTTAGATACAAGTTTTTATAAAACACGTTCTACACGATCTTTCTTCACCGACTATTTTTTTTAAATTGAATATTTAGTGCATCCTAAATAATGTACGAGGCGGTCGGAGCTTTGCTTTAGCGGTCACGCGAGTTGACTATGAACGCTAAATACCCGGTTCGAATCCGAGTAAAGTAAGAACTTTATTCTGGTCGTCTCTACCCTCGGAAGGCAATGGCAAACCACCGAGATGTAATCTGCCATGAAAGCCTTTGTCAAGAAGGTCACGACGCCTCTGTTAAGAAGCTTTCGTAGTCATACTAAGAAAAATACGACTAAGAAGAAATAATGTGCAAGACGTCGCGTCGATGTGATAACATTTGTTTTAAATTCTTAACAGCAATGGATGCTAAGCGAGAAGTAGTTGTAAAATTGCATTGCGAACATTTTAAACCGTGCGAAATACTTTGAAAACTAAAATATTTAAATTTGAACAGATTTTTCATTTATCCGAAATTTGGCAATAAAGGATCTGTTCGAGTAAAGAATGTGCTTAAAATTGTATGAGAACGAATTCGATGAAATCCATCACATTCTGCAGGCCCGTAGCCAGGATTTCATTTGGGGGGGGGCACTTGTAAAAAGTCTTTTGTAAAATTTTTTTTTTTTTAACTCCCTTTATTATTTACAATCTGTCATTATACAACATTCAGTAAATGATTTGTCTATATATAACATGTTAGAGAAGCACCCAGTGGCGTTTCTCAGCTAAACACTTAACATAATCGTATGTATTGAAGTGTGCAAAAGGGTCGGTAGATTTTGCCTGTTGAATTTGTTTAAGTTTAATTGTGTCGAATTGAAGACATCAAAGCTGGATGCAAGTTGACGACACAAAAGAGATATTTTGTAACCCATGACCGTGGCGCGGAGTGTAAGTCGTCCGTTATGTGGGCAGAGAATCGCTGGTTCGATCCCAGCTGGAGTCTAGAAATTTCTAGGTAGAAATGACAGTGTATTAAGTCGCTGGTTTCTAAAATTGATATAGTAGGCAGAATGACAGTGTAGCAAAATGTAAATCGCTGGTTCTGAGATAAATTAGTCTTGTGCCATATGTAAAAGGAGACGCGTGTAAATTGCGAACGTCTTCGCGGTTTTACAAAGAAAACCTTCCTGCAAGCTTTTGTTGCCACAAAAGCTATTATATTGGCGATTAATAGAACAAGTGAGTTTGTTGAATATTTTACTGTGTAAAACTGAGGTTTTTACACTATTTTGTGAATCGAACACGTTTTTCGATTTGGTTATAAAATTCACGTTTTGGATGCCATCGCGTCTAAAATATCCTGAAAATTGATTATTTCATGAATGCTGCGTTAGATAAATCAAGATTTATCCTATTTACCGATTTTGATGCTTAAGAAATTGGATGATTTTAACCACGATTAAAATTTGGAGGTTAAGTTTCTCAACACACGTTCACATTTTTGCTGTACGACACAGAAGCCGTGCAATTCCATTTAAATCGATTTTCGAGATTTGAATACCACTTGAGAAGATAACACATACCACTTTCACTGTTTTCTTGCGAATAAAGAAGATTTGAGCAAAATACGGGAGCTGAATACTACATGTGCGTTCCAGCCGGAAGCCACATTGCCGTGCTGTTTGCCTACCATTCTACCACAATAATTTCGACTACGAGGTACAGGGTGATTCAAAGATTTGTGTTAATCAAGAATTTTATGAAAAAGGTACAAAATTTTATATTTGTGAACATTTTTGATTTTATGCTATTTTATTACACATTTTACATTTACACTGTGTTAAGTGGAGGTATAGAATATTGTTTGCATTTAAATAATACCATCCAGTTTACACTGTGCACACAAGTACACAAATTTACTTTCTCTTTGACAATTGTGTCAATTCTGTCTCGATTTGCTTCAGTTATACAACAAAAGAATTATAAAAAATCACCTGTTGACTTTTTACACACTTTAATTCATTACGTCTCTTTGAATTCATGGTTAGGCGCCGCAAGTGGGGCTAAATTGGGGCTAACAAAAAACAGTTTTTGTGGCACACGAACGTGGGGCTCGAGAAAGGGTTAATTTAGGGGTAGTAAAGCTCAGTGTGGCGCCAAAAAACAGTTTTTGTGGCGACCAGAAGTGGGGCTCGATTTATAGGTCAGTTAGGGTTTGGTAAAGTTAGATTAGGGGTAATACGGTTTGGTATAACAGCCAAAATAAGAATTTTTAGCGAGCAACTTAAGGGTATATTTTTTATGAGTCAATTTAGGAGATTAGCATAGGGTTTGTTAAGATGGCAACTATGAATGAACTCATGGCCATGATGACTATGCAATTTGATCAAATGAACGCAAATATGAATGCGGGCTTTGATAGAATGAAAGCCACTATGAAAGGTATCATAAATGATAATAAAGAGGCTCGACGAGAATCTAACGAGGCTAAAAAAAGAAGAGAAGAGGAAGAAATTAAATTAAAAGAAGTCATCAAAGAAGATGAAAACATAAAAGAAAATGGGGGGATAGAAGTTGTCGCGAGCGAGGGGGTAGAAACTCCAGAAGAAATGAAAATTAAAGAATGTGGTGTAGGCGCCATTATTAAGAAAGTCCTAGTTTATTCGCGAAGACAAGTTAGAAGAAGAAAATGGAAGAGTCTGAAAACCAAAAGAAGATTAAATTGGTTAAAAAAACGAAGCTACCCCAAGAAAATTAAAATTAAAAGTGAAATAAAAATAACAGTTAATTCGAGTAAAGTGAATGAAGAGGTGGAAAGTGCTCCCAATCCAAGTCCAAGAGGAGATGATGGTTTGGAAGAAATGATTGCTGACGATGATGCCATTCCAGCCAATAAAATGTCATGGTTCTTTCAAGTTGGAAGAATTTTTAATAAAAGGAAAATTTCGAAAATAAAGAAAATTTTTGGAAGTATTCGAGTAAAGAAGATGGAAGTAGTTAGGATGCAGCAGGAGGCTTCTTTGCAGAAGTGGGGGTATCGCAGAAGTCGTTGGAAATACACCGACGAAGACAACCCATCCCAATGAATAAAGAGAAAGGTGGGAGAGAAAATTTATGATAACCGCTATGGAAATGGACAGTGTAAATAAATAATTTGTAAATAATAGTTAATAAGGACATTATAAATTTGAAACCATTTAAACGCGAATCGTCACCAAGGAGAAGAATTTTTAGATCATGAAGAAGTTTAAACAATTAAAATAATTAAATAATTTAGTAATTAATTAACAAAATTTAAATCAACGCCCAAGAAAGTTTTAAATAAATCATAAGATTAAAATAAGGTGAAATAAACAGCAAATTTATAAAACAATTTTGAAATAAAGGCAAATTGGAAATTTTTGAAGATTTGAAGAAAGTTTGGAAAAGAAATCAGGTTTTCCACCTGAAATTTAATTAAATTATTATAGATGAACAAAATTATAACAGTCGACGATAGAGATTTTTGAAAGCGTATTATGCAATATTTTGATGATTTTGGAGATGTAATTGGTTAATTTGAAAGGATTTGTTGCTATAACGCGAATATTTGAAGTTATTATGAGAATTGGATGGATTATTATGAGATAAATTGGATTTAAATTGTTAGGAAGCCACTTCAATAGAATGCTATCCGTTATTAGTTTTGCGAGATTTGTTGGAATGAGAAATTATGAAAATTTGAAATAGTTATTAAAATGATAAAGTTATAGCGAAGGATTTGACTAGAGTAATTAGTAGAATCGAAATTATAAGAAAAGTTTTATGCAAGTACGCGAATTGAAGTTGTTGATGGTTCATCGAAGGAAAATTTGAAGATAAGAAAAAGTTTTTGAAGAGAATTTAAGAAAGAAAAATTTGCTAAAGTTTCAAAAGAGTTGGTCAAATCACCAAGATTTGATAGTATAGGGGTAGTTAGAATTTTGGGCTCATGATTTTTGATAGATTTGGGGTTTTAATTAGTAAGATAAGGTTGGTGACGATAGCAAAACATTTTGATTTGAAGGGATGATATTATTTTAAAGATTTGATTAGAGATTAGTTAGTTGTTTAAAAATTTTATAGCATTAGATCATATAGGAGATTTGATACCCAGCGGGGCACATAGTAAGGACTCTTGGTAATTGTTGATGCTTTTTCAAAATTCATAAAGTTGTACCATACACAAACTTGCACTACTGATGTCACTATCCAATGTTTGGAAAAGTTTTGTAAAGATGTTATCACGCCTCAAACCATTCTGGTTGACAACGCTAGATATTTCCAAAGTTTAAAGTTTAAAACGCACTGGCACAATAAGGGGATCAAGGTGGCTTTTTGTTCTGTTAGACATCCTCAAGGGAACATGAGTGAACGATATGTGCAGGAAACGATCAAGTTTCTTCGTTTGTTGACTTTCCAAGATCAAATTTCATGGTCCCAATACATTCCTCTGGTGGAGCGATTCATCAATGAAACTCCAAGTACTGTAACGGAATTGCCTCCTGTATTCGTCATGTTCGGGAAACAGCCTGATAGACCCTGGATTGTTGATCACGAGATTAACTACAGAGAACATTTAATTAAAGTTAGGGAACGCCTTAAAAAAAGGAGTGATAGATACTTACAGGGTGTAAATAGTAAGATCAAAAAAAAAGTGTAGTTTTGCACTTGGGGATCTTGTGATTATTCGAAGCTTACGAGTTGGCTTGAGATCCAAGGATCGTTGTCAAAAGCTTCAGCTTCCATTTGAGGGTCCTTACATTGTTGTTGAGAGAAATGAGAATTCGTACACGTTGAAATATCCCAATTCAAATCGAATGCGTGGAAAATTTCATCTCGACTCTATTTATTCATACGAAGATAGAAAATTTCTGGATGGAGATTTGGTAGACGAATTTGATTTAAGCCCTGATGAAGATTAGAGATAAGTTAAGGTTAAGGAAGGGGTTAGTTTTGTTAAATTTATTAGTATAAGGGAATTTTAGTTTTGCTTTTATTATTGCAAGTCATTTTGTAAATTAGATGGTTATGACTTGAGCATTAATTTTTAAGAAGTGTAGGATATTGGCATGGTTGCGACGCAAATCATAGGCAAACCACAACTTATCAGTTGGAACAACATGTTTAAGGAAGTCCACGTGAAAATTTTATAATTAAAATTTATAGTTAACGAAGGAATCTGTCTAAATCCGGCCCTGTACTTAATCTGCATTCTTAGATAATAGAAAAGGGAAAGTTTTTAATTTTTTAAAAAATTATTTTATATGACGATTTTGTCAGTTTCCAATGAACGATTTAGGTTAAATAAGATGGGTTTTTAATTTTTAGATTGTTTAGTTGATTATTTAAATTAGGAAAGAATAACAGAGTCAAGCTAGTGAAACGAGAACGAAGTAAGTTACCAGTTTAGCATTTGAGTGGGTTCATCTTGTTGGTTTTTTGATGTTTAAAAAATTTTACCTGTTTGCAAATGATTATACGATTTACGCACGATGCAATTTTTGAAACAGCGGGGCAAAGTTGAAGTGTGCAAAAGGGTCGGTAGATTTTGCCTGTTGAATTTGTTTAAGTTTAATTGTGTCGAATTGAAGACATCAAAGCTGGATGCAAGTTGACGACACAAAAGAGATATTTTGTAACCCATGACCGTGGCGCGGAGTGTAAGTCGTCCGTTATGTGGGCAGAGAATCGCTGGTTCGATCCCAGCTGGAGTCTAGAAATTTCTAGGTAGAAATGACAGTGTATTAAGTCGCTGGTTTCTAAAATTGATATAGTAGGCAGAATGACAGTGTAGCAAAATGTAAATCGCTGGTTCTGAGATAAATTAGTCTTGTGCCATATGTAAAAGGAGACGCGTGTAAATTGCGAACGTCTTCGCGGTTTTACAAAGAAAACCTTCCTGCAAGCTTTTGTTGCCACAAAAGCTATTATATTGGCGATTAATAGAACAAGTGAGTTTGTTGAATATTTTACTGTGTAAAACTGAGGTTTTTACACTATTTTGTGAATCGAACACGTTTTTCGATTTGGTTATAAAATTCACGTTTTGGATGCCATCGCGTCTAAAATATCCTGAAAATTGATTATTTCATGAATGCTGCGTTAGATAAATCAAGATTTATCCTATTTACCGATTTTGATGCTTAAGAAATTGGATGATTTTAACCACGATTAAAATTTGGAGGTTAAGTTTCTCAACACACGTTCACATTTTTGCTGTACGACACAGAAGCCGTGCAATTCCATTTAAATCGATTTTCGAGATTTGAATACCACTTGAGAAGATAACACATACCACTTTCACTGTTTTCTTGCGAATAAAGAAGATTTGAGCAAAATACGGGAGCTGAATACTACATGTGCGTTCCAGCCGGAAGCCACATTGCCGTGCTGTTTGCCTACCATTCTACCACAATAATTTCGACTACGAGGTACAGGGTGATTCAAAGATTTGTGTTAATCAAGAATTTTATGAAAAAGGTACAAAATTTTATATTTGTGAACATTTTTGATTTTATGCTATTTTATTACACATTTTACATTTACACTGTGTTAAGTGGAGGTATAGAATATTGTTTGCATTTAAATAATACCATCCAGTTTACACTGTGCACACAAGTACACAAATTTACTTTCTCTTTGACAATTGTGTCAATTCTGTCTCAATTTGCTCCAGTTTCGCATCAAATTAATTCAAATAAATTACCGCTTGACTCTTTGCACTTTTTAATTGATCTTATCTCGCCGATACCTACAACTTGCAGATACTGTGGCCTTAATTTCGCAAACCGACGTAAAGCTAGCTGGGATTCACTTGTTCGAGTGTGCACATTAGGTGAGATTTTATTCCCGGTAGTATTACTTGGGGGTTTGATTGAGCCGTGTTTCACGACAGTATTTATAACATTATTAGTCTCTCTGTTTATATTTATGTGTTAAACCTGCGAGGCAGATCTATCGGTTTGAAGCGTTTTAGTCTTCTCGTGTGATTGCTTTCATCTAGGAGTTGCACTGCTAAGTTATTGGGGTGTACAATTAGTCTGTCTTGGTATTTTACACTGTTTTTAGCGATTTCACTTTTTACACTGCTGACTCTTAGATCGTTATGTATAACGGTATTAGGAACGTACCATGGAGCTTTCGAGATTACACGTAGCACCTTTGATTGGAATCTCTGTAGGATTTCGATATTTGATGTGCTTGCTGTGCCCCATAGCTGTATTCCATAAGACCATATAGGTCTTAAGATGGTCTTATATATTAGCACCTTATTATCCAGAGTTAATTGGGACTTTGGACCAATCAGCCAGTAGAGATTTCGGAACTTCAAGCCTAACTGTTTTCTTATTGACCATATGTGTTGCTTCCAAGTAAGTCGTCGGTCCAGGTGCATACCCAGGTATTTCGCCACGTCCGCCTGTGGAAGAACTTGACCGTTGAGGGTTACTGGAGGGCACGTGTCCCTCCTCATGGTGTAATTCACTTGCACCGACTTAGCTTCGTTGGCTCTGATGCACCACGTCCTCAGCCACTCCTGAATCCTCTGTATGTGAATCTGCAGGTTTCTTGTTGCTTGTGCTGGGTCACTATGGGAGGCCATGACTGCTGTGTCGTCTGCATATGTTGCAATGGTGGTTGTGGTGGTAGTTGGTAATATTGGACCCAGAACGCTTTTGTAAAATGTAAAATTTTCGGTGGTTCGCAATTAAATTACATACATTTCGGGGGGGGGGGCACGTGCCCCCCAAGTACACCCCTGACTACGGGCCTGACATTCTGCAAATCAAATGGCTAGACATGAACATTTCAATGAGATCAATTATTGGAAGAATTTTGAATTTTTAAAACAAAAATTAGCTTTGTAGAAATGGGTGTATTTTTTCTGACGCTGCCTCCCGGCCTATAAGCGTAATAAGTGCTTTTTTGTTGTAATTAACTCTTCACGGTAACAATAAGCAGATATGAACGCCTTTGGATGGATGTTATGCTTCCCAAATTAAAATTATAATTTTTTTATTTTGAGAGCTGAATTTTGAGGCCCTCTTGATTTACGAGGCCCCAGGCCTCTTGCCCCTGTTCGGAAATCCGCCACTGCTTGCGTATAATAAAATGATACGTACTCAAAAAAATTGACCTGGCATTCGAACATTTGCAGGAAAATTTATTTTTTAATTAATTAAAATAATTAATATGAAACTAATCGTCAGGTTTTATAATTGACTATACTATAATATGTATAAAATTAGTAAAGATAATTTAATTGCTATCAAATAAAAATAATCAAATAAAACCATCCTTGTCATAAAGCAGAAAGACAAACATTTTAGTAAAAACCATTTTTATGAATAATAATTCAGTGGAATCTCTTTTTGCCTTAGGCAGTGACCCTTCCAGGTATATAGTACATTATCAATATTATCCATATTGTATAGTACATAACGGTAAACTTAAACTATTTATTGCCACTCCAATGTTGCAGCACTAATTCTTATATTTTTACTGGTCATCTATTTTATGTTGGTGGAACTAAATAAAATAATCTGTAATTTTATTGAAAAACTTTTGCTTCCGACCGAAAGAGAACGCCACCGACTGGACGTTTAAACACTGAAGTCAATTTTGACATCCAGATCACCACCTTAAAAGACGATTGTCTCGCGACAGTAATAACCTGGCTGTGACTGTGGCGCCATCTGTGGTGCGGTGATGTAACTCTTAGAAAATTTGACTTCACAGTGAGGTTATGCGAAGTTGTGTTATGTATCCAAGCATGCCCATTTGGTGCTGTTTTGTACTTAGGAAATGCTTAGGAATACCAAATTTAATTTTGACAGATGTAAAATTTCGTTAAAGTACATTTTTTATTATTTAAATTTTTTCCTTGTGCAATAATAGATCATAAACAGTAATACTATCTACTATTTGTTTATTTTATTTTAGTGTGAAATTTATGATTACAAATGTGCACATAATATAATAATTTAAAAAAAATCATTTTAAACTCATACAGGCAAAAAACCGTTGAAATATATAATTTGCAATATTTAAAAATAAATGTGCACATAATAGAATTTAAAAACTCATACATTATAATACTCATATACAACAGTTTTACCATTGCCTCCTATGGTTTTACTTATTTTACCTTAATATTAATATTATAGTTATAACAACCTGCCACGATTTGTAATCACCTGGTCAGTTGTTTTTGAAATTAATTTAAGGGGAAATTAAAAACTTAAACTTTTATCAACAAATTTTCATTTGTTAATAATAATTGAAGTTCGGGGGGGGGGAAATGCTGCCACCACTGATTTTTAATTACAAAGTAAAAGGTTAATCAGAACCTAATTAACTAATTGGTTTAAATTAGTTAAATTAATTTATATGATTTCACTTGTTTTTGGTAGACGTGAAGCTTGGTTTTAGGCACCTCGGCCTCTCAAAAGACGTAGGAGATAAAACAAATATTTTGATCACACATAGAAAAAGGTATCTGACTTCAAGAAAAATCGTGAATAACAATATAATTATTTATTAAAAAGAAGAAAAATTCATTGAAATTTGACACAAGTTTTGTACACATTAATTTACACTTAGTTAGTTAATAATTTCTATCCACCAAAGATTAGTTAACATCTAATAAAATAAAAATAAACTTTAGTTAAATAATGAATTGATACAATTAATTAACTTATCTTTGTTGGTAAATTTGCATACATGGGTTAAAATTCATGTTTAGGTTTCAACTTATTGCGAAATGAACACTTCGTTACACTCTGTATATTATTCGAAATTGAATTCATATAATCTGATGTTTATACGTTTGCAATTTATACAGTATGTTAGGGTTAATTTTTCAATAAGTTTCTACAATTTATAATTAAACAGTTTTGCTTACTTACATATAATCGGTTTCACACACAACAAATATAAAAATAAAATTAAGTTCACGCGAACGAACGTGAAGATTTGACCGTAAGATCTGATTGATCGACTGACTGACTGACTTGACTTAATAACTTGACTAACGAACGAACGTGAGCTTAAGGCTCAATTGACTTCTGACTTTAACGCATCGCGAATTGATTTCTTTTTTCATTTTGGCGGAAACACACTATTATATGTGTTTTCTTCCACCACAGCTTATGTTTTGAGAGGGGTTGTTTTTGGGTGGTTTTTATTACCACGTTAAGTTTAAAGGCGAGCTTTAGTGATTGGTTGTTGACGTCCCACTTCTCTCAGTGCCTAAAAGACTTTTCCACCCTCGTTAGAGGCTAAGTTAATGCCTCGAGCGATTTCCTTTAACATATCGGCGGCGCTTTTGACTTTGTATCAACACCTGGCTTTTTGGAATACATTTTATTACTTCTTTTCTCAAAATTTAAACTATTGTTATATTTTCCTATTCTCTGATTTGGCTTTGTCTAGGAGTGCCTTTTGTTACCATTTATTGGACAAGCTTGCATCACTAAAATTTATTATTGCAGCTGCAAAATTAACATTGACGTAAACAATATTTTTGACTTGTAAAGGTTTCTAATTGAGATTTGTACCAAGTATTTATAATAGCTGTTTTTACGTTAAATGATTCTTTTCGAGTACCAGTGGCGTATCAAGGATTAAGCCAATTTGAATTCTTCTAATTAACATCTAAATTTTTATATGCTAATTTGGCGGATTACTACATAGTAATTAAACATTGAATAATTTAATTTTAAGGTTATATATTGAATTTAAGATAATTATTAATATTGAATGTGTTTTTTAACACGTTTTAATTAATGATCATTATTTTTTAAAATTAAATTTATTCACTAATTTAAATAGTAGTAGAAGTACTTACTTATGGTGGGTTTATAGAACGAGATAAGCGATAAGAGATAGTGGATAAGAAAGTTGAACCATAGGAATACTGTACTACCGTTTATACAACGCGATAAGAGCTAAGCGCTAACGGATAAAAGTTGAACTTTCTTCAACTTCTTGTCGCTTATCGCGTTCGTTTGAGAATTAGTTCATTTGAATTAATTTTAACCCGCCTATTTGCTTCATTTCAAATTTATATTTTATGAACTCGAAATATTTTATATTTATTTCAAATAAATCACATTTTAAAATGGCAAAAGTCATCGTTAATCAAATGACCAGGTTTTAAGGGACTTCTATTTACGGATTTTTGTAATTTCGTCTCTAATAAACTGCATTATTATTTTTTATTCAAAAAATTGTGCATTATCATTTTCATGAATATTTTACTAGGTAAAATAACATATAGAACGACACAACCAAATGTGGACTATGCATAATTTTAATTATGCAATTTGAAAAATAGATAGGAAATGTCAAAACAAACTATAAACTCAAGATGTCAAGTACCAAAATAATTTATACTGCTCATGCGTAACATGTGCATTTCTTAACTTCTTATCTCGTTGTATAAACCCGCATCGGCGTTAGTCACTATCGCTTATTCCTCATCTCGTTCTATAAACCCACCATTAATAGTAAGCTAAGGTAGTAAGTTCATTACATAAAATTGACATCTGACATTTGTCATAATTAAATTTGGTATTCCTATTTCTAAGTACAAAACAGAACAAATGCGCATGCTTTCAAATAAAATTTTTTTTCACAGGATCATCCCATCCACAGATGGCGCCACAGTCACAGCCAGGTTATTACTGTCGCGAGACAATCGTCCTTAAAAGAACCCCATAAAATAAAGTTGAAGTTTTTCAAAAGTTAACGATTTCTACGTTTTCCCAAAATCACTGCACAATGGCACCTTTTACCCTTAAACGTTAGCCAGCGAAATTAACGTCATTCGTGAAGATTGGGAAATCAAACTAGGCTACCAAAACGTATCGAATAGGTTTAGGACAACTAGCAAAGGAAATAGTCGGGTGGCAGCATATAAAACAATTAGAAACAGACTGTCCTTTGTTACCGTGGAACCGTCGTCGATATCCCCAAAAATTCAGGAGTATCTCAAAACTCGAAAAATTTGTGGGAAACCAAATAAATTAAGAGAACATTAACGGGGTGACTTTTTGTTTAGGCCAAATAAAAAGGTTCTTGTGTTTTCTAAAATTACTATTCAAATTTTTATAAGTAATTTTAATAACGCACCCCCGGTTGTAAAGCTTGAATTACATTATACTTTTTTCGTCTAGATTTCTCGAATAGAAATATGCAGCCCGTCCGAGTTCGGGAGTGCAACATCCCTATTGGCGTAGTATAGGTTGGTATAGGTAAGAGGTCCGTGATAGGTAGTCCCTTTTGGCGGCATCTATACTAAAGCAAATGAAATAAAAACTCGAAACAAAATCGAACGAGAATCTAGTCGAAAAAAGTCGAAAAAAGTATAATGTAATTCAAGCTTTACAATAGGTCGAAAATAGTATCGTTGAAAAGACCTTTAAGAAATAAGCAAGTTTTGTAGGAAAAATTATTTTATTACTCCCACCCTTTTTAAGTACTATTCGATTATATACAGGCGAATGATCTCCTCTCCTCCCACGTACATATAGCGAATAGGCACATCTGAAGGTTAGCCTAACAAGCTGCTACTTGATGTAAAACAACTATAGTCCAAAAATCGATTTTCGGACTACTCACTAACTAGTCTGGCCAGAGTGGTGAGTTATGGCCTAAACGTCCATTACTGGAGGCAAAGTTTTGGATTAGTTTAATCAAAGATTTGGGGATTTTAAGTTGTATTAAATGATTTGTACAACAAGCCGGCATGCCAGATTAATGCAGACAGACTCTGAGTTGTTTTCATTGAAATTTCTAGTGTTGACGATGACATCTGTTAGTCGATCGAACTGCAAAACCGCATTGTGGTTTACTCGGAACCCAAATTGCTTTTGTATTATTGGGCTATTTTCGAAGTCAAGGCTAACCAAAGGCTGTCGAGTATAAGTTTTTTTCCAATATTTTTGGGAGGGTAGATAGTAGACTTATGGGGCTGTAGCTGGTAGGGATATTTGTTTGGCTTCCTTGGTTTGAGGATTGGAATTACTATTGCATGTTTCCAGGAAAGAAGGAAGTAAGTATTGAGTTTTGAAACAATTTTTGGTTTAAAATGTAATAAATTTGTAAAATTGATTTTTTTGGGTAATGTTTTAAAATTGTAGTAAAACTAGTCTTGGAACACCGTAGTGCTGGTAGGCCGGGAAACTTACAAATGTTATTTTTGGGAAAAGTGTGAGTTTGAATTTTGGGCGCGTGTGAAAGAGCGACTGGCTCTGGGGCCAAGCGCACGGTTTTTACACTCACCCCTTTTGCATAGTTTGTGTAGGCTTGATAATGTTGGTAGATGGCAGCATGGTTCTCCCAGCAGTTGAAAGGGTTAGCCTTTTAGAACCATTTTCTATGTGCGGTTCTTGGGGTATGTAAGTTCGTACACTTCGATTCCACCCTCTTTGAATGATTCGCTTCTTAGAAGTTGCTGATCTTAGGTGGTGGCGGCGTAATCCCACGTTTGGTTATGGTTTCACAGCTAACCGGGTCCTTAGTTATTGGAAACAATTAGTTAAATCGCCTGCTCCTAACAGCACTAAGCTTTTAGCGTAAGTATCTGTAATTATTGGATTATCGACAAAATATACGTGATCAGTAATCTGGTTGTAAGTCAAATTACTGAGGGTTATTGCTACTACCAACTTTCGCTAGCAGTAACAACTGGGGAGTAATAAACACAAACGAATCTGAGTTAATACTTATTTATTAAAAAATTGCTATTCTATTTATATACAGTTAACAATAAACAAATAGGTACTAGATCAGTGCCTATTCTGCTATTTTGTATTTCCCATTTCCCTTGTCATCTGTTTAATCTAGGTTATTGTAACAAATATTGTAAAACTATTCAAGTCATTTCCTTATTGCAATGTCTAGTAAACTTAAACTTAACCTAAATATTACTTTTCCAGTTTGAGTCAATACATACATATTTCACCTGTTACAATTATTATTTTTGCTTACACATATTTAACCTGATATACTTATTTTTGTTTAGTAAATCTAATTCATAATTTAAATTACAAATGCCTATTTTGCAATATGCGTTTTCCATGGTTAATATTAAAATTGTCAAATTTTAAGATTACGTGAAAACAAATGCGTTTTTACATTAAATTTAACTGAAACTTAAATCGTAAGTACAATCCTAATTTACCCTTTTATTATAATAATAGTAAATATACAATTTTATGAAAAATTATTTCTTATGGAAATTTATAATTTTTTGGCTGCATGAGATTTCTTATGCCGTTTCAAATTGCTTACGTCAAAAGATTTAAAGTCACAAATATCGCAATTGAATGGTTTGACCCCGGTATGGATTCTCTCATGCCGTTCTAAATTCGGTTTACGCGCTGTTTTATATTCGCACTTTTTACAACTAAACGGTTTTTGATTTGCAAGAGTTACCAGATGCCCTCGTAAACCGGCTTTGTCTATTGATTTGTCATTCATTCTCATTCTCATATACCCTTTAAATGTGATTTTGCCCGTCGCCTCATAATCGGAAATCCCACACGTGAATGATTTTTTGGCCAGATGGGTTTTTAAATGCCGTTCAAAATTAGTTTTGTCTACAAATTTATGATCACAAGTTATGCACGTGTACGGGTTTTCACCCGTGTGAGTTCGAATATGCCGATCCAGATTAGTTTTGCGTAGTGATTTATATTCACAGACATCACACTTATACCGTTTATCCGCGGCGTAATTTTTCATATGATATTTCAACGATTCTCTGCTAGAGCATTTATAGTCACACTTTTCGCACCCGAATGGTTTTTCCCCTACATGAGTTCGCATAACATGCCGTTTCAAGTTGGTTGTGTCCAAAGCTTTATAGTCACAAATGTCACATCTGAAAGGCTTTTCACCGGTATGAGTTTTCATATGCCGTTCTAAATTAAGTTTTCGTAATGATTTATAATCACACATTTCACACTCAAACGGTTTTTCGCTCGAATGAGTTTTTGTGTGCTGTCGCAAACTGGATTCGTCTATAGATTTATGATTGCAAAATTCGCAATGGAATGGTTTTTCGCCTGTATGGGCAAATAGTTTTTCATTACTTTGAGTTTTACCTTCATCTTCAAAATTTCTTCCTTGGGATATTCCATAGTCGCAAATTTCGGAAGTAAAGGATTCTTCTACCTTAAAAAGATCAAATTGCTGTATCTCACATTCTTCTTTCGGTTCTAATTTCAAAACAATTGCCTCTGGATAGAAGTTACATTGTAGATCTTCCGATTTTTCTTTTTTAATTTCTAAATCCTTCATCAAATTACACTGCACTGGCAAAACGTGGCTAGTTTCCTTTAAATATTGCTGCTCTTCCAAAATCACTTTAGCCATAACTATTACTTTTTTTTTCTATTAGTGAGGTTATGTTATACAAAATTAGATTAATAGAAATAAACTCGTTATTTGTCTATAATATTATTATCACTAAGGTTTGCGATTGATTTCAATTCGATTGATCATTTCAAATAATATGCAGTCTATTTCACTAAAGAATTAACACAAAGAAATATTGTAATGTCAAACGTCACCGATAATAAATTACTAGTATTAGATGTGGCTGAAGTTAGCAACTAGATTCAGATTTACAATTTTACAGTTGACCAACTAAATCATAAATATGAAATAAAATTTTGAAAAATGTGCATTTCTAATGCTATTTTTGAAAGTCAAAAGGTATACTACAACAATAAATGTGTTCTAAAATCGACTCAAAATTTCTTTCATCCACCGGCAAGCCCTAAATGGTATTAAAACTAATATCAAAAATTAAAAAAGTAATAGTACTTTAATGTTACCACCTGGTGAAAGTTAGACTTTGTTGATTACCATAAAGGCACAAAATTTAAATTACCAACTCAAGGGTTAAGGGGGTAGATTTAAGACTTCATGTTGAAATTAAAAAAATAATCGCATTATGCCTAAATCCTGTAAAACCACGATGTCTCCGCAGTGGTCACCAAACTTTACGTTCAAATATTGAGTATAAAAAAGACTCTATGATAGTTCAATATCTTTCTGTATTTATTTTACAATGGTTACACAAATAACTCTATTTACAACAAAACACGTGTTACGTTACCACAATGCGTACTTCTTTACTCCTACTTTTTATCACTTCGTTACTTCTGTCTTCTATCACCCGTTAACCACCTTTTTTCTCTACCACTGCTCTATCCGAATCTTGTCTGCCAAACAGTACCCACTTCACTTACGACATCTACCGCTAATCCTACATACTTCTTAACCCGCATAAAATATTCAAATTTAAAACCAAACCCCAATTTTCCATAACAAATCCAACCCATATAAAAAAATCGACAATATTTAGTTACACATGTATAAAAATTTTTAAACCCCACCTCAGAGGTGTTGGGGTTGAATTTGCGACTCCAAGCTGAAATTTAGAAAAAAACGGCAGTGTGCTTCAATAACACCAACCCTAAAAAATCTAGAATATTAAATAACATAAGTGTACAAAATTTCAGGCCCTAATTCAGGGGACACGGGGGTAGATTTGCGTTGCCAAAATTAAATTTTAAAAAAGTTAACGGTATGCTTCAATGACACTAGCGCCAAGAAATGAAGTAGGTATATTAAATAACATAAGTGAACAGAATTTCAGGCCCAAATTCAGGGGGACGGGGGTAGATTTGTGTTGTCAAAATCAAAATTTAAAAAGTTGACGGTGTGCTTCAATGACACTTCAATGACAAAAAATGATTTTATATTATGTACATTCGGAACAAAAACGTTCAATTTTGTATTGGTTTTTGTGCAGATCTGTGACTACCAAGATTGGCCCTGCCCTTGTAAGTGGATTTTAACATTGCGAAACAAGTGACGTAGAATTAGAACGCCTTGTTAAATAGGATGTTTTGGAATCCATAAACACGTCAACTACACAAATTGAAAAGGCTACTCCGATGGTGATCGCAATTAAATGAAACGGAAGCATCAGAATTTGTGGGGATTTTCGGGTAACAAGAAACCCCCACGTTCAGACAGATGATTACTCTTTGCCTAGATTCGAGGATATTATGTCGAAATTAAGCGATACGCATTCAATTCAAGATCGACTTGAAAGATGCATATTTTCAACTCACCTTAACACCAGAATCACGAAAATATCTTGTAATCTTGCAAACATAAAGGATATTTCGCTTACAAGCGACTACCTTTTGGAATCTCTTTTGCACCAGCAGTATTTCAACGCATGGTGGATAAAATCTTGGCCGGAATAGAATAGAAGGTACAATT
The DNA here is from genome assembly GCA_958510855.1 of Rhagonycha lutea. Taxonomy (NCBI): domain Eukaryota; kingdom Metazoa; phylum Arthropoda; class Insecta; order Coleoptera; family Cantharidae; genus Rhagonycha; species Rhagonycha lutea. The sequence continues at coordinate 38,271,392 of OY294038.1, forward strand.
TGTTATTTAGATAACATTCTGATTACCGCACCAAACCGAGAACTGCATTTGCAACGAGTCCACCAAGTACTTATACACAGAGAAAAATAATTTAGGCAAATTTACTTCAACGTTATAGTAAATATTTTGAAGTACATTTTACAATAATTGAAGTATTATTTATTTCATGCCTATAGTAAATATCAGTGGCGTAACTACCGGGTTGCGCGGTGTGCGAATACACATAGCCTGAAGCTATCGAAAAAAATTATAAGTAAAAAATAATAATTGGAGAAATTCAGAATTACGAACTTGAAAAATTTTTAATGTAAAAAATAATAACTGAACAAATTAAAGATTACGAACTTTAAAAATTTAAAACCATATAGTTAAGATGGGTTTTGTAACGTAGCTCCCTTTGTTAATATTGTTAACAGGTAGGTACTTTATGAATAGCTATGCAGAAGGTTTATTCTTTATTATGTAAAATGTACAGTTATTGAAATTACCTACTTTAATGCCCGTACCTATAGTCGCGGATCAAGCCGAGATCAAGGATTGAACCTCGGTTTTCTCTCTCTATCTAGTTACCCGGTTACGGTTTAACCGAGGGTCAATCCTTGATCTCGGATTGATCCGCGACTATAGGTACGGGCATAAGATTACCTTTTTAAAATTTTATAAAACTTTCGAGAAGAGGGATTAATTTTTATGATTATAATTAAATTATTTAACGCACGTGTACTATTTTTTATTACATTTTTTAAAAATTTAAAAAAAAATTAGTAACTACCCATTGATTGGGTGAACAATTAAATGATTGATAGAAGATATAAACGATTGAACAATGGACTGTTACAAATTAAAAAAAAAAAGAAAGTAAGTACACGTGTCCCCCCCCCCCGAACGCAGGGTAGTATATCTCTTATATCTTATATCAAAGAATGGAGTAAAAAACCAAATTAGAGTTTATATCGTAAATAAATTAATAGTTCTGGTAACACTAACTTTATCTATCAAACTGGTAAATTTTCTAACTTTTCTTAAATCGCGTTGACCTTGAAATTTCAAAAAAAATTGCCTGTGGCCCTTGGAGAACATCACACCGACCTCCCCCCCGCCACCCATAATACTAAAATTTTCCCAGTCATACAAACCGTTTGCCCTACCATTTTCAGTCTGGCTACGGGCCTGAATCCGCTCATTCATATTCGAGTTCCTCGAGTATTGCTGAAGTATAAGATAGAGTAATGGCAAGCAATCAGTGTAATTAAAATTTAAAATTTTTTTTGCCTGCGGCGCACAGTGGGGTGTTAGACCCCAAAACTTGGCATAAAATACATAAATCAAATGCTACATGCATTATCGCAATTATGATTTTTAAAAAATACACTGTCTTGGGCACCACTGTGTAAATTTTTAGGAACATTACTCGTTCCAATATAGGTCAAAAGACGCTAAGAAGTTGCTGATGAGTAGTTAATCCATTTTTTTCAAAACTTAATTTTACTACAAATCGTTATAAATTGGAACTTTTTCGTAGGGAAACAACAAGTTCAGATATGTTACATAATGTCTGTAATAATTAATCTTTAAATAAATGTAGCACAAGTGTATCTCCAAGTATCTCCAAGTAAAACGTGAATTACAACACTATGGGCAAAAGTTGGCAGCCAAAAAAAAAAAGAATTTAAGCCTTAAGCATCAGTATCATCCACAGAAACAAACAAATTAACTAAGCCTAACTAAGCTCATATTCAAATCTTCGTTTTTCTGAAATAATTACTTCAAATTGAAGCGAGCTCGATTTGCACTTCAATTTGAAGTAAAAATTATAATTTGATAATGCACATTTCTTATATAGATATATTTTGAAGTTGTTAACAAAGATTATCATTTATCTATTTATCTTTTATCGAGAGAAACCTATAATAATATTATTACTCCTACGATTTTTGTTATACAGGGTGTCCCCGGACTCACTTTACATAACTTAGGTGGTGATTAGAGGACACTTTTCTAAGAACAATATTTAACAAAAATTTTTTTCTAAATTCAAACTCTCGAGAGTTAGGACTCTTTAAAGCAAAAAAAATCGAATTTCTGCGATTAAAAGTGTCGAAAAATCAACTTTTTTTCGATTTTTTCTCGACAAACATCTTTTAAATCAATCACGACTGTGTATTGAAATTTGAAGTAAAAATTATTTCAAAACACCAAAAATTTTTCTCTGTGTACGTTTACATGAAGCAGGAATAAGAACACAATAATCAAAATGCGCATGGTTACAAGATGGAGTAAATTTTTTGCGACATCGAGTGGATAAAGAAGGATTACACCCAACAGATGAACATATCAAAGCTATACGTGAAATGCCAAAACTAAACAATGTAAACGAACTTAGGTAATTTCTTGGGTCGCTAACCTACGGAAAAGTTATACAAAATATTCAGATTATTTGCGCCCCTTGCACCGGCTACTGAAAAAGGCGCAAAATGGGAATGGAACGAACGAGACAATGATATTTTCAATAAACTAATAAGCAAACTTACATAAAAAATGATACTTTGTTACATTATGATCCACGGAAACCAGTATAGTAACATCTGACGCATCGGAAAAAGGTCCTGGGGCTGTTATATTCCACAAATACCAGGATGGATCTTTAAGACCAATAGCTTATAGGTACCTCACGAACTCTTACGATGACGGAATCACGATACGCGACGATTGATAAGGAAGCATTGGCCATTATACAGGGTGTCCCCGCCCATACCGGCCGGTGTCCCTCAAGGCGCCATCCTCTCCCCAACATTATTTAACTACTACATAAACGACATACCAAAAACGGACGACACCACACTCACTCTCTACGCGGACGACACCGGCGTATCCGCAGCCGCAAAAACCAAGGACGAGACCATCGAAAAAGTACTAATACACGCCGACAAGTTACTTGACTACTACGATGACTGGCGGCTGCAGGTTAACGCCGCATAAACTACCACGACCACATTTTCACAAAAACGTGACAGAATGACAAACAAACTTAACATGAACGGAGTAGAAATTAAATCGACGCAGACGTCCAAATACTTGGGGGTTATCCTAGACAAACGACTGACATTTAAAGATCACTTTTTAGAAACCGCGAAGAAAGCCACTCGTGCAATGCACGCCCTTTTCCCGCTTCTTTCCTGTAGAAATAAACTCCATCCAAATATCCGCCTTCAGATTTATAAAACCATGATTTTACCTATACTCCTTTATGCTTCCCCGGTGTGGAGCAAAGCTGCTCGCACCAACATCCTTATCCTACAACGTACCCAGAACAAGTGCCTCCGAGTGATCACCGGATCCCACAAATACACCGATTTATACGATCTACACGAATTAGCAAACATGCCCCGACTTCCCACACAAATTCATCATGCCGCAGTCAAATTTTTCGATCACACGGTCAAGCGGAACCAAACTACAGCCACATTAACACAATTCACAAAAATAATTTGCCCTTCAGGCGTATCAAACATAAACTCATTCACAACATAATGTTGTAAACTACAAACACGCCACTTACACGCTAATCATGTCGCCTGGTTTTTACACTCGTTTTCCAGGAAGTAGCCCACGTATGAGGACGCCAAACATCTAAAACGACCATATGGACGCTGATATGCTACGCAGGAGCAGCGAAAATTTTATGTATATAAAAACCGTCTTCTGTAGCAACTTGGTTGCTGCAGGAGACAATGTGTTTGTAATATGTCAAAAAAAATAATAGAGTCTGTTGAATTGAATTGAAAAATTGGGTGTCCCCGCACTCACTTTACATAACTTATAGAGGACACTTTTCTAAGAACAATATTTAACAAATTTTTTTTCTAAATTCAAACCCTCGAAAGTTAGGCCTCTTTAAACAATTTTTTTTAATTTCCACCTTAACGTGGCCATAGCTCCAAAAATAATTATTTTTCAGTAAAAATGGTTTAATGCTTTTTAAAAGAGCGTGAAATAATCTACAAATTAGGTTTACACCTTTAATTGTCTAAAATCAACGGCTTTCGAGTTATGAATTAAAGTAAGCTAAAAAATGTCGAAAAATTTGAGCTTTTCTTTTTTTTGGTTTTTTTTCAACACCCTCTATCTTTTAAACGAAACATTTTACAAAAAATCTGACGCACCATTCCGGATAGGAAATTTAACGGACTACAACTTTTGTCTAGTAAAAATTTTTGAGAAAGCAATCCATTTAATAGAAAATCAGAAAATAATAAACAAGGCAGCCACAAAACAAAAAATTAAATTCACAAAAAATGTTTATTTTTTTTTTTAATTATTTTATTAATTGATTTTTATATGATTTATGGGGGTTTTGTAAACTCCGCTAATTTCGACCCACCTTAAGATGGGGCTTATTTTTTTTATAATCCTGGTTGTAAACTCCCCTAACGTCGAGGGATTACTAGGCAATAAGATTATAAAGCTTATAGATAGGCTTTAGGGATAATAATATATTGCTACCAACTTTGATGAATGAATAATATAAGTAATCAAATAAATGGAATAGAAAAAATAAGTCAATTAATTAAAATGTTAATAATTGGTGTAGTTGTGGGTCGTTTTTCTACAATAAATTGTTACATTATGTAAGTTTTAGTTTTTGAGTTCATTATTGGCTATAAATGCAAAATAATGCTACACAACATTATTTTGCATTTATCACGTTAACTTCTTGTCAATGTGAAATCCATAGCTAGAAAATCATAGCACACCAGAGCTTAGGTTATTTTTTGAAATTCGCTCTTTTTTTATAAATTTGTGGCCAATATGCAATCTATACAGACAGGTTTAGAACATCAGAGCTTTGGGGTCGTCCATAAAAAAACATCTACGTCTAGGGGGGAGGGTCACAAAATGTGTGCCATATAAAAAATTTTTTATTTTCAAACATATTGGTCTGTAGTTGTTTCAAGAAGCTTTCTATGTTCTTATTAAAATTATTTTTTAATAAACAAATTATTGTTTTAACAAAAACTTATTGTCAATATGAAATCCATACACAGATAAGTTTGGCACATCAGAGCTTAGGTTATTTATTGAAATTTGCTCTAGTTTTTATACATTTGTGGCTTGTTATGTTTGCTATATAAAAATTGTTTTTATAATTATTACTTCAGGGAAGTTATTATTTCAAGTTATTCTTAAGCGGCGGTCACAATAAAGTGGGGTCTTGCCTTGCTTCGGCAGAAAGTTAGCAAGAGCCAATCAGAATGAACAATTTTTTAATCATAGAAAAGGGTAGACGAAAATACTCTAATCTAATTGGCGCTTGCCAGCTCTCTACAATGCAAGACCCTACTCTTCATTGTGAACGCCGCTTTATTTTTTGCGTACTTTCAAATATATTGGTCTGAAATAATTATTGGACTACTGGTCAATGTGGTAACAAATTGTTAATTTATGAGGATTATAAATTTTATTTTAATCGTGCATTAAAAAGTGGAGATGCTGTGATCAAACTTCCAACAGTGAACAATAACCATTGAGAGATAGAAACTCAATTATTTGACGAGAAACATCATTAATTATTATTATCAAATATGCAAAAAACTATACTGAAACGTTTGACACCTATTTCAACCAAAAAGTTTAAAAAGAACTTGCTCGGATTACTCGAAATTTGAAATACTATTAACTTTGCAGAAAAAGAAAACACAATTATGGGAATGGAAGCTCATTCAAGCTCAAACGAAGCTCTATCGATAGACATCGATTTCGCAGAAAAATTCGTAATAATAATGAAAATAGGAAAACATGTCTCCAGCCCCACCCCCCAAATATTTCGCGAATAACTCCGAGACGGTTGAGGCTCAAACAAAAAATTTGGAAGCTCATTGATACTCAAACGTTTGACACCAATTTCACCCCAAAATTTCACTTGAAGGGCATGTCGGCATCACAGTTTTATAGGTGATTGGTTTTCATTAAGAATTTTGTGTATATTTTAAACTTTAAAGTTTAAATAAATTCAAAATTTTCTGTTAGTTATTATGTATAATTTAGTTAAGTCCTTCTTAATTATCCTACTTAAAATGTATTACATTCGGGGAGTTTACAACTAGGATTATTGGTGAAATCTTCAAAATTAGGGGAGTTCACCACTTTTTTTAAATTCTACCTGCTGGATTAGGGGAGATTACATATGCCCGATTTATGACCTGATTTATACTGCTGACTTGCCTACCAATGCTGATACCATCATAGCAACATTTGCAGACGATACCGCCTACTTAGCTGCACATGAAGAACCTGAGGTGGCTTCCCAGATCCTACAAAAAATTTTAAACAAAGTGGAGCCATGGACCAAGAAATGGAAAATTAAAGTAAATGAGAATAAATCAGTGCAAGTGACTTTCACTTTGAGAAGAGGTACATGCCCTCCGGTTAAATTAAATAATCAAGAAATTCCTCAATCCGATGATGCCAAATACTTGGGCATTCACTTAGACAGACGATTGACTTGGCGCAAGCATATTTTCATGAAGAGAAAGCAACTTGGGCTGAAGCTGAGTAAACTTTACTGGATGATAGGCAAAAATTCAAAGATGACCCTCGAAAACAAATTATTAATCTACAAGATTGTCCTGAAGCCAGTATGGACATACGGCATTCAACTGTGGGGATCAGCATCCACCTCCAACATTGAAATTTTGGAAAGATAGATTGTAATAGAAACTATTAAATAAAAAAAAAAAAAAAAAAAATTAATTGATTTTAAACTATTAGATTATTTAAGTAAATGTTGAAAATGACCACCCTCATTTTCAATACACAGTCGTGCTCGTTTTAAAATATGGTTTTTATAGTATTTATTTATAAAATTTCCTTTTTTGTTAAGAGCCATTATAGCAGGGGTGGTCAACAAGGTCGAGGGATTGACCGGTCAATCACGACGCCAATTTTGGTCAATCGGTGAGTGTGAAAAGTGTCAAAAATTCGAATTTCTGCGATTAAAGTCGAAAAATCAATTTTTTCGATTTTTTTCGACAAACATCTTTTAAAACAATCACGACGGTGTATTGATAATGAGGGTGGTCATTTTCAACAATTACTTTATTAAAGTAATAATTTAAAATTAATTAATAAAATAAAATTTCAAAAAAAATAAAAATTTTGTGAATTTAATTTTATGTTTTGTAGCTGCCTTGTTTGTTATTTTCTGATTTTCTGTGAAATGGATTGGTTTTTCAAAAATTTTTACTAGACAAAAGTTGTAGTGCGTTAAATTTCCTACCCGGAATGGGGCGTCAGACTTTTTGGAAAATGTTTCGTTTAAAAGATACAGGGTTTTGAAAAAAAACAAAAAAAAAGAAAGCTCAAATTTTTCGACATTTTTTAACTTACTTTATTTCATAACTGGAAAGCCGTTGATTTTAGACACTAAAAGGTTTGAATCTAGTTTGTAGATTATTTCACGCTCTTTAAAGAAGCACTAAACCATTTTTACTGAAAAATCAATATTTTCGGGGCTATGGCCACGTGAAGTTGGAAATTTAAAAAAATGCTTTAAAGAGGCCTAACTCTCGAGGGTTTGAATTTAGAAAAAATTTTTTGTTAATAATTGTTCTTAGAAAAGTGTCCTCTATCGCCACCTAAGTTATGTAAAGTGAGTGCGGGGACACCCTGTATACGCAGTGGCAAAATTTAACCAGTACATATACGGAAGACGTTTCACACTCCTTACCGACCACAAACTACTAGAACGGATTTTCAGCGAACATCGCGACACACCTAAGATAGCAAGCAATCGATTATTACGATGGGCAATGATTTTAAACAATTACAACTACGCAGTAGCATATCAATCAGGTAAAGATAATGCCCCAGTTGATGTTTTGTCGCGATTACCGCTGCCTGACAATAACCTAACAAATAATGAAAAGGAATTCAATTCTAGACAAGGCATCTGCTGTTACATTCTGTGTACCTTTTATGTACTTGATGGTGAAGTCATATTCTTTCAGTATCAATCTAAATTTTGTCAACCTACTGGATGGGTTTATCATTCCAAATAAGTAAATCAAAGGCTTGTGGTCTGAAAATATCTCAAATTTTCTACCATATAAATACAGTCTAAAATGTTTAACACTCCAAACTATTGCCAAAAGTTCCTTTTTGTTGAGATATTTGAATAAAAATGTAAGAAAAACAATTAGCAATTAAATGCGCATGTTAGCACGGAGAGGGGAGTTGTAATTCCTTAACCTTCATGCATGCATCAGTTGCATTGATAAGTAATGTAAGTTAACGTTCTTCATGAAATGTTAAATGAAGGATTATTATTATCACATTTCATGTACTATTATTCTTTCTAAATAAACAAAATCAAACTGCGAGTTGTTAATTAGAAAATTACATCAACACTTTTCTACGGTGGAATAATTTCTTTCTGCGCTGTTCAACATTCTGCTCGAATATGCTACTGGTTTATCATTTTGATTCGAAAGAATTGCCCCTATTGCGGTTCCCGACGCGTCCGTTTTTAGACTAAAACTATTTTCTGGTGAAAAATTTGGATACTGTAAATTCGGTGGATTAACAAGTTTTGATTTTAATAATTCAAATGCCCTTTGACATTCGTCCGACCATTCGAATTTCACCCCTTTTCTTGATAATTTATATAACTAATGGCTGAGCTATGTGTGAAAAATTCCTTATGAATTTTCTGTAGTAATTTGTAAATGCAACAAACCTTTTAGCTTCATTCGCATTTTTTGGTAACGGATAATTTACAATCGCTTAAATTTTTAATTTATCAGGTAAAATTCCATTTTCCGAAATGATAATATGTCCTAAATATAAAATTTTTTTTTTCATAAACTCTCATTTACTTGGATTTAGTTTTAAATTTACTTTTCGCAATCTTTCTAAAATTTTTACAAGGTTTCTATTATGTGTAATTAAATTATTTTCGAAAACTATTAAATCATCTAAATATATGAAACAAGATTCGTAATTCAAACCCGCCATAGCTATAGTCATCGCTCTTGAAAAAACTCTATGGCTGGTCTTAAGTCTCATTGGTGTTCTCTTCATTTGATATTGTCCATATTTGGTATAGTCATACGTGTGACTATTTTTACAACTTTCGACGTGGATTGACTCAACAGCAGTGCATCGATGAAGCACCATCAAGGACCAGTGTTTATCGCTGATTAAACGAATTCAATCGTGGCCGTAGTTCTCTCAACGACGAATTTCGTGAAGGTCGGCCAAAACCGGTTGTTGTTCCCGAAGACATTGATGCTGTGGGTGAACTGATACTGCAAGATCGTCATATGACTTATCGCTAGATTGGTGCATCCTTGGGCATTATGGGGACCAGCTCACATTCAATATTGAATAAACATTTGGTTGTCAAAAAGATTTCTTTGCGATAGATCCCGCATAATTTGACAATCGCTTAAAAAGGGCTCTTATCAATTGGTCGAAAGAACTGCTCAAAATATACGATTGCGGTGCTTCAAAATTAGTCTATAACATCGCGACAGGTGACGAATCATGGATCTACGCGTATGAGCCCAAAAATAAAAAGCAGTCAACTGTGTGCGTTTTTCAAAATGAGCCATCCAACAAAAGCTGTTCGCGCACGAAACACTTCGAAGCAAGTGGTCGCCTGTTCTTTTACGGAAAAACTGGACATGGTGCATCCGTACCATTGGTACAACGTAGAACGGTAAATTTTGAATGGTACACAACCATTTATTTGCCAGAAGTTTTCGGAGAAATAATGAAAACTAACCGCCAAGACATCATTCTCAACTATGACAATGTGAGGTCTCACACATCGGCTCGAACAAGTGAATTTTTGAGCACTCAAAACGTTGATTTTATGGACCATCCGCCGTATAGTCCTAATTTAGCACCCAATGACTTCATTTTATTTCCGCACGTCAAAAATAAACAGTGAGGTCAACGTTTTTCGACACCTGAAGGAGCGGCTGGTGCGTTCAAAATGCAAGTTTTGGAGGTACCTCAATCGGAGTGGAAAAGGGGCTTCAAGAATTAGTTTTAACGCATGCAAAAGTAAATTGATCTTCATGAAGAGTATTTTCAAAACTAATACAGTCATTTTTGATGAAAAATATTTATGGTTGTTCTCAAATCCCGAAATATAAAAGGCAACCTACGTATGGTTCATGGTTTAATTCAATTTTTTGGACGAATTTATTTTTCAAGAATTTTTAAACAACAGAAATGGCGTTCATACGGCAAAAAGTTCTGAATACAAATACCATCAAAAATGTATTCCATTTTGGTACTTGGTACTTGAATAATCAAAATTTAAGGATTAAATATTTTCGGAAAAAATATTATGTCGTCGTTTTGTGTGTTATGAATTTTTGGTGTGCCTTGGTTCCTATGTTTTGATAGGTATAATATTATTGATATTGCTTAGCAACTTTATAGGCCCTCGGGCTTTAATCGCCATATTACGCCCGCATCTGGGTGCTAATAATAGTTATTTATGTATTTAGGGCGTAAAGAAGCTTTTATGGCCTAAGACGTAATTTTTAGCCCGAGGCGGTAGCCGAGGGCTAAGAAGACGTCGAAGGCCATAAAAGCAAGTTACGCCCGTGGTACATACACAACTTTATGCATGAATGAAGATTTTTTAATTTAAAAGTATTTCTAAAATAAATTGAATTTTTGACACAAATCTAGTGTTGCTTTGATTAAATTTGAGTTTTGAAACGTAACTATGGTAGCGAGTAAATACCGGTACTGTCATTAAAAGGTGAAAAACGAACGAATTTGATGAGGTTGCAGAATTTCTAATTTATTTGGTCAATTAATTCACCACATTGTTCACATAAATTACCCACAAGAAATTTTCAATAAAAAGTACTACAATTTTCGGTTTTTAATAAAAACTTTTCATTTTGCAAGTATTTAAACTGTTTCTATTAGGTACCTATGATATCGTTGTTTGACGTTTCATTATAGCCCGTGGGTATAAAGAGGTCCGTGGGCTATAAAGAGACGTTTATGACAAATAAATTCGTGTATAAGTGTCAATTTATGATACATCCGTGCATAAACAAGGTTATGATGCCAAAATGGTATAAATAAAAATAATTAATTGATAAATAAGTCCCGCTTCGTTTTTATTACAGCCACTCCGAACGCTTCGATCAGTTTTCGTATCTCCTCTCCACCCACGTACATAGCGAATAGGCACATCTGAAAGTTAGCCTAGCAAGCTGCTACTTGATGTAAAACAACTATAGTCCAAAAATCGATTTGCGGACTACTCACTAACCCGTCTGGCCAGAGTGGTGAGTTATGGCCTAAACGTCCATTACTGGAGGCAAAGTTTTGGATTAGTTTAATCAAACATTTGGGGATCTTAAATTGTATTAAATGATTTGTACAAAAAGCCGTCATGCCAGATTAATGCCAGACTCTGAGTTGTTCTCATTGAAATTTCTAGTGTTGACGTCTGTTCGTCGATCTAACTGCAAAACTGCACTGTGGTTTACTCGGAAACCAAATGCTTTTGTATTATTGAGCTATTTTCGAAGTCAAGACTAACCAAAGGCTGTCGAGTATAAGATATTTTCCAATATTTTTGAGAGGGTAGGTAGTAGACTGATGGGGCTGTAGCTGGTAGGGATATTTGTTTGGCTTCCTTGGTTTGAGGATTGGAATTACTATTGCATGTTTCCAGGAAAGAAGGAAGTATTGAGTTTTGAAGCAATTTTTGGTTTAAAATGTAATTCTTCTTCTTTCTTCTTCTTTAGGTGCCTATCCGATTTCGGATGTACGGCGATCCCCCGACTTAGCCAAGAAGGCTGCACCAGGGAAATGTTAATGGAGTGGGATGGTGGTTTGCTTTCCCCTTAGTCCACAGATCAATTTTGGACTTATTTAGTTCAGTAACATTTTAAGGATTCTTCTTGGCATATTACTCTCGGTGGTTTGCCATTGACTTCCGAGGGGAGACGGTCAGAATAAAGTTCTTACTTCACTCGGATTCGAACCGGGTATTTAGTGTTCATAGTCAACTTGCGTTAGCACTGTGCTGCGACCGCCTCCTCATCCTCAAAATGTAATAAATTTGTAAAATTGATTATTTTGGGTAGATAGGAAACTTTTTTTCTTTTTTTTTTTTATTGTCCTCAATTAATATTTACAATCTGTTCATACAAACAATAAGTAAATTTGATGAATTGTACATAACATGTAGAAGTGAATCCAATGATGCACTCCTTTATTCTTAACTTAACAAATCTATTTTGAATGCTCTTTCGACTGATATAAATTTTTTAGTAAATTTTATTTTATTAGCGCAGTAATGGTCTGAAAATAAAAATATTAAATCAAAAATAATTGTATGCCGTTAATTATTTGGTAATCTTATTAAGTTGTGGTGTGATAGATAAGTAATTGGTATGAAAGATAACATAATTGTGGTATGATAGGTAAGACACAGACTCAAAATCTCGACGGCAAATCTGAAGGTCTGAACTTTTTTAGTCTATGCACTGTACTGTCACTGGTCAGTTTTCGAGATGGTTTCTGCTAAAGTTTGTGATTTCATCTTGAACTGAATTCACTTGGAGATCACGCTGTATCAAACTGTTGGGCACATACCACAGTGCGTCGACAATCATCCTTAGCACTTTGGACTGGAACCGCTGCAAAATTTCTATATTAGATAGGGAAGCTGAGCCCCAAAGTTGTATTCCATATGTCCATATAGGTTTCAGTATGGATTTGTAGACTAGCACCTTGTTTTCAAGTGAGAGCCGAGATTTTTTTCCCATCAGCCTGTGCATTTTGGTCAGTTTGCAGCCAAGCTGTTTTCGCTTGGTAAGTATATGTTTGCTCCACGTGAGTCGTCTATCCAAGTGCATTCCAAGATATTTTGCGTCACTACTTTGTGGTAGTTGATGTTTGTTTAGGAAGACCGGTGGACACGTTTTTCTACACATAGTGTACGTTACTTGGACTGACTTCATCTCATTTACTTTAATGCGCCATTTTTTTTAACCATTCTTGAATTTCGTCTAGGTGTCTTTGCAACATTTCCGAGGCAATGGTTGGGTTTTGGTGTACGGCCAGTAGGGTGGTGTCATCAGCAAATGTAGCAGTAACTGTATTTTTCATTGTTGGTAAGTCTGCCGTGTATAGGATGTATAAGATCGGGCCAAGAACGCTCCCCTGGGGGACCCCAGATTTAATGAGAAATAGACACGTGTGCTCATCGCTACGCTTAACCAGGTAATGTCTCGTTTGCAAATATGACTTTAACAATCGGTAAATGTTGTGGGGCAAGGATTTTTTTAGTTTATATAGCAAACCATCATGCCATACCTTGTCAAATGCCTGGGATACATCTAGGAATTCTGCCGCACAGTAGTTTTTGGCTTCTATTGCTTTGTAGATGGTATCTGCAACCCTGTGTACTTGCTCTATTGTGGAGTGTTGTTGCCTGAAGCCAAACTGGTGGTCAGGTATAAGTTTTCTCTCTTCTATTATGTGTTTCAGTCTCTGAAGAATCATTTTTTCTAAAAGTTTTGATAATATCGGCAAAAGGCTAATAGGTCTGTATGAGGTTACGTTGTTGGGTGATTTACCTGGTTTGGCGATATAAGAATTATTTAGGCCACTTTCCATTGTATGGGGAAGTATTCCAATCTTATGATGGCATTAAACAATAGTGTTATAAACATGACACTCCCAGGCGGTAGTTGCTTGATTAATTCTGCATTTACAAGATCATAACCAGGGGATTTCTTGATATTTAGGTTTCTGTCTATCATATTTCTAACTTCTGCTACTTTGCATGGTTTGATTGGGATTTCCAGCTGGTCAGGTGAGTCTAAAAATTCGTATATTTTGTCCTCTTCTTCTCTAGAAATTTCCGATTCAAATGGTTTGAAGACTTCTGAGAGATGTGCTGCAAATAGATTTGCCTTTTCCATACTACTTCTTGCCCAGCTACCATCCTTTTTTTGATTGGTGGATTGCCGTCTTGTGATTTGTTTAAACTTTTTGTCGCATTGTAAAGAGAATAGTCGGAAGATTCTGTTGCTGATAGATTTTGCAAATAGTTTTGTATAGCCATATTACTGTTTGTTTCTAGCAGGTGCTTTAGTTCTTTTATTGATTTGTTAAGTTTGGACTTATCTTGAGGTGCCTGTGTTCTCTGCCATATCTTCCGTAGCTTGCGTTTTTCGGATACTTTTTGTTTAATAAGTGTTGGGCAGTTATATGTTTGGTTAATTTTTTTGGGTTCAGGGGTTGAATGCCAGGCTGCCTGCTGAATACTCTTCGTCAGGTGTTCAGTTGCTTTGTCGATGTCGTGATTTGTCTTGAGCGGAATATCTAATTTTACGGTTTCATCCATAATTTCACTGAATTTTTGCCAGTATGTGTATTTATAGTGGGGGTATGATCCGATGACAATAGGAAACTTAAAAATGTTATTTTTGGGAAAAGTTTGAGTTTGAATTTTGGGCGCGTGTGAAAGAGCGACTAGCTCTGGGGCCAAGCGCAGGGTTTTTACACTCACCCCCTTTGCATAGTTTGTGTAGGCTTGATAATGTTGGTATATGGCAGCATGGTTCTGCTAGCAGTTGAAACATCTGGTTTGGGTTAGCCTTTTAGAACCACTTTTTATGTGCGGTTCTTGGGGTATGTAAAGTTCGTACACTTCGATTCCACCCTCTTTGAATGATTCGTTTTTTAGAAGTTGCTGATCTTCGGTGGTGGCGGCGTAATCCTACGTTTGGTTATGGTTTCACAGCTAACCGGGTCTTTGGTTATTGGAAACAATTAGTTAAATCGCCTGCTCCTAACAGTATTAAGCTTTTAGGGTAAGTTTCTGTTATTATTGGAGTATCGACAAAATATACGTGAAAACAGTAGCGTAGCTAGGGGGGGCGGAGGGGACGGCCCGCCCCGGATTTTTAGGGGCGGCATTAGTTAGGAAATAGAGTTAAAAAAAGGTCATTCAAAAACTTTTAGGGGCGGCATTGGGGGCGGAAAAAGAAATTTTTTTTGATAATTCATAAATTAGGATGTAGGATTAAGAAAATGTTATTCAAAAATATTTTTGGAGTGGGGAAGGGGCGGCAAATTTTGGAACCGCCCCGGGCGGCAAAAGTTCTAGCTACGCCACTGCGTGAAAACAAATGCGTCTTTACATTAAATTTAACTGAAACTTAAATAGTAAGTACAATCCTAATTTACCCTTTTATACAGGGCGAATGAGAGCTCCCGTATCAGTCATTTTTTTCAAAAACGGCTAGTCGTAGAGAGTTGGGTCAAAAAAAATTATTATAAAAGCCATAATAAAGAATCGAATGGTGATATTATTATTTCTGGGAAAGGTCGGCATCCCAAGTAGTTTGCTCCAGAAACTCCAGAACTCCAGAATTTTAAATGACACCATAGGTCGAAAATGGTATCGTTAAAAAGATCTTTAAGAAATAAGCAAGTTTTGTAAAAAAAATTATTTTATTACTCCCTCCCCTTTTCAGTAATATTCGATTGCATATGGGTGAATGAGACTACTATTACTTAAAAGGGGTGGGAGTAATAAAATAATTTTTCCCACAAAACTTGCTTATTCTTAAAGATATTTTCAACAATACCACTTTCGACCTATAAAATTTAAAATTGTGGAGTTCTGGAGTTTCTGGAGCAAACTACTCGGGATGACGACCTTTCCAAGAAATAATAATATCATTATTCGATTCTTTATTTCGGCTTTTATAATAAATTTTTTTGACCCAACTCTCTACGACCTACCGTTTTTGAAGAAAAAGACTAATACGGGTGGTCTCATTCACCCATATGCAATCGAATATTACTGAAAAGGGGAGCGAGTAATAAAATAATTTTTCCTACAAAACTTGCTTATTTTTGCAAGATCTTTATAACGATACCATTTTCGACCTATGGTGCCATTTAAAATTATGGAGTTCTGGAGTTTCTGGAGTAATCTACTCGGGACGCCGACCTTTCCAAGAAATAATAATATCACCATTCGATTCTTTATTATGGCTTTTATAATAAATATTTTTAACCCGACTCTCTACGACTAGCCGTTTTTGAAAAAAATGACTGATACGGGTGCTCTCATTCACCCTGTATAATAATAGTAAATATACAATTTTATGAAAAATTACTTCTTATGGAAATTTATAATTTTTAGGGTGCATGAGTTTTCTTATGCCGTTTCAAATTGCTTACGTCAAAAGATTTATAGTCACAAATATCGCAATGGAATGGTTTGACCCCGGTATGGGTTCTCATATGCCGTTCTAAATTCGGTTTACGCGCTGTTTTATATTCGCACTTTTTACACCTAAACTGTTTTTCCTTTGCATGAGTTACCAGATGCCGTCGTAAACTGGCTTTATCTATTGATTTGTAGCCACAAATTCCACAAGTGAATGGTCTCTCGCCGGAATGGATTCTCATATGCCGTTCAAATGTGATTTTGCCCGTCGCCTCATAATCGCAAATCCCACATGTTAATGATTTTTTGGCCAGATGGGTTTTTAAATGCCGTTCAAAATTAGTTTTGTCTACAAATTTATGATCACAAGTTATGCACGTGTACGGGTTTTCACCCGTGTGAGTTCGAACATGCCGATCCAGATTAGTTTTGCGTAGTGATTTATATTCACAGACGTCACACTTATACGGTTTATCCCTGGCATGATGTTTCATATGGTATTTCAACGATTCTCTGCTAGAGCATTTATAGTCACACTTTTCGCACCCGAATGGTTTTTCCCCTACATGAGTTCGCATAACATGCCGTTTCAAATTGGTTGTGTCCAAAGCTTTATAGTCACAAATGTCACATCTGAAAGGCTTTTCACCGGTATGAGTTTTCATATGCCGTTCTAAATTAAGTTTTCGTAATGATTTATAATCACACATTTCACACCCAAACGGTTTTTCGCTCGAATGAGTTTTCGTGTGCTGTCGCAAACTGGATTCGTCTATAGATTTATGGTCGCAAAATTCGCAATGGAATGGTTTTTCGCCGGTATGGGTTCTCATATGCCGTTCAAATTTGGTGATTTTACCTATAAATTTATAGTTGCAAATTCCACAAGTAAACAATTTTTTGCCTATATGTATTTTCAAATGTCGCGCCAAATTGACTTTGTCTATAAATTTATGGTCACAAATTGCACAGGTAAACGGTTTTTCATCCAAATGAGTTCTTGTGTGGCGTTGCAAATTACTTCTGCGAATTGATTTATAATCGCAAATTTTACACGTAAAAGTTTTTTTTTCTTTGGTGCGAATGCGAGTATGAGTTTTTATATGCTGTTGCAAAGTGCGTTTGGTCAATGATTTATAGTCACAAATTTTACATTTTTGATTACTTTGAGTTTTACCTTCATCTTCCAAATTTCTTCCTTGGAAATTTGCATAGTCGCAAATTTCGGAAGTAAAAGATTCTTCTACCTTAAAAAGATCAAATTGCTGTAACTCACATTCTTCTTTGGGTTCTAATTTCAAAACAATTGCTTCTGGATCGAAGTTGCATTGTAGATCTTCCGATTTTTCTTTTTTAATTTCTAAATCCTTCATCAAATTACACTGCACTGGCAAAACATCGCTAGTTTCTTTTAAATATTGCTGCTCTTCCAAAATCACTTGAGCCATAACTACTACTAATTTGTCGAATGTCTCGCGACAGTAATAACCTGGCTGTGACTGTGGCGCCATCTGTGGTACGGTGATGTAACTCTTATTTCTATAGATCTATAATTATTTGTTAGAAGGAATATTTAAATACTAATTTAAATAATAAACAGTCAAAGATCATAAACAGTAATACTACTATTTGTTAGTAGTTTCAGTGTGAAATTTGCGATTACAAAAAATGTGCACATAAGAGAAGTTTAAAAATTCATTTAAAAACTTAAAACTCATACATTATAATACACATACAGGGTGTCCCGTTATGAGTGGTCCAAACGGTAATTGGTGAAGGGTTGGACTACCCTCTATCAGAAAAACAAAAAATAAGTTTAGTAAAAGTGTCATGGTTTTCGAGATATTTGAGATCAAAGATTTTTATACTTCTCATATTACTTTTTCCTGTATAAAATCTACAAATGAAGGATTTTTTATTTATTTTTTTTGTGAATGTCTCTGACTTTACGTGCTACAAGACATAAATCAAAGTTTTTGATTTATGTCTGCCCATGATTGGGCTGCCCATGATCTTAAAAAGTTTTAAATGTTGTGCAGAATAAGCAAAAAAATAAATTTAGTCCATAAACCAAAGAGTTATTGCTATTTTATCAACGTCATCATCAATCTTTGATCTCAAATATCTCGAAAACCATGACACTTTTACTAAACCTATTTTTGTTTTTCTGATAGAGAGTAGTCCAACCCTTCACCAATTACCGTTTGGACCACTCATAACGGGACACCCTGTATACAATAGTTTTACTTATTTTACCTTAATATTAATAGTAATTAAAAATTGAATAATTTCATTTTGAGGTTATAATCTTATAAGATATTGAATAAGGGCATTGTGTATAAGAGTACGCACTTAAAGGGGCAGCGCCTAAAAAAAAACTCAAAAGATGGCGCTGCTGATTCTCAATTAATTATTTTTACTCGGAACCTCCAGGCTTTAATATTTAAAATATAGCAAATTTGTTGAGATAATACTATTCTATAAACAATATTCTTGGTATTGAGCTTTTTTGGGTTCATAATTTTAATTTATAAAAAAAATTTCGAAATTGCATATCTTTTTGGAATATACTTGTAAATATTCAACATTGGAAGCTCAAACTTCCTTATTGCCTAGCTTAGTTATCGTTTATTCAAATGACTTTTATAAATTATTAGAATTCTGTTTTGTTGAAAAGATAACTATAAAAGATTAATATTTTAGGGTACGCCATCTGTTGAAACATGTTTTGCATCAAAATTTGCAGCGCGCTCTTAACTTCTAAAAATTATTATTGACAATTTCTACTTGGTACTAAGTATTGTTGTGGTATTATTGATCAATTGAGAGTGACAGCAGGCAAATAAGAGAGTAATTTGATTTTATTTAATTTTTAATTCAGTAGTCAGTTGATGTGACTGACAAGAAAGTGGAATTTGCATCAAAAACAAAAAACCATCACATGTAACGAGTTATTACACATAAAACACAATTTTGAATTTATTTATGTAATTCAGAAATTTTGTAACATCCTGTAAGTGATTTTAATTTTAAAAAACAACAACAGATTCCTGCAAATAAAGTGTTAATATCAGTTTGGTGCGCGAGCAATTAACAACGTTGTGTTACCTGCTAGAAAGACCATTTTGGTTACCAGCAACAAGATTCCCACCACAAAATCAAATTTTGGAAAAGGAAGAGAAAGACAGCAGTTCCCCGATGAAACTCAAAGAGGGAACACGCGAGTTCCTAAGTGACCTCCAAGCGGAGAGGAGTTCTTTCGTGATCCTGAAAGAAGGAAGAACTCGCGAGACTTCTTGTTGATCTAAAGATCAGGGAAGTGCAAATTTGTGAATTCACTAAAAAGGTGAATAATTAGAGGAAATCAAATCTTCGCGTAATTGCTAATTACGATTTAAAATTAGTGAGCAGTTGTGTATTTCTGACGAATTAAGGTATCAGTTAATTGGATACCCACAACAGAAATTTGGTTATAAAAATTAAACGCACGTGTGTGAGGTTCGGAGAATTTACTGGTTTTTGGAGTACTGGCTGCTGTGTGGAACGTTTGGTGGATTGGGATAGATTGGAACAGCTGGCGACTACTGACGGGAGTTTGGCCACATGGATCCGGCAACATGCTAACTTCAGTAAAAATTTACCATTTATAAGTGAGTTATTAATGAAACTTGTATTTACTGCTATTTTATAAAATTACACCCATTACATGAATGGACAGATTTACACGTACAGTGTTAAAATTTAAAACGTTAAATGTTACGTGCATGTCTGAGCCATTACATCCAAATACTTGTGGTTTGAGACAAATTTATTGTCCTTATAGAAATTTGATGCAAATTGTTTATAAAAATTTTACGTTCAATTAATAAAATATGCTTGTTGCGAATTTACACCCTTTTATTTCGTTCGTCGAACCTATCAGCTCTGAGGAAGAGAAAAACCCATCTCCGGCGTAACGTTAGTTTTTGGGGCTTTTGTGGGGTGATTATTCATTTAAGGGTGAATATCATTGCAGTATATTTGTTTCTTTTCATGTCGGTTTGGTATTGAATGTTTTAAATTGACCCACATTGAAAAAAATTATCAAACTGTAATTTCGAAATTTTTTTTATAAATTAAAATTATGAACCCAAAAAAGCTCAATACCAAGAATATTGTTTATAGAATAGTATTATCTCAACAAATTTGCTATATTTTAAATATTAAAGCCTGGAGGTTCCGAGTAAAAATAATTAATTGAGAATCAGCAGCGCCATCTTTTGAGTTTTTTTTTAGGCGCTGCCCCTTTAAAGCGTATTTTCGCGAGGATCCCGGTTAGTACCGCTCGGTTACTTTTGGTCAACTTTGGTTAGTCCCCCACCACAATTTCTAATTTAACATAACCTCAAATCCTCGTCTTTAGAACGTTTAGAACCACTTCCAACTTTAAAATTTAAATTATGGCGTTCATTTTGTACTAGCAAAGCAACCGCAAAAAGTAACCACTGATTTTGAGCGGTCGTCTTTGGTTAACTTTGGTTGGGTAACTTTTTAACAAAAAACTACCTCCCCTCTAACCAATAGTTTTGTTTCATTGTTTGTCACCGGTTATTTTTGGTCACGTTTGGTTAACTTTTATGTCTCGCGAAAATACGCCTTTAGTGAATAAAATGAAATAATTTCCCAGTTGTTAAGCGGATATAATGTTTTTACATGTCATTTGGTAAAGTGGATATTATTTATAGAATATATTTTTAACCAGATTCTCAATAGGTTATTACATAAATATGAGATATTTAACTTAATTCGTAGCGACTGCAAATGCGTACTCTTATACATAAGATATGTATAAGAGTACGCGAATTAATGCTTAAGAGTAGGCATATCTTTTGGCTATGTGAAATGTTATAAATAATAAAATACTCACATGATAGAAAGTAAAATCGCAAACTTTTAAGTATTCAAAATCAGATTATCACTTTAACTTCACTCCTCACAGTTAGCACAAATAAAAATTCTTGTTACAAACGTTGTACAAGTTTCTTCCCACCATTTTTTTCATTCTGAACATTTAATCCAGTCATCATATGATTTTGCCAATTGCGTCCTCTTATACGTATACGGAAATTTGAAATAAAAAGCAATTTCTCTTGCAAAAATTAAGTTTCCAATATTTTTCAACTATGCAAACAGTAACAATATTACATAGAAGCATAAAAATACGTTTATTAATCCATAACATTACTACTTACTTCCAGAAACACTAAAAGTACAACCGCAAGAAATTACAGTGTAAACAAGCGTAATCTTATAATCGCCATATTATAAAAACCGCTGCGATAATGCCGATTCCCGTTTTTTCCTGTATCAGAATTTTCAATTATTAATGTACCTGATCATTCTATTGTATTCTATTGTATTTGGTAGCATATATTTAAAAAAAACGGATAGTACTCTTTTACACATGCGTGCTCTTATACCCATTTACCCTAATTGTTTTGTTCATTTTTTAATTTAAAATTAAATTAAAGAGAATTATTAATATTGAATGTATTTTATTAATTATTTATTTTTGAAGACTTTTCAGAAAACCAACTAATACCTTCAACCGACTGAATAAATTAATGATCATTATTAATAACATACTAGAATATTGTTAACGTAAAGTAATTTAATTTTCGTAGATGTACGTTCATCCAAACTACAAAGGATTAAGTCGGATTAAGTTCATTATATTAATTTGACATATTTCAAAATTAAATTTGGTATAGGCGATCGAATTTAAGATCGCAGCGCCAGGGCGGTAGGAATCGTAACTAATTTCAGAAACATGGTTAGCTTTGTTTACATTGATTTAAAGCGAATGCATGGATGTTTTAATTAAGGTTTTTTGTGAAAGTAATAGTTTTTCAGTGTTTATTTTAAAATCATCGTATAATCCTAAACTAATTAAACACCTCTAAGGTTGGTACAATCTCTTTTTCTAGTTAGAACCTATAATAAAAGAACATTATTTTGTATTTGTAGGTATTAATGAATAAAAATGCATACTTATATGAATGTAAGTTCTTTTATGTAACTATATTTTTTTAGGTGCAGAAAAGAATATCCATGATGGTTTACCAGGGGTTCTGTATATTGCCAAGAAAAATAATACGTGGACATTAAAAAGATGTCAACATTATGGGCAGATCCAAATGGGAATGGCCCTTTTAAATTAAAAAAAAACATATTTTGTGTTTTATGCATCATTCGACAAAAGTTTTCTTACTATCGAAGTGGATTATAACTACGAATTTGCAAAGGAAATGTTATTTGTAACAAAAAAATTTTTTATGGAAAACATGTTTCATAACTTGTGTGATAAAAACATAATATAAAATTAAATAATTTAATATCTTTATTTAAACGGCTGCATATCTAAATTATTTTAATTAGTTTAAAAATTAGTTAATTTTAGGAACTAAGCTCCATTGCAACTTATCACTTAAAATTTTGAATAGTTTTATCCTTTGATTCGATCTCTCAATGTCAATCAATCAATTTTGTGACAATTTCACTATTTTCAAAAATGACCTTATCTGAAGCCGTCCCCCATACGGCTTACTAATAAATGTGATATTGCCTCCGGGTGAAACGCCAGTCATGTACTTGATAGTCAAGTGGGGTTTGTAGTGCGAATGGAACCTAATCCGGCAACATAAACATTTAGGTGTTTGTACAAAATTTTCGGTGCAATCTAAAATTACTCTTACATTTTGGAAATCTTGAAAACAGATTGGCATGTAATTCTTAATTTCTTTTGCTGGCGGAAATCTAATGACCGACTTTAAAACTTTACTTAATATCGGCAACATTTCCAATATATAATTTGAACACAGTTCTGCAGATATACCAAATAACACCGATAACGATGAATATGTTAAATTCGTTTTCAACTTGCACAAAACTAAAACAACTCGCTCTTTTATTCCCAACCGATGTGTTCTCTTATCCTGATGTTTCTTTTTGACACCTTGCACTAATACTTCCAAAAATGTTAAACTATTCAGGCCAGTAAAACTGTTTAAAGTTTGATCTGTTGCTATCAAATCGCACACTGTTTTAACTTCTGGCATATTAACCTGCACCTCAAAGTCACTCAAAGGAGTTGGGCATTTTAAATATTTCTATTAGAAGGTTATAACAACTGAAAGTATTCTAGTCAGAAGGAACAACAGAGAAACCAAGCACAAACCAAGATGCCCATGTTTCTGAAATTAGTTCAACCGGCGACCGTTGGTGGCGTATCGCTTATCTTGAATCGCCTATTCCTATTTCAAAGTACAAAACAGAAGCAAATGCGCATGCTTGGATTCAGGATTCAAACATATAAAAGACCAGCACGCTCCTCCACCGTGTCAATTTTTTAGGACACACAACGCATTCTGATTGGTCGTTGGTAGTACCAACTTAATAGTTAAAATCACCTCCCCCTGGGATCGAGTAGCACACCAATCGAGTTTTAAACCTCGGCGAACTGCCCGTCCGTGGATGGGCCTTCCAGCTAGTTAAATATAAAATTACTCTCCACAGGATCATCCCATCCACAGATGGCGCCACAGTCATAGCCAGGTTATTACTGTCGCGAGACATTCATAGAATTACCGGGGCGGCCATTTTGGAAAGAGCAATGTTGAAGAAGGTCAGCCACGCTTATTTTCAAACCACCCTTATTTCAAACGAACCCACTGATGATCGCAATACGGTACGCCACTGTTTTGCTGCAAACTTCTTTCTAACAGGTGTTCAATCTTGTGATCTTCAATTTTGCTCCAAACAAACGAAATTTCGTGAAACAAAGCTGATAGCGTCGTTCCAAGAATAATTGTCGACGCTAATGATGTAAACTCGCCGTTTTACTAATTAATCATTTTAATTAATTAATTATTTTAATAATAATAATAATAATCGTTGTTAGTATCGACTGATTTGTTTTTACTTTGGGTTTTGATGTTTGATATCGTTTATGAAATAAGTAGAGCTGATGAGCTAACACGGATTTCTGGGGGATGTTTACCGGCATGGGGTGGCTATTTGACAAAGTGTCATTAATTGAAACTTGAAAAGTACGGTTTTGTAAAAAGTTTTGGATTAGTTTAATAAAATATTTAAGGATTTTAAGTTGTATTAATTTGTATTAATTTGTAAATCAAGCCGTCATGCCAGATTTAAGCAGACAGACACTGAGTTGTTCTCATTGAAATTTCTAGTGATGACGTCTGTTAGTAGAGCTAACTGCAAAACCGCACTGTGGTTTACTCGGAACCCAAATTGCTCTTATATTATTGGGCTATTTTCGAATTCAAGGCTAACCAAAGGCGGTCGAGTATAAGTTTTTTCCATTATTTTTGAGAGGGTAGGTAGTAGACTGATGGGGCTGTAGATGGTAGGGATATTTTTTTGGCTTCATTGGTTTGAGGATTGGAATTACTATTGCATGTTTCCAGGAAAGAAGGAAGTATTGAGTTTTGAAGCAATTTTTGGTTTAAAATGTAATAAATTTGTAAAATTGATTTTTTGGGTAGATGTTTTAAAATTGTAGCTGAAAACTGGTCTTGGAACACCGTAATGGGTGAAAAAATTTTGAATTATGTTTCTATGTTCTGGTAGGCCGGGAAACTTAGAAATGTTATTTTTGGGAAAAGCTTGAGTTTGAATTTTGGGCGCGTGTGAAACAGCGACTGGCTCTAGGGCCAAGCGCAGGGTTTTTAC
Organism: Rhagonycha lutea; assembly: GCA_958510855.1. Lineage (NCBI taxonomy): Eukaryota > Metazoa > Arthropoda > Insecta > Coleoptera > Cantharidae > Rhagonycha > Rhagonycha lutea. The sequence goes on from OY294038.1 coordinate 38,296,362, forward strand.
ACTCACCCCTTTTGTATAGTTTGTGTAGGCTTGACAATGTTGGTAGATGGCAGCATGGTTCTCCCAGCAGTTGCAACATCTGATTTGGGTTGTTGGGTCGTCTCGGCTGACTTGATGGCAGTCCTAGGTGAGATGAAATTCTGTACATTTTACACGCCTAGGTCGGAAGTTGCATTTACTTGAACCATAGCCAAATTGCTGGCATCCATGGCATCAAATTAGGGTGGTTCCAACCAAACCAATCCACATGACGAAAAGATGTCTCATGTGAGTAGCGATTTGCCCTACACACAAAGTGTTCGATCCCCATCTCCTACTCCATCCGACGTCGAAAGCATCGACCCATCACCACCTGCAGTAGCCACGCCCCGACCTATATAAATTCCGCCCATCGTGCTTAACACGACCGGCGATTGGAGTAGCGTTGAAAAAGAAATCGAAGAAGCGAAAATTAATATTCGTAGTAGTAAATCCGTGCGTGAATGCATTTCAATCATTCCCGCCACGGTTACTGATCCCATAATAATATTTTCTCCAGTAAAAACCTTCCCACTCACACATACCAACTCCAACAAGAAAAGTTATTGAAGGTGGTCATCAGAGGTCTTGACGGCTCCTTTACATGTAAATCAATAGCTGTTAGCTGATGATTTAATTGCTAAGGCTTCGCTCCTTTAGCAGTGTGTAACGAATTTTGTATTCGTTACTTAAATTTTACAGCACCGTGTATATATTTGCATTTAGCAACAGGTACGACGCAGACTTGCGACGTTTGACAGCGCACGTTTGATAAGGGGACGGGTACGCCATTTTGAGCGAGTACGACGTGTTTTCGAACATCGGTAATTATTTACCAATTACTTTATTAGAATCGTGTTAATTACACCAGAATCTAACTATTCACAATAGTAACGACGTCTACTACGCTTGGAAATTCTTTTTTGGCTGGTCGTTGTGAGTTCCTGTCATAGCAAGCAATTTTTACTAACATCGTTTGATTGTGCGTAACATTATTTATTACCAGTGCCTTATCAATATCGCCATATTGCTCGTACAACTTATTGTTTGGTGGTTATCAGCATCTTATTCAACCCATTATCAAGTGGTACTCTATCTATTAGTGCATCCTGCAATTATACAAGTCTGTACTGGATAGTTTTTTTTGGTTCCGGAAGTCGGATTTCACCCCAGTAGCGTTACCACCAGTTCCGGATATTTACTGATCAACATCTCCAGAGCGACTGCAGTTGACAATTTACTTACTAAGCATTGTATAAGGTACAAGTTTGTAAACCTCCTCCAACAAAGATCTTTGGAAGTGAAGGTAAGATTTTTATTAGTATTTAATTGCGTCTTTCTGCAAGTTGCTAAGATTTTAAATTTTCGTGGAAGGTATTTGCCCTATATTTTAACTGGATAGTTTCGACTGGCGAGTGCAGTCCTTTGACTGATTCTTCATTTTTATTTACATCGTCCAGAACCGTCGTGAGTTGAAGCCTGTACCAAAATAGTTTTATTATGTAATAAGTATTTATTATATTGTTAACTTTTAATTGGTGGTTTGATTTTCAAGTGTTTTCTTTGAAGTCAATTTTCAGGGTAATTCACCCCCTAGCCTACCGTCAGAGCTAAGCTGTCAAAAAGGGCAACATTTTAACAGGTAGCTCTCTACCTGGTGAGCAGTAATCGCTTCCTGGACCACCATAACGGTGGGGAAAAGGAGGTATAAGATTATTAGTTTCAAGTGGATCAAATGAAGCGAGGGAAAGACCAACGCCCGATGCCATTATTTCTGTACGAAACCCCCGGATACAGACGCCACCTGCGCAAACTGTTTTGGCTCCCATACGGCCAACAAAATAAATATGTTTAATCCAATATCAAAATTCCTTATTTTGATTCAATTAATCACCCGGGCTCCCTCCCACCCTCGTTAAACATTCACGACCACAGCAATCAGACGAAGCAGTTAAACGAACGTAGTCATGTCACTGCGTGACAGCCATCAAAGTCAAAAGGTCCTTGGTTATTGGAAACAATTAGTTACATCGCCTGCTCTTAACAGCATCAAGCTTTTAGGGTAAGTTTTTGTTATTTTTGGATTATCGACAAAATATACGTGAAAACAATTGCGTCTTTTAAATTAAATTTATTTGAAACTTAAATAATACAATCCTAATTTACCCTTTTATACGAGTATAATAATAGTAAATCTACAAGTTTTTTGAAAATTTTTTGTTTTTAGGCTGCATGAATTTTCTTATGCCGTTTCAAATTGGTTAAGTCTAAAGATTTATAGTCACAAATATCGCAATCGTATGGTTTGACCCCGGTATGGATTCTCACATGCCGTTCCAAATTCGGTTTATGCGCTGTTTTATAATCGCACTCTTTACACCTAAACGGTTTTTCTTTTGCATGAATTAGCATATGCCGTCGTAAATTGGTTTTGTCTATTGATTTGTGGCCACAAATTCCACAAGTGAATGGTCTCTCTCCGGAATGGATTCTCATATGCCGTTCAAATGTGATTTTTCCCGTCGCCTCATAAGCGCAAATCCCACACGTGTATGATTGTTTGGCCAGATGGGTTTTTAAATGCCGATCCAAATTAGTTTTGTCTAAAAATTTATGCTCACAAGTTTTGCACGTGTACGGTTTTTCACCTGTGTGAATTCTAACATGCCGATCCAGATTAGTTTTGCGTAGTGATTTATATTCACAAACGTCACACTTATGCGGTTTATCCCCGGCGTGATTTTTCATATGATATTTTAACGATTCTTTGCTAGAGCATGTATAGTCACACTTTTCGCACCCGAATGGTTTTTCGCCTGTATGAGTTCTCATGTGCCGTTCTAAAATACTTTTGCCTGTTGTGCTATAATCACAAATTTCACAAGAAAATGGTTTTGCGCCTACATGAGTTCGCATGACATGGCGTTTCAAATTGGTTGTGTCCAACGCTTTATAGTCGCAAATGTCACATCTAAAAGGCTTTTCACCAGTATGAGTTTTGATATGCCGTTCTAAATTAGGTTTTCGTAATGATTTATAATCACACATTTCACACCCAAACGGTTTTTCGCTCGAATGAGTTCTCGTGTGCCGTCGCAAACTGGTTTCATCTATAGATTTATGGTCACAAAATTCGCAATGGAATGGTTTTTCTCCTGTATGGGTTCTCATATGCCGTTCAAATTTGGTGATTTTACCTGTTAATTTATAGTTGCAAATTCCACAAGAGAACACTTTTTTGTCTATATGTATTTTCAAATGTCGCGCCAAATTGACTTTGTCTACAAATTTATGGTCACAAATTGCACAGGTAAACGGTTTTTCATTAAAATGGGTTCTTATGTGGCGTTGCAAATTAGTTCTGCGAATTGATTTATAATCACAAATTTTACACGGAAAAGTTTTTTTTTCTTTGGTGCGAATGCGAGTATGAGTTTTTATATGCTGTTTCAAAGTGCGTTTGGTCAATGATTTATAGTCACAAACTTTACAAGCTAATAGTCTTTCGTTACTGTGAATTTTACCTTTATCATCTTCAAAATTTTCTCCTTGAGAATTTCCATAGTCGCAAATTTCGGAGGTAAACGATTCTTCTACCTTAAAAATATCAAATTGCTGTAACTCACATTCTTCGCTCTGTTCCGATTTCAAAAAAATTGCCTCTGGATCAAAATTCAATTGTAGATCTTCCAATTTTTCTTTTTTAATTTCTGAATCCCTAATCAAATTACATTGCACTGGCAAAACGTCGCTAGTTTCCTTTAAATATTGCTGCTCTTCCAAAAAAACTTGAGTCATAACTACCACTAAATTTTTCTATTAGTGAGGTTATGCTATACAAATTTAGATTAATAGAAATAAACTCGTAATTTTTCTATAACTGTTATCACTAAGGTTTTCGATTGATTTCAATTCGATTGATTATTTCAAATAATATGCAGTCTATTTCACTAAAGAATTAACACAATAATAAAAAGATAATATTGTAACGTCAAACGTCACCGATAATAAATTATTAGTAGTATTTGTTAGTTACAAATACGTAGGTGGCGTTCGTTTTAAGCATTCCAAAGGCGGCAGTTTCAAAAACGAAAATGTTTTTTTAATAAATAATTTAAACTTTGAAAATCAGTTTTTTTATTATAATGAAAATTTATTAGAAATCCCACAATTGTTTCGAAGGGAAAATTCACTTCCTCTTCAAGTACTACACCAAAATCTCATATGGAATTAATTAAATAAATGTTCCCTATCGATGGATTGATAATAATAAACATAATTCGCATCATTATAAATTAAAATATATTTAACCAGCGTAATTTGTCAGCGGTGCATTTCGATAGATATTGAATTGTATTTTGTCTAGCCCCTCGATGTGGATCGGTTGACTGGGGTGCCACCACTTCCTAGTGGGGAGCCTTGCCCCACATGCCACTTATACACATATCCCCATCTAGGTAAAGTGCATTATGAGTGATTATTCGATGACGTGTTTGTAACATAGTTATGTTATAGTTACCATGCGCATGCATATATTTTTTATATGCAATATATATATGCAATATATTTTAGATTAGTAATAAACACGAGCAAGTGATAGAATCACGTATGTTTTATTTAAGTTCATCGACTGTTACGTTTCAGATAACAACGATATACAAGGAGTATATTACATGGTGACAGCGGTAAATCTACAAATAATTTATTATTTGACACTGACTAAAAGTGCGGGAAACCAGTTAACGCGAGGAAAACTTTCAAAGTAAAAGTGCGAATTTTTCAAGTAAAAATGCAGCAGGATACAAGTGTAAGAATTCCAACCGAAATGGTATTCGAAGGAAATATAGCAGTAGGCTGGGAAAAGTTTAAGAAAAAGTTCAACTTTTACTTACAGGCGAGTGAGAAAAACGAGAAAAGCGATAAACAAAAAATCGCGATCCTCATGAACGTTATGGGGGATGAGGCAGTTGACATTTTTGAAACCTTTCAATATAGCGTGGGTGAGAGTGCAGAAGTTTACGACGACGTATTAAAGAAATTCGACCACTATTGTCAACCACGGAAAAATGTAGTGTTTGATCGTTTTAAATTCTTCTCGAGGTCCCAGAACAAAGATGAATCGGTAGACAAATACGTGACCGAGTTGAGAAAACTAGCAGCACAGTGCAACTTTGAGGAATAAACTGAAAATTTGATTCGCGATAGGTTAGTTCTAGGAATTAATGACAAGACGGTGCAAGAAAGGCTGTTACGAGACCCAGACTTGAAACTAACAAAGGCGTTAGATCATTGTCGTTCGAGTGAAGTCAGTCGTAAGCAAGTAATCGAAATTACGGGCGCCAATGCACGCGAGGTCAGTGTCTTGAATAAAGAAAAGACAAAGTTTGTTAACAAGAAACAAAGTGCAAGTGTTAAACTCAAATGTATAATGTGCGGTTTCGTACATAGTGGCGAAAAAAAGTGTCCGGCAACAGGCAAAACTTGTCTGAAGTGCAAGAAGATGAAGCACTTTGCCAGCGTTTGCGGAAGCCAGAAACGAGTCAAAGAAATTCGAGAAGGCTCATCAGAGGATGAAGAGTAAGAACAAGACATTTTGGCGGTGAAGAAAAGCACCAAGAGAGTCAACGGCGTCTCGTGGGAAGAAATTTTAAATGTAAGTGGCAAACCAATTAATTTTAAGATTGATACAGGGTCGGAGGTAAACATAATTTCGGAGAAAATCTACGATAAATTACCTCACAAACCGGAAATGACGCAAACAAAAACAAAGTTAAAGTCATATTCGGGCCATGACATTAAAATAAAAGGACGGTGCAGGATCAAATGCGAGCACGAAGGAAGTAACAAATACTCAAACTTTTTTATAGCCGATAAAGACAGCGAGTGTATTCTAGGACTGGATGACACAGCAGGCTTGGGTTTAATTTCGCGTACACGTGTGCACATTATTAAAAACAACAGGTCAGCAGCTGATATCATAGCTAAATACGAGGAAGTATTCGATAAAAAAGTATCGCGCATTAAAACAAATCCTTACCACTTCACTCTGAATGAAAATGCAACGCCAACGATTTCACCAGCAAGAAGGGTTCCACTTTCTTTAAAAAAAAAAATTAAAAGAAGAGTTGGACAAAATGGTAGAAAATCAGGTATTGGAAGTTGTAAGCGAACCGACAGATTGGGTTCACCCCATCGTAACGGTTACCAAACCCAACGGATCGATAAGGGTATGTATGGATCCAAGACCCCTAAATCGACATATCAAGAGAGAGCATTATTCACTCCCTACAGTAGATAACGTTTTAGCGGAGTTAGACGGAGCAAAATACTTCACAGTATTGGATGCTACGACGGCATTCTTACAAGTACCAATCGACGAACAAAGCTCGAATCTGTGTACGATAGCTACTCCTTACGGAAGATTCAAATATAAAACGATGCCATATGGAATTTGTAGCGCACCGGAAGTTTATCAAAAACTTATTAATAGAGTTTTCGAAAACCTGGACGGCGTAATACCGTACATAGACGACATGCTAATTTTCGGAAAAACCGAAGAAGAACACAACAACAGATTAACGGAAGCTTTGAAAAGAGGTGATATGGAATCTGAGAGAACTTTCACAGTTTCAACAATTGCAATGTGTAAATAACTGCGATAACAATACACAGTATCAATGAAAATAGTGGTAATTATCAATCAAAAAGTGCACAGTAATAAAAATAAACAAGCACCTGCTATAAAAATCGCAAGTGTCGTTTGTCCACCACGTTGGCAATAACAATAAGAATATAAAAATGCTTACCAAGAGCCCCAGCAAACTTACAAAATCTCAGTGACAGGCGTAATCTTATCGATCACCAATTGGGTGCTGGAACAGGTGACTTGGCACTTGTCGAAAAATTTAGCACAGAAGCACCTGATCTAAATACATGCACAAAACAAACACTGCTTGAGCTGCTGGTGGTTGGTTTGAGAGCAGGTGGAATTGCTGATCGAATGAATTTCGTTAAAGGTGGACAATCCAGGACGACATTCGAACGGTTTGATGTTGTAAGGAGACCAAAACGAAACATCCAAGCACAACTAGGTACTTGTCGAAAAGATAAACGAAACTGTGCTGCGCCAAATTCTGCGCGAGGGAGAAATCGTGCTGTATGCTGATAACAGTGGGTTTTTAAAAATCCAGATGTGATTTACTTCCACAGTAGAAAAAACTGTGCCGCAACAAACGAATGGCTCAAAGTAATGCCCACTAAAAACAGGAGCTGGCCGATCAAAAATAACGGATAAAGCACCAGTAATTCGGCACTAAAAGACACTTTGAAACTCTGCGCACGAAAGTCGAACGTACTCATTCGAAAACTCAACCCAACTGAATACAACTCAACCGCGGCGGCCAGAAAGTCACATGACGTAAAAAATGCAATACATTCAAGGCCAAATGCATTTAAAAATGCATAAAAAGGAATGGGCCGTACTCAGGGATATTGTGAAACGATATGAAAAGGAGGGGACTAGAGCAGTTTGACGCACGTTTCGACGCGAGAATTTAAATTATTGTTTATACGATATTTGAATTTAAATTAAAAATTAAGCTCTCACGGTGTATCTACCTTTTAATGACGTTCTCTTTAAAAAAAAAGTCGAAAACTAACACTAACCTATAGACCAGTGCCGATACCTTTGAAAATGGCAAAAAGTGAAAAAAGAGACGGTCGGAGCATAGTGGTCGAATAAGTTGACTATAAATGCTAAATGCCCGGTTCGAATCCGGTTGAAGTAAGAATTTAATACTGGCCGTCTCTCTGGTCCTCCAGGTTGGGGGTTCTACGTCGGGCTTACTCCTCGTCTAGGTAAAAAATGTAAAATGATAACAAACCAAACACCAATTCGCAAGGTTGGTAGTTGGGCTCGGATAACGTTGTAGTGCGTTTGAAAACCGATTATATTAAAAAGTGAAAAAAAATAATAGTAGGATGAAACCCATTGCAAAAGGAACAGAATATAACAAAAATGAAATGAAAAATAAATTACGGGCGATCTGTGGTCGGGAAGTGGAAGGGGGTGAATTTTTAAGGGTAAAAAACGGTTTATCTCAATTTCCGGCAAAACTACAAGTCCTATGGAAAAAAGTTAAACGGCAAAGTTGTAGGTAATAAAAAGATCTACAACTTTTGTATTTACACTTTTTTCACATAACCTGAAAATTTATGTGAAAAATTGAAATAACCAAGTTTTTGGTTTTTTATTTTTATCTTTTACAAAAACATTTTTTTTTTTCACGAAATTTGGTGAAAACTTACCTTTTTATGTCCCAAACACACTGTAGTTTTTTATTTAAAATATTTATTTTTTCTTTCAAAATATCTGCTTTTTTAAAAAAGTTGGTGGGCTTTTTGTTTGTTAAAATCTCTACTTTCTGATGGTGTAAAAAAAATATACCTACATTATGGTAAATGTTCTCAGAATATTTAAAATCTCAAAGTGGTTGGTTTTCTTATTTTCGTCAAATGTAAGCTAAAGATACCCCTAAACAGTGAAATTTGTTCGTCTTTAATTTTACGTTTGTCCATGCGGCGCCAGTGTGTAACCGTGAATATTGACCCCCGTGATATTTTACCCACCGGTAAAATTTCCCTAGCGAAATTTTACCCTCTAAAAAAAATAAGGGAGTAAAATTTACACTATTGTTTGTTAAATTTCGTTAAGGTTTCGTTTTCAGAGGACAGATTTTGTTACAACTCCTCTTAAGAACTGTTATAGTTAAATAGGAATTTTTATTACTGTTTATGTTAAGAGATATTAAAACATTCTCCGTGGAGTTTTGAAGAAATTTGATAGCTAAAAGGAACAGTTTAAGGTTAGGGTTTCACACATGCAAAACTAGGAAAGTAATGCATTTGAAAACGGCTTGACATATTGACTTGAAATTTTGGGAACATATACAAAATACAATTAGGCACAAAATGACATATTTTATATCTTAGAATTTTTAAAAACAACATATTGTTTGTCGAGATATCTAGTTTCTAATTTATTTTATTCAAATCAAAATAATGCATTGTTGATAATGATTGACGTGATAAACAAAAAAAAATTAAAAAATAAAAGTTTGTTCTTAATTACAAAGTAAAAAATTTGGAAAGTAACCCACGTAAAAATGGCTTACCCGATTGATCTCAAATTTGAGGGTAACATTTATGGAGCAAAGCATTTATGGAGCAAATAAAATGACATATTTTTTAAAATGATTTTTTTTTTAAATAATATAGTATTTTAATTTTTTTATATTAAAAAATTATAATTTTTTAATATTTTGCATATATACGTGAGTTGTATGCGTATGTAAATTTGTCTACCAAATATTAAATTTTTTGAATCGATATAAGTAAGTATTTTTGAATTTTAAAATAATTACTTTATGTAATTCGTGATATTCATGTTACAAACCAATTCTGAATTTCGTCAGCAATGCTTGTTCAGATTTTATGTGCTGGAGGGCGCTTTCGTATTGCTCAATTATATAATAAACTGACTTAGCGACGATAATAAGAATAGCTTAGACAAAAACTTACCTTACCTTTACCTTTTGTCAAGTTCATGCTTTTATCCAAGCTAATCTTATTATCGTCGCTAAGTCAGTTTATTATATAATTGAGCAATACGAAAGCGCCCTCCAACACAAGAAAGCTGAACAAGCATTGCTGACGCAATTCAGAATTGGTTTGTAACATGAATATCACGAATTACATAAAGTAATTATTTTAAAATTCAAAAATACTTACTTATATCGATTAAAAAAATTTAATATTTGGTAGACAAATTTACATACGCATACAACTCACGTATATATGCAGAATATTAAAAAATTATAATTTTTTAATATAAAAAAATTAAAATACTGTATTATTTAAAACAATATCATTTTAAAAAATATGTCATTTTATAGACCTTTGCTCCATAAATGTTACCCTCAAATTTGAGAACAATCGGGTAAGCCATTTTTACGTGGGTTACTTTCCAAATTTTTTACTTTGTAATTAAGAACAAACTTTTAGTTTTTTTTTGTTTATCACATCAATCATTATCAACTATGCATTATTTTGATTTGAATAAAATAAATTAGAAACTAGATATCTCGACAAACAATATGTTGTTTTTAAAAATTCTAAGATATAAAATATGTCATTTTGTGCCTAAATGTGTTTTGTATATGTTCCCAAAATTTCAAGTCAAGCCGTTTTCAAATGCATTACTTTCCTAGTTTCGCATGTGTGAAACCCTACCCTTAATAAAAAATTTATTAAAAATTTGTATAATATTATAAAATTAAAATATTAAAGTAAAGAATTCAAAGGTTTATCCTTATAAACCTGGTAAATTCACATCTTTACCGAGGGTAAAATTTCTCTAGCGAATTTTGACCGAGGGGTAAAATATATGGGGGTCAAAAATCCCGGCTACACCGGCAGTGGAGTAGTGCAGAGACTTGGCCAGCTGAGTGCAAGGCGAGCACAGATTTTTGTGTCTTGCACAAAATTATCCAAAAATGTTAGTTTCGAGGTTTTGTGGCTATAGAAACGGTGGCACAAGTTGAGTGCAGGTGTTTGGTGAATTTCAGAAATGCGAAGAAGCCAAATTGGACGTTTTTGCTGGAAGTTAGGCGATTTTGACCGTTAACGAAATTTCGTTCCCACACGTTGGTAAAATTAATGAATCTGGATGTTTTACGATCAATTTATGATTCCTGGATAGTGGAAGATTATTGTTAATTATTTGGATGAGTGAATGTCTGCAAATTTCGAGGTTTCATTCGAGATTGCAAGTTTTGAGGTTAGCTTTCACCATCTGTTCACGAGCTTTCTGTAATTTGCACGAAATTCCACAAATTCGGTGTATTCGACACTGGATGGTCACTTTGGACAACACTGGCAATATTCAACTACAACGATTTGTTTATTTGGTTGGAAATACAGGAATTTGTCGACACCTGCTACAAGGCTTCCGATTTGACTACTGTCGAGACGACATCTTGAAAACCGTTACGCGCCTGCGATTCGATTCCAACGTACCTACAGGGTGTCTTCAAATAAAGCGAAACTGTTAGTTACTTAGCGATTTATTGGTTATTAACAAAATTTGTACATTATTTATTTGAATTTTATTCACACTATTAACACAATGGTAATGTCAAGCAAACGTACAGGGTGCGTTTGAATAGTAAATGTTACGTTTTGCTTGATATTACTAACATATGTCACACTTTCTGTGTCTATTGATCAATCCTGAGATTGATTGATCTGTTTATTTGCTAATTTTATGTTAATAAATTTGAACCCTTTACGCACTCAGCCCTTTATTGTCTTTCTGGGACTTGCTAACTGCGGATTTGTAGTCTCGATTAAAGCTCTCCGACCCATAGCAATCGAGGTATTATCTTTGTTCGAGTGTGACGCATTGCGGCGAGGCTCATTTCCCGAACCAATGGTCAGTCGGTGAAACACGACAATATATTTTATGTTTTCACTATTAAAAACGCAATCATAGATCATTATGTGATAGAGCCGTACTAACGGTTATCATTTAGCCATAAACACTTTTAATAAAACAACGTAATTAGTACAAAATAATTCTAAAAATGTGAAAAATTCTGGACTTCATTCATTTGGACAATAAAATTTACCGCAGTAAAAATATTAACTTAACAATTAATTGAGATTTGCACACCTTGTCAGGTTTTGGATTACGCATCAAACTTGATTTAAATTGTTTAATTGTGAAAATTAATATAATAGTAATAAGTACAGAGTGCTTTTATATAAATAATCACAAGGCAACATTAATTTTGTCAACAACATTTTTTAAGTAATTACGATAGGTACGAGTACATTGACAGTCATCCGAAAAAAAATTATATTTCATAAAAAAGTTTGCTTTTGTAGCCAGGAGAGCTATTTAAAATTTTTTTAAATATTTTAAAAATTCTATGATTTTAATTTTGATCTGTTATAAAAACCAAACAAATATATTTGCTTATTATTTTTATTATTATTACAGTAGGTTATAAAATAAAGGAAAAAAATTTAAAAGTGAACCCTAGTCCCCTTTCTTTTATGTACATGGATACTTTCTCCTATTAAACCCCAAATATAGTCTCCCATTATATTTTCATCGTATTAGCCTTGATAACGGCTTTTAAAGTTCATAACGTCTTGATGAAACCTAGAACCAACCCACCGAAGTGGCGGATTTCCGAATAGGCGCATGAGGCGCGCGCCTGGGGCCTCACGAATCACCAACTTTTAATTATAGTATAGTAGTCAATAAGGCGGTTTGGCCTAGGAAAATTTTAAGGACCGTTAAAAAATAGTTATCCTAGTTAACTATTTTTCCAATGTCCTTAAAATTTTCGCAGGCCAACCGCCCCAATGACTACTTATGCCAGAGTAAAACACGTGCCAGTAGAATGCATACTGTAGGCTGTAGGGGTAGTAAAAATATTTATAAGGGAGCCTCAAAATTGAATTGCGCTTGGAGCCTCTCAAGTGCTAAACGTCACTGACCCACCGAGACTAAATAAAAATATAAATAAACATTTTATTTATAATATTTTTCTCACTGAAAACTGTTTACCTTATAACATCTTTTGCAATTACTACACGCAACATGTGGAGCCCCTGGCCTATCATGATTCCGAATAGGGCACTCAAATTATGCTTCGTAGGCTTCACAAAGCTTCTCACTGATGTTCAATTTAAATTTTATACCTCGTACTTTAATTAATTTTCCACATATACAGGGTGTCCCCGCACTCACTTTACATAACTTAGGTGGTGTTAGATGACACTTTTCTAAGAACAATTTTTAACAAAAATTTTTTTCTAAATTCAAACCCTGGAGAGTTAGGCCTATTTCAAGCTTTTTTTTTAATTTCCACCTTCACGTGGCCATAGCGCCGAAAGTATTGATTTTGCGGTAAAAATGGTTTAATGCTTTTTTAAAGAGAGTGAAATAATCTACAAACTAGATTTAACCCTTTTATTATCTAAAATCAACGGCTTTCGAGTTATGGATTAAAGTAAGTTAAAAAATGTCGAAACATTTGAGCTTTCTTTTTTTTTGGTTTTATTCAAAACCCTGTATCTTTTAAACGAAACATTTTACAAAAAATCTGACGCCCCATTCCGGATAGGAAATTTAACGGACTACAACTTTTGTCTAGAAAAAATTTTTTCGTTATGCCGGTCTAGAAAATGGGGTTTCACGTCCTCATTTGAGGTACGTAAAGTGCCTCTTTTCACTTCCTAGGGAGTGAAAAGTGGGGGGTCATGGATTTTCACATCCTAGGGAGTGAAAAGTGGGGGGTCAAGGATTTTCACGTCCTAGGGAGTGAAAAAGGGGGGTCATAAAAATTAACAAAGATGTAAAAACATCATTTGTCCGGCTTCTTTCGACGCAAACGCACTTTGCTTGTAAGAATGCGCCTGCGGCGCATTAACAATCTTATTGAGGGGAAGGGGACCTGCAGATCCTAGAATTTTGTCGGAAATCTGTGTGAAATCAAAAAAATGTGTTAAAACGTGTACTTAAAACGGGAAAGTGCTACTTACCTTACGACCACAATGTGGTGTAGCTATACTATGCGGCCATCTTTAAAAAGTAGGCCAACATCGTGGCCTCATTGAGGTTATGTACCTCCGCATGGTGGTATTTCAAAAAGCCCATTCATTTCTCGTGCTCTTTCCTATAAATCACTTAAGACTTCGTAGGTAACGACACGTTTTTCGCATAACTGACCGCTTCCTCGATAGATTTACTTGCCATGCTTTTACGATAACCCTTGACCTTGATCTTCACTACTACAAATC